>OX276352.1:27404856-28004856 GCA_946251885.1 Cosmia pyralina | reverse complement strand
GAGGGTAAAAGGGGTGGGAAGGGGAGGGGGATGAGTGGAAGACTAGAGGGAGAGGAGGAGGGGTGAAAAGGGGCTTAGAGGCAGACGGGGAGGGATGACGAGTGCCTTTATAGCTTAAAGTTGCTTTTTGTATAGCACTGACGCACTGAAGAAACCCTGCCCGACAGAAATTACCGAAAAATAGAAAGTCGGCACAAGAGTAAACTCCAGTCTGCATCGGAGCTGACATACACCCTTTTTTGTTTGTTTGAATGCGCTAATCTCTGGAACTACCAGGCGGACTTTAATTATTATTTTTGAATTTGATAGCCCAATTCTTAAGGAAGGCTATAGGCATATTTAACATCACTTTAAGGCTCTTAGGTGCCGTGAAAATAGAAAAAAAGTCAGCAAGAACGCTAAGCAAAAACGAAATAATAACGTGGGCAAGCAATGCATCAGCAGCAAGGAATTTCTGAATTTTGGCAGAAGCTATCTAACTACACACATCAAAAGTGTCTAGGGATCAAGCATTTTTATGCGGATTTCTTGAGATTGAGATGTGGCTTTGTAATAAATTTATGATTTTATAAATTTATATGGATCCTTTTTGGTGCATTTCATAATTTGAATCAGGAACTGTGAATCAAATTCGAGTAAAAGATGAAAATCAGCTGTCAATATTTTCCCTATAAAAACATACAACGCATTGAAGACATTATTAGTGCTACTGTTTCCCTACTACTGATTAAAACCAACGTTATTATGGAGCGGCGACGTCATTTAAGCAGGGAAGAAATGCTCAGAGCCGTGGGAATGATAGAAGCTGGTTCCCGGCAACGTACTGTGGCTTTAGCTCTGAATACAAGTCAGAGTGTTATCAGTCGACTTTGGACACGTTACCGAAGCACTGGTACCGTGGCTGAGCGCCATGGAGGACGGTATCGCTGCACCACACGGAGACAAGACCGATACATTCAAATCTTAACTCGAAGAGCTCCAACTATAACCGCCATGATGTTAGCCGTGAGGCTTCATCACTCTTCAGGGAACTTAATTAGCGACCAAACAGTCAGAAACCGCTTGCATGAAGTGAACCTTCATTCCCGAAGACCGCTACGGGTACCACCTATAGCAATGCACAATCGTAGGATTCGCTATCAATGGGCTCTTGAACACAGAAATTGGGCAGAAGAACAATGGCGTTTCGTGTGCTTTTCTGATGAGTCTCGTTTTGGTATGAGACCGGATACAAGACGTATACGACACTGGAGAACCCCTGGACGCCAACAGCGATTAAAATCCTGCCAGGAAGTCCATCCTTATAGTGGTGGAACCATCATGGTATGGGCGGGTATTTGGATCGGCGGAAGAACTGAGTTGATTTGGATCAGAGGCAACCTCAACGCTCAAATTTATGCTGAGACGATTGTATCAGACGTCATCGTTCCTCTACAAGTGCAAATCGGTCCCTTATTTCAGTTAATGCATGATAATGCACGACCGCACACCGCAAGAGTTGTAAGACAGACTCTCGCCGCAGCTAACATCAATGTCCTGCCCTGGCCTGCTCAGTCGCCAGACTTGAACCCGATTGAGCATGCATGGGATATGCTACAGAGAAGAGCTCTGCCGAATATGGAGGGTATCCAGTCGCAAGAAGACCTTTTTTTGTTGTTGCAACGAACATGGGCGGCCATTCCACAGCGTGATTTGGATGAACTCATTTTGAGTATGCCAAACCGATGTTCTTGTGTTGTTAGTGTTCGCGGTAGAAACACGGATTATTAATTGTTTAAGTTACCCAATAAAATTTTAAAGAAAACTGTTATTTCAGTCTTTTTTTCGAACTTTAATGTTAGTGGTTCAAATGTCAAAAATCCCTTTATTAGGAAAATGGCAAATTTCTTTATTAATGCAAAGGTGACTTGGTTTATCGTTACTGTGACAAACGAAAACACTTTATTTGATGAATCCTTAAAGAAAATTTTAATTAATATCAATCAGGAGAAAAGTTATTGCAAAAATATATGTTGATCCCTAGACACTTTTGATGTGTGTATATAAATAAAAAGAGAAGTCCTGACTGACTGACTCATCAACGCCCAGCCCTAACCCTTGGACCTAGAAAGCTGAAATTTTAACAAGTACACAAGGAATAAGGAAGGAATTCGCGGTAGTACGTTCCCGTGGGATATTTCCTGACATCCACGCGGGCGAAGCCGCGGGCAAAAGCTAGTAATTTATAGTTTTGAAATAATTCACATTAAATAAATCTGGTCTAACGTCTCTATTGGCTTTCATTTTAAAACTTAGAAATGACGGTATGATATTATCGTTCTTCTGGGTGGGGTAAAAGTAATTTTAAATTGTAAAACGGAAAGCAGGGCACTGATCATAAAACCACGAAGCAAGTCGGTTGATGTTCTAGTTAGAATTCAGTGTGTATAATAAAGTTATTTTATACAAAGAACAGAGTTGAGTTTTGTCAAAATAGTGTCCATCACGTGTACTTAATAGTGATTTAAAAACCCAAGTGTTTACCTGTACGAGCAGCGCGACCACGAGCCCCGAAGCGAGCGCGCGCTGCAGCGGCAAGTCGGCGGCGGAGGGCGCGCAGCCGGCCGCGCACGTCAGCAGCACCAGCAGCGCCGCGCCCACGCCCTCCGCCAACGCCACGCGCCACAGCGCCTGCCCCTCACCCGTGTGCGCCGCCCCGCCTGCCCCGCCCGCGCACGACACGCAGCCGCACCAGCGCACTGCACACACATCAATATGGTCACAAATATCTGCGCGGATCACCGCGGCGCGGCGCGGGTGACAGATACTTAGACTAGGCAACTAGTCGTTGATGGTTTACGGTGAAAGTAGGAACGCGGGGTAATTACGAACACCTAAGGGAGTTTTGAAATAAATCAAAAGATTATTTGTAGGTAAACTTTAATGGCTTCTTCTGAAAGGTAAATTATCGTACTTTAAACGACTACAATCAGCAATATTAATTTCTCTTTATATAATCAACTTTTATAATAAAAACAATACCTGACACTTGTCGGGCAATCACGAACACCCAATTATGAACATAGACTTTGTCCCTATTCTTAGTACAACAGACGCAAATACCGCTACTGACATATTCATTGATAAACTAACTTCAGCCATAGCCGAAAATACTGTACTTAAAAAAGTGACTGCAAAAAAGAAGATTCTTAAGCCCTGGATAACTCCTGGCTTATTACGGTGCATGAGAAACAGAGATACCATGCACAGAAACCTCAAGCAGTCTCCAGATAACGTAACCGCGCTAAATATAACCTACAAACGTTACAGAAACTTTTGTACCAAAATTCTTAAAAAGGCGAAGAGACTCTTCGATGCAGAAGAACTCAGCAAAGCAAGCAATAATCCAAAATTACTCTGGGATACCATAAAACGAATAACAAACACCACAAAAACTACACATTCGTCATCACAATTGCTATCCTCATCACCCATACCCGCACAGTCATGTAACAATGTGAATCACTTTTTTGTCAATATTGGCAAGAAACTTGCAGATGACATTATAAAAACGAGGCCCTCACAACAACCATCTAACCCACAAAACAGTTCTATACCAACTTCATCCTTTGTCTTGGATAAAACTGACCCAGAAGAAATTATTTCCACAATAAACTCACTGCGACCAAACGCTACTACTGGTTGGGACGGTATTTCACCTACAATACTAAAGAAATTCTCCACCACTCTGGCACCAATTTTATGCCATATATTATTCAATATTTGTTTTGAAACTGCTATTTTCCAACTTCTTTTAAAAAGGCAATAATCTATCCAATCTTCAAGGGAGGTGATAGAACCTTGCCGAATGTCCTATAGCTGGTTTAACCTCCTTATCTAAAGTACTTGAACGCTTCATAAACAAAAGATTGGTTAGTTACCTGGAGCATTGCAAGATAATCTCGCAACAACAATATGGCTTTCGCAAAAATAAGTCAACCTGTGACGCAGTTCATGACCTAACCTGCTTTGTCATAGATCATATAAATAAAAATAAGAAAGTCCTTACAATATTTCTAGATCTCGCGAAGGCGTTCGACACTGTTTCCATTTCCACACTCTTAATCAAACTTGAGAAAATAGGCGTTAGGGGGCTACAGCTTGCCGCCGGGGTCGCGGGTAGTTCGAAAGAGATACCGTGGCCCTGGCACGGGCAGCTGAAGGAACATGGGTGGGTTTTAGTCAGTAAAAGTCAGACACGCCCTCCCGCTCTGCCCAGAGCGGGAGAAGTCATTTGATGATTTCCCATCCACAAAAAAAAAAAAAAAAAAAAAAAAAAAAAAGGGGGCTACAGCTTCGCCGTGGTCGCTGAGCCGTACTTTGTCCCGCCCAGAGATTACTGGGTGGAGAACCTGAGCGGCTCAGTGACCCTCATTTCGTCAGCCGCTGCCGGTATCCTGTCCCTCGAAGCTGTTAAGAGAGGACAGGGTTGCGTTGCAGCACGGTTCGGGGAGATTGTCGTCGTAGGGGTATACTTCTCCCCGAACCGAACTCTCTCCAAGTTCCACAACTCCCTTGCGGAGTTGTAAACCGTCGTCGTCGGGTTCCGTTCCCTTCCCGTGCTCGTCCTCGGGGACTTCAACGCCAAGAATGTGGCTTGGGGTTCAAATCAAATCACCACGGGGATACCGCACGGTCTCCTGTGAGGCGGCGAGCCTCCTTGCCGGATTACCGCCTTGGGATCTGGAGGCAAAAGTCCTCGCGCACGTGTGGGAGTGGCGCGAGGAGGCGAAACGCCGGGGCGTAACTCCACTGCCGCGAGAAATCACGGTACAGCGGACAGAGCTCCGGCGGGATCTCATGGCGACATGGAGAGTGCGATTGTCGCAACCCAGCGCTGGGCACGCCACAATTGCGGCGATAAGTCCCCTCTTTGAGGAGTGGTTGAAGAGGCGCCACGGCGTCCTCACCTTCCGCCTGACGCAGCTCCTCACCGGACACGGTTGTTTCGGGAGGTTCCTGTTTCGGATAAGGCGGGAGGAAACGCCCGGGTGTCACCATTGTGTAGATCACCCGGAGGACACGGTGGAGCATACAGTGGAGGTCTGCCCGGCTTGGGCGGAGCACCGCCGTGTTCTCACGGAGGCGACCAGCGGCGGCGATCTCTCGCGTCCAAACCTGGTCCAGGCCATGGTGCGGAGCGAGAGTGCATGGGAGGCCGTCACCTCCTTCTGCGAAGCAGTAATGCTCGCGAAGGAGGAAGCGGAACGCGTGAGGGAGAGGCAACAGCCGCGCCCTCGCGCCCGTAGCTGCCGTAGGAGACGCCCTGGGCGGCGGGAATCGATCGCCGATTCCCGGCCACCGTAGGCACGGGCTTGCGGACGACGAGTAATGGGCAGCTCGCCATCTGGTAAGGACCAGGCCCGGGTCGACGGCGCGTTGTATTCCACGCGCGCCTCAAAGAGATGTCAGCAGTGACGGGGTCAATTGGCCCGATGCCACCGGGGTCGCGGGTAGTTCGAAAGATATACCGTGGCCCTGGCACGGGCAACTGAAGGAACATGGGTGGGTTTTAGTCAGTAAAAGTCTGACACGCCCTCCCGCTCTGCCCAGAGCGGGAGAAGTCATTTGATGATTTCCCATCCACAAAAAAAAAGAGGGCTACAGCTGGATCTTTTCTAAAGCTACCTCTCTAATCGTTCGCAAAAAGTTAGGATCGATGGCCATAGCAACGACGAGCTATCAATTCACTACGGGGTACCACAAGGAAGCATTTTGGGCCCCATTCTTTTCTTAATCTTTATTAAATCTTATAATCTTATTATATCTTTGTTAATAGATTAAATCTTATAATCTTATTTTATCTTTGTTAATAGATTAAATTCGGGGTGAGAGCCTGGTGATCTGTCACACAGGGTATCCTAGTATGGACGCCAGTCTCTCACAAAGGATCATATTTTAGGTTTTGTAACAAACTTATTATTCTTGTCTCTATTTATAAAATAAAACTAAGTGTACCTTTGTGATGAGAGAAATAAAATAAAGATTTATTATTATTATTTAAATTGTCTTTGACATATCTCGGGACCCTGGGGTCCCGGACCTTTGGAAGGCGTACGAGGAGCCGAAGCCAACTCGCAGAGGCCTCTTAGACAATTTTAAATGAAAAGAAGGCACCAGCCGACGATTATCCCTGTATGCACTATGCAATTGCACCCAAGGACAACCCCCGGTTGGTGCAGAACTATTGCAGAACATGGAAACAAAACACATTGGGTCTATGGGTTTGGGTGGCTATAGTGGATTGGGAACTATGGAAGAACTATGTCCCCTGCCTGACCAATGTTACATAATATACACAGATAAATTGGCAGGGGGTGACTTGCACACTCAATAATGGGCCCCCGGAAACGGTCGCTAGCACATAGTGACGTAGCGACAAGGGGCAACATGTCCTGAGGTGCTTGAGGAGTGGAGAGGTATTCCACGGCTCTCAGAACAATCCCAGAGCCCGGAAGATGGTCAAGATCCCTACAAGCACTTACTAGAATACTTCCTTTCTCCGAGCACGTTTGCTCTTGCGAATCTCCACTCAAGCCGGCCAATAAAGGCAAGAATGAGGTGGGAGCTCTGTTCCCGTCAGTGTTCACTCCAGCCGGTCAATAAAGGCAAGCCAGAGGTGAAGAACAAGACTTCTCCCGGGAAATAGGGTCCGTGGGGTCGCTACTGCCCAACAGCTCGCCACAAGCTGCCCTGCGGGTTCACGTATCTCTCTTGGTCTGGCTCCTCACCCTAGACCTGTTACGGCAAAGTAAACTCCATCGGCACAGACCCAGAGTTCGGAGCGCGCAAGCCCCACCACGACGTCAACGTAGAGATACGGCGGTGGGGTTATTATTATTATTATTAATGACCTGTGTGATCTCAATATCGTTAATGCCAAGGTAATATCCTTTGCAGATGACACAGCAATAACCTTCGCTGCGGATTCCTGGTCTCAATTGGAGCATCAAGCTCAGCTTGGCTTTGACATGGTATTAAATTGGCTTAATTCTCACACTCTAACCCTTAACGCCTCCAAAACCAAATTTCTGACTTATTCTAACAGCTCAGTCTCTCAACCAAAGACTCCAATTTTGATCAAAGCTCACACTGGTATTCCACTACTACAGGGTTCAAGCTGTCAATGTCCCTCTTTTAACCTCTGTTGAAAGCATCAGATACCTGGGAATAGTCTTGGCCAGGAATCTCAATTTTAAGTCTCATATCGGTCTGCTAACTGGACGAGTTCGCAAAGTGATGTAAATCTTTAAAAGTCTCCGGCAGGTTGCCAATCCATTATAATACGTAATGTCTATTTCGCGCTTTGCCTATCAATCGTAACATACTGCATTTCCTGTTGGGGCGGCGCAGCTAAAACCACCCTCAAGCCGCTAGAAGTAGCACATAGGGCCATATTAAAAGTAGACACTTTTCGCCCTATTCTGTTTTCAACCGATCAACTTTACAATGACTGCAAAGTGCTAAATGTTCAGCAACACTTCATACTACAGACAGTCATTCCGCAACACCGCAACACCCCATACCGAAAAATAGAAAATAAAAAACGTAGTAAACGCCGAAAGGATGGGACATGCACCCTGCCGCGTACACTCATCTTTTGTCAAGAGATTTTTTCATTTTCTTGGTCCGTTTCTTTACAACAAAATTAACGAAGAGTGTTAAATCTTCGGTCTACTGTATTACAAATGCAAAAAGATTGTACAAACGTACCTGCAAAATAAGTCATATAACGAAACTGAAAGGATCTTAACATAGGTGGTGAACATGGACAACCATATATACACATACACCTACTCACACCCACACCAAACACCCACACCACACACCCAATCACACACACACACCCCCACACACCACACAACCAATCACACACACACTCACACACACATAATAAATATCTATATTAAATTATTTTATTTTAATATCTAACTCAATTCTCCGAAATTAACAATAACATCAGAAGTATATATAATTTTACGTCATTGTACCATAAGGGACAGGACTGCTTCTCCTTAACACAGGTTTCCATAAGCTAGCTAGGAGAGCAGTGCTCACCCACACGTTTTTAGAAATGAAATAGTGCTTATTTTGTGAAACTGTATTTTTAACATGTACCTACTGCAATCCTTTGTTTTCAGTAAATAAATAAATAAATTTATTAAGTTTAATTTTGCCGCGGTAATGGCCGGCGAGTGCCAGAAACAACTAGATTATATAGAAAAGAAATATGGAAAGAAGAGTTTATTTTTAGCAGGCTATTGTGAACCGAACTAGGACGAGGTTAATTATTAAAAAAAAAATGTTTAGGTTAGGTTAGAACTGTGACTTCCTACGCACGAGCCCAGCGAGCGTAGCGAGCGGTGCCGCGCAGCGTCCGGCGAGTGCCAGAAACGGCTAAATTATATAGAAAAAAAAAAATATGGAAAAAAAGAGATTATTTTTAGCAGGCTATTGAGAACCGAACTAGGACGAGGTTCAATCAATCTGCCGAGCCTTTTCCCAACTATGTTGGGGTCAGCTTCCAGTCTAACCGGATGCAGCTGAATACCATTATTTTACATGGAGCGACTGCCTATCTGACCTCCACAACCCAGTAACTGGGTAATACGATATCCCTTGCTAAGACTGGTTGTCAGACTTTCGGACTTCTGACGACCCGTAACGACTGTCAAAGATCCACGAATGACAGCCGGGACCAACGGCTTAACGTGCTTTCCGAGGCACGGAGGAGTCTCGGTATGTAAAGATGGTCACCCATCCACTGACCAACCCCGGCAAGCGTAGCTTAACCTGATGGATCGACCCGTGCGGCTGTTATTACTTAGCCACGAGCTCCTCTAGGACGAGGTTAATTATTAAAAAAAAAATGTTTAGGTTAGGTTAGGTTAGAACTGTGACTTCCTACGCACGAGCCGAGCGAGCGTAGCGAGCGGTGCCGCGCAGCGTCCGGCGAGTGCCAGGAACGACTAAATTATATAGAAAAAAAAAAAAAATATGGAAAAAAAGAGATTATTTTAGCAGGCTATTGAGAACCGAACTAAGACGAGGTTATTTTTTTTAAAAAGATTTTTAGGTTAGGTTCGGTTAGAACTGTGACCTCCTACGCCAGAAACGACTAGATTACATAGAAAAAAAATGGTAAATTGAAAACTGACGATACTAAATATTTGCCTTATTTTATTTTGCGTAAAATGTGTTATTCAAATTGAAATATTTGACAACATAAAAATTGGTATAAGTACTATTTGGTAAACAAGTTATTGTTTAAAACTTTAAACGTTCACTTGCCAAACATTAGGTTTGCGTCACAATTATTTGTGAAGAGATTTTTCGCTAAGTAATAATTTGGCAAACGAAATTATGCGGAAAATTGTTTGGGAAGTGATAATTTGTCAATTTATTTTCGATGGAACATAGGTAACCCGTTCACGTGGCTGTATAGCCATAAATGCGTTTGCCTTTCGGCACAGATGATAAATAATAGATAAATACTTTTTACAAAAAAAACAACCGACTCCCAAAAAAAACACTACAAAGTGAAAAATTACTTTAATTTCGGAAGTCGGTGTGTTTGTTTTTTTTTAGTTTCATTTTTTGCCACCGACTTCCGAAATTAAAGTTATTTTTCACTTTGTAGTGGTGCCTACCCGACACATGTGCAAAATAAATTAGATCATCATTCACATAAACTAATATGTGGGAAAAATACGTATTAAATTATTGAAGCTAACTCAAAAGCCACTCATCAGAACTAGAAGATATTTATATGCGACCATCTCAAATAAAAACTTTGCAAAAAGGCAAATATACGTCGCGCTAAGCCGTGTCAGAAGTTTGGAAAGGCGTAGTTTTATGTTGACGGAGATAACGAGGCTACGAAATCTGACTTCTGACAATCAAGGCCACACATTACGTACAACTCAAGTAGCGCAATTTGAAGCGGCATATAATTACCATTAAAATCATTTATAGCCAAAGTGCACCTCATGACAATTCCAATAAGCCCAAACACGGCTAGAATACATTGTTTTGTTACTGAGTTCCGGTGCCTACCTTCCGGCTTCTTCATCAGATCGGTTCGATGATTCCATTTTCATCAGAACCATTTATTTAAAGCTTCGTCATAGTCGCTTAACTATCTTAATCGAGATATCTTATCGCGACCCGTGAAATACTTATTATCATTGAGAAGTTCCCGTGGCCATCTGTGGTCTTCTTCATCAGTTCCACTTCACCAGATGCTACTTTCTGAATGCAAATGTTTGATTTGTTGGTGAAAATACCAAAATCGCTATATGCCTACAATTTTTGAGGAGTTCCCTCAATTCCTCATGGATCCCATCATCAAAACTGGATTTTGATAGAAATGGGACCAATCTGGAAGTATATCGTTTCAAATAAAAAAAGAATTTTCCAAATCGGTTTATAAATGACGGAGTTCTCAGGTAACAAACATTAAAAAAAAAAAATACAACCTAATTGAGAACCTCCTCCTTTTTTTGAAGTTGGTTGAAAATTGGCGCCAAAGCTGAAAATTCGTCTTGATTTGTTACATATTAAATACTAGCTGTGCGAGCGACTTAGTTCGCGTGCATGTCGGAAAACAATCATGTGTCGCTTAGTTAAGGTGTAGGTGTCCTATAACTCCTCCATTGACAATGAAGAATCTTCCGATGTTACATGGTGGGAAGTAGGACCTTCCAGCAGGCAAGGGAAGATTCTTCATTCCTGGGATTCTCTACCATAGCCCTTTCGAATGTAGTCACTGCGGTTTATAATGTCAAAGCGACGAAGTATCACTTTCATTTTTGAAAATAAATAAATATCAAAAAACTTGCGCATTAACAGTGCACCTGCCGTACCTAGGTACTCTATAAATCGACCGCCCGTCTGGCGGAGTGTGTATTATCAAGGTCAGGAGTAGCGTTGCAAAACTTCGGAAGTATTCGCAATTATTCGCAAATATTCAAAAGAATACTTCAATTTGAAGGAATATTACTAGTAAAAACTTATTACGTAAGTACTTATCTAAGTAGATGAAAACAAATATTCGGAAGTTTTCAAATCGAATAATACTCAGAACTATGTATTATTTTTTTTTTTTGGTACCTACATGTTGAGGTTTAGGTGTTTATGGGTTTTATAAAGGGGGCCAAATTTTCATTATTTTTGCGATAGGACACTGTTTTCGAGATATAGGTAAGCAAAAGAAAAAAAAAACTATTTTATAAACTCAGTAATCTACCTATGTATTTACCTCTATCACTTTCACACCTAAACCGCATACAAAAACTTATTACGTAAGTACTAATATAAGTAGATGAAGAGAAATATTCGGAAGTAGGTATTCAGAAGTTTTCAAATCGAATAATACTCAGATTTATGAATGGACGCGTAGTAACATAATCTCTGGCATTAACGCCATCTAGCGGTGAATATCAACTTTAATAGATAAGGACTCTATGCGTGACCGAACATGTACCTACTTAGCTCGGCAAATAATTGCTATAATAATTAACTACTCAAAACTTCCGAATGCTTCCGCGAATAATACGACGGGAATACTTCGGAATATTACTCTCCGGCAACGCTAGTCAGGAGTAATAGTGTTCCTGTGATCATGGTGAAGAAGGATCACGCTTTAAGAGCGCTGTTGAAAATTTCCCAAGAAAACACGCAAAACAACTATGAAATTATTATTATCAATATAATATTTTGTTGAAGATCCAAAAAATAAATAAATTCCTTAAAAACTTGTTTTAATAAAGAAAATGTAAAAAGCAACCCATTTACTGGTTATGGCCGCCATTTTGGATTTTAATTTCCTGATTTTCGGCCCAGCGCCCCCAAAAACTATGAAGAAGGGGGTGTCCCCTTATCGAATATTTTACACATCATTTTGATTTAAACCTCTTCTCTCCTCTCTTTTTAACTTATTAAAACCGACTTCCATAAAAAACACAACAAAGTGCAAAATATTTTTAGTTTGAGAAGTCGTTAGCAAGAAATTACCGAAACTTTAACGGTCTTCAATAAATAACAATAATTAAACGTGTTTTGCATTGTGGTACAGTCAGCAACAAAAGTCAATTAATACTTGCAGTTCTTTTAATCTTAATTATATTATTAGGTCTTTACCTATGAAATTGCCGTTCTGCAGTACTGGCCATTTCAAATCAAAATAATTTTTGTTTGGCTAAGAATTCTAATTTCAAATTAATTTTATTTTAAAAACATGGATTTTTTTTCCCAAAAGTAGTCATTTGTTTATTGATTAGTGTTACATTTTCATCGCATTTCAATCTTTTTCGTCATCATGGATACGTTAAAAATTCGAGTAATTATGGAATATGAGTACCGTCGTGGCAGCAACGCGGCACAAGCGGCACGCAACATCAACGACGTTTACGGAGCTAACACTACAAACCAACGCATCACTTGTTATTGGTTTGCTCACTTCCGTTCTAGAAATTTCGACCTGAAAAATGAACCTCGCGGTCGTCCGAAGACTTTGGTCGACAATGACGAATCAAAGGCGATTGTGGAAGCTGATGATACACAATCTACGGCTGAATTAGCAGCAGCTTTCGATGTTAGCGTCAAAACAATATTAGTCCATTTGCGTCAAATTGGCAAGGTAAAAAAGCTTGACAAATGGGTGCCCCACGAACTCAATGATCGCCAGCGCGAAGTATGCGTCGAGATGTGCCTTGCACTGCTCAACAGACACACAAATGAAGGAATTTTGAACCGCATTGTTACCTGCGATGAAAAATGGATTCTGTTTGATAACCGCAAGCGCTCAGCAAGTTGGTTGGATACTGGTTCAGCACCTAAACAATGCCCTAAACGAAAACTTACCCCTAGAAAAGTGATGGTCACTGTTTGGTGGTCTAGCGCCGGTGTGATTCATCACAGCTTCTTACCAAACGGGGTGAGCATTACTTCAGATGTGTACTGTGAAGAACTGAACACAATGATGGAGAAGCTGGCACATCTCCAACCAGCATTGGTCAATCGCTCGTCTCCGCTGCTCCTGCACGACAACGCGCGACCTCATACTGCACAGCAGACGGTCTCCAAGTTGCAAGAACTGGGGTTGGAAGCTCTCCGTCATCCGCCCTACTCACCAGACCTTGCGCCTACAGACTACTACTTTTTCCAGAATTTGGATAACTTCTTGGCGGGAAAAAAATTCAATACCCGAGAGGCAGTACAAAATGTTTTGAAGAATTTGTTGCCTCCCGTCCAGCTGATTTCTTTAAGAAGGGCATCAATAAACTGCCACTGCGTTGGCAAAGATGCATTGATTGCATGGGTGATTACTTCGATTAATACAAATAAAAAATGCATGAAAATATTCGTTTAAATTTTTTCATACAAAACGGCAATTTCATAGGTAAAGACCTATTATTAAGCAAAATATTTAATTCAAATCGGAACAGAAGTACTTAAAATTTAAAGAACGTTAACTCTTAACAGTTAAACGAAAAAAAAAACACTTTATCGAATCATTTTGTGTTAATTTAGATGATTTCAATAAAAGTAGCAGTGTTAACTGACTTCTGTTACTGACCGTACAATACGTGTCAGTCGTGTCACTAAGAGACTTGACACACCACGTGTTTGACTTGCGCAGTAGACGATTTATGCGGGAGGCGCGGTGCGGCGCTCGTCAAGTGTCATCTTTCGTGGCGCGTATTACCTACCTCAATCAATCTGCCCAGCCTTTTCTCAACTATGTTGGGGTCGGCTTCTAGTCTAACCGGATGCAGCTACCTACTACCTCACACTAATTCGTGTACCTACTTTTTTACATTGATACTCAGCAACTTTTTTCACATACCATAGGTACTATTCGTCATTGAGGAGATCCGTGACAGTAGGGTTTCTTCGCAGTCCACGATCAGTTGATCACTGTTAGGTACTTCACTTACTGTGTTTCATCTTCCGTTCCATTCACAAATTGTGTACTGCTCGTCGATGAGGAGTTTTAAGGGGTAAATAGGTATTTACCTACCTACTTATTTTCGAAGTCCATAATTAGTTGACCACGGATAGTAACTAACCAGTAATTTTCTTTGATTTCTGTACATTAACCAAATCACAGTAAGTTCACCTACTGTACATTATTGAGGAGTTCAATTGTCTAATCTTCACCATAATAAAGGTGACCATCTCGGGATAAAACTCTTTCAAACATTGGGTGTGTGACATACGAACAGGACGAAATGAGTTCCCTTTCTATGTGCCGTTTGGCTACGGACCTCTAAAAACAGACGAATCATCCATCCATGGCCATCTTCCAGCTCCATCATCAGACCCTGATTACCATCTAGCACCAAAGTACTCGTCAAGACGAATATAAGAGCCCAAACTCGATGGGGTTGTGTCGTTTAATTGCCGAGTTCCTATGGCCATCTTCCAGCTCCATCATCAGATCCTGGTTACCATCTAGCACCAAAGTACTCGTCAAGACGAATCATACGAGCCCAAACTCGATGGGGTTGTGTCGTTTAATTACTGAGTTCCTATGGCCATCTTCCAGCTCCATCATCAGACCCTGGTTACCAATTAGCACCAAAGTACTCGTCAAGATGAATCATACAAGCCCAAACTAGATGGGGTTGTGTCGTTTAATTACTGAGTTCCTATGGCCATCTTCCAGATCCATCATCAGACCCTGGTTACCATCTAGCACCAAAGTACTCATCAAGACGAATCATAAGAGCCCAAACTCGATGGGGTTGTGTCGTTTAATTACCGAGTTCCTATGGCCATCTTCCAGCTCCATCATCCGACCCTGGTTACCATCTAGCACCAAAGTACTCGTCAAGACGAATATAAGAGCCCAAACTCGATGGGGTTGTGTCGTTTAATTACCGAGTTCCTATGGCCATCTTCCAGCTCCATCATCCGACCCTGGTTACCATCTAGCACCAAAGTACTCGTCAAGACGAATCATACGAGCCCAAACTCGATGGGGTTGTGTCGTTTAATTACTGAGTACCTATGGCCATCTTCCAACTCCATCATCAGACCCTGGTTACCATCTAGCACCAAAGTACTCGTCAAGATGGATCAAACGAGTCCAAACTCGATGGGGTTGTGTCGTTGAACTACCGAGTTCCTATGGCTACCTTCTGGTTGCATCATCAAATCAGCTCCATGTCATAATAATTTTGCGTTGTCATCCGATTTACACATGCATGCAAAATTTCAGCTCAATCGGAAACCGGGAAGTGGATCAAATATATCTTGCAAGACTACGAGTACATTACAGACAAACATTGGGACAGGTGAAACTAAAAAAATAATATTCAATTGGTCTTACGAGCTAACAGACATACCATCCAAAACGCTCATATGATTAACTAACAATTCAATTGTGGCTACACACACTCGTCTCCTTATACAATAGATTTTCTAAAAATAGCAATAATGCCCATGTCTATAAATAATAATAAAAATTAGATTACAACGACGAATTAATATATGTACAGCAGCAGAATATAATGTCAGTTTAGTGTCAATTAATAGTGATCAATTCAGCTTAGTTATTATGTATGATTATAATATGTAATTTAAAATAATACGAAATTTATTATACAAATGTTCTAATCCATCGGCAAATAAGTCCAGTTCGTGGTGCTGAGCAAGTATGTCCCCGATAGTGCGGAGTACGCGGTTGGTGGGCGCGTGTCGCCCGCGCTCAGTGCGCGCGGCGGGCAGCTCCAGCAGCCGCGGGCGGCGGCGCGGCGCTACCTGACCCTCCGAGTCCATTGGTATGTTCCGGGGGACCAAAATACGGACTCGCTCTAGTATTTGGGGACTATCGACTTTGTGACGAATTATCGACAAATATTGCGCAACTTGAGACATAGCCCTTCTAAATTTTAACGTTTCCATGTCCACCATTCCCAAGACAAATAAAGAAGGATATAGGTAGGGATAATATCCGTACTGTTTCTTGTATATCCATCTAGCAAATTTACGTTGTTGTTGTTTTTCAACCATTAGAGCATACTTTTCCTCATAAGGATTCCAAACAACAGCACCATACTCAAGTTTACTACGTACATAAGCATTGTATAATACTTTTGCAACCCCTGTGTTATCGAACTGTGATATAATTGTAAATACGTAGTTCAAATTTCAGCGCGAAGTCAAACAGATAAAGTAGGTAGTACTCATATCGAAATCCAAAGTCAAGCCGGGGTCAATGTAGTGTTTACGTACGTACGAATGATAATAACATAATAGCGCAGGGAGAATAGTCTACTATACAAACACACGAACGATATAGGCCGCAAAGTGCATGTGTGTGCGTGAGCGTCTTCCCTCCGCACCGCGCGGGGGGAACATTATTGAGTGAAATGCACGATATTCATAGGACAAACGAGCGCGTAAAAATTACGAAAAGTCCTTTGGACAAAAGAGTTTTATGAAAAAACCACTGCATAAATCAATTACAAATAAAGTTTATTGAAATTTTCGATAATTGAGCTTTGTCAGTGACGATTTTGTTTTGGAGATTTTACACTTCTTTTATTACTTATTTACGCCCAAAATTGCGTTGAAATTTGCGAGAAAAACGAATATTTGTTGGCTCATAAGGTATTAATGGCTTTTTATTTTACTATTCTGTTTCCGTATAGACAAAATTAATAATGAGACTAAACGACATCATGTTTAACTTTGGATGCACAATCTCAAACAGTGGAGTAATACCCCCCTGAAATTTGTATGGGAATAATGTCGTAAAGTTCAACCTTAAGAGCGCTATCACAATTTCTCTTGTATTTGAGCGTTTGACTCGAGTTTTGATATGTGATTGTGGTTTTGTTAGAGCCACAAAATTAAAAAAAACATATGCCCAAGAAAGCTTGATTATTTCTCTTGGGAGTGTTCTAAATAAATATTTCAATTTGTTTACAAAAATCAGTAAAAACCTTGTCTCTGCAAAGGATGTTTAATAAAATTTTACTTTTGGACATGTTTTGATGCTTTGTTACATCGAAGATATAATAATTTAATCATTTAAAAAATGTTCTTGGAACAACTGTATCTTCAACTTTGGAGTGCTCAATTCAGTTTTTTATGTTTCATACAGTAATACATCAAAAATAATTCCGTAAACCAGAGAGTTACTGACAATTTTTCGTCCGAAATTATATTTTTTATCTACGAATGTATAATCCAAATTCATACAAAATGTATTTAATAAATAAGGTTACTTACTATGTTACCTTGCTTGATAAAAAAAAATAGTCTATTTAAAAGTAAAATAATATGTTTAATTAATTATTGTATGCAGTGCTAAAAATCAATGTAAATCTCGGGACACGCGGTCTTTAGCTTTAGACGCCGACGCATCGCATTATGTAGCAATTTAGCAGTTGTGATTACGTTTATTTTGAGTCATATAATAATATTTTTTTTGTTTATAGTGTGCAATTTCAATTTATGAAAAAATCACGGGCAAAATGTAATAGCGCCCTTAAGCGTACTAGATGCTGTTCACTTGAAGGTTGATAGTTTAAAAAAAAACAAACTAGGATAGACACACAAGATGAGAATAATTCTCAGTTTTTTCTTTAACTTTCTATATATTCTTCATTGAAACATACCAGGGCTGCTGAACAAATTGGATATTTTTATAGTTAAATTAGAAGAACTCTATAATACAGGAAACCCTATAGATGTAATCTGTATAACAGAACATTTTATGGAAAGAGGATATGAAGATTTCTTACAAATACCCAATTTCTGTCTAGCAGCTTCCTTCTCAAGAAAATCCAAACGAGGAGCCACTTGTATTCTTGTGAGAAAAGGCTTGCAGTACCTTGAAATAATAGACGTAGCAAAACAATCTGTGCCAAATATTTTCGAATGCTGTGCAATAGAACTCGTTTCACGTCACATTATTATTGTATGCGTGTACAGAATGCCGAAAAACAATTATTCAATATTTTACGAGAGGTTAGATAATATATTAAAAACAATCTGCTCTCAAACAAACATAAATATACTTATTATATATGTGGAGATTTCAACATTGACGTCATTAAAAGAAATAAAATGACATTAGATCTTCAATATTTTCTCCAACAATATAATTTAAAATTAGCCTTGAATACCCCTAGCAGATTGAGTAGCAATACATGCATCGATAACTTTGCACATACCTATCGCGTAGGCTGCAGAGCTAAAATAATAGATTTAATTCTTTCTGACCACACTTCTGAAATACTAAAAGTACCCATTAACAAAACTTGTAAACTTAAATTTTGGAAAATAAAAAGCAAGACATTTCGAAAGAAAACTTAATTAAATTTAAATCTTACTTGAAAAGCTTATCGTTTATGCAAGTTTATGATACCGGTGATGCAAATGACTCTTTTCGAAATTTTATGGATTATTTTTTACTCTTTCTTCTCTCCTCTCTCTCTTCTTTTCTTTTAGGAAAAATCTAAATCTTTTCGGTAAAAGAGGTGAAGGACACAAATATAGGACTAAAAATAGGGACCAATTAGTTCAACCAGGTTTCAGACTGGCTAAAGTAGACTCATCCTTCATGGGGTACTGTTTAAAATGTTATAATAAAATACCTCCCCACATACTCCAGCTGAATGAAACGAAATTTAAATCTTGTATAAAACGCACACTATGCAGCCAGGCATATTATAAGTTGGGGGATTACATCGCTGACAAAAATGCTTGGCTGAATGCTTGTCCTGCTCCACAAGGACGCATTAACTAATTGATTAGCATTCGGATATATTGTTGGAGCTGCTGAAGATTAAGATGAGAGAAAACTTTCTTTGCGTTGTTTAGATTCAATCTCTTAGTATTATATAATTGCATAGCACATGTGTGAGCACTATGTAGCTACTATTAAGCTACCTTTTACTGGGTACGTCTTTCACTGACTTGAGTGTGCCCTGGCGGTTGAGAGTATGTCATGCTCACTCAAATGTCTCGCTGGTAGTGGCGTATGTGTTGGATCATTAAGTTCCCTTCAAAATGGTTGAGCTAATTGGTGCTGATCCACGCGTCATGTTCGTGAACGGGCGCCGTCAGTTGGGACTGGTCGTCTCTTAGCTGCCATGGCTTATTTTTAATTTTAATATTTAATTTAGTTGTTTTAGTTTTTATCTTTTTATTACGGACGCTTTTTAACGTGCACGTCTTTCTACATTGTTCTCACATGTATATTTTCAACATGAACGATGTAACCAATATTGTTCGCGACGACGCATCATCAAAAGCATGAAAAGTTAGGCGTTTCCATAGTGTCAGCTGCGAGACCCTATCTGGCGCACGCTAGCGCAAGTAGCGGAGGGACCGCCATCGTATAACGTACCGAGTCGCGAATGAGCTACGTTTTTGTTCGCTACGATGCGTCACCAAACAGTTGTTTATAGCTTAATTTAGTGAAAATAACAGTAAAATCAGTTTAAATAGTGTTTTATAGTTAAAAAACAGTGAAAAATAGTGTTTCCTAAGGAAAACGTGAGTACCACCCCTATAAACTCCAATTAAGTGGGCTACATAGCCGAAATTATAGTTTAATTGGTGCGTCCAGGTACCCTAGACCGAGACCTAGCCCTGGACGTACCATTATAGTCCTGAAAAGCCTACTTGATTGGATTTATAGGGGTCGGAAACTTTAATTTGCTGTTTTTTGGTGACTCGTTCTAGCAATTTAGGTTTTCAGGGCCTGTCACGCCCTGAAAAATATAGATGTAATAATGAATTTTTCATAGTTTTTTAGGTCATTAGACCAGCTTGAGATACCTGCTTACCCCGTTGAAATATCTTCTTTGGTTATCGAATAAAATAGTTTGAAAAATAATTTAAAATCAAAACAATTAACATTTTTGTATTTACACGCTGAAATCTTTTCAGCGAATATACACACATCAAAAGTGTCTAGGGATCAAGCATTTTTATGCGGATTTCTTGAGATTGAGATGTGGCTTTGTAATAAATTTATGATTTTATAAATTTATATGGATCCTTTTTGGTGCATTTCATAATTTGAATCAGGAACTGTGAATCAAATTCGAGTAAAAGATGAAAATCAGCTGTCAATATTTTCCCTATAAAAACATACAACGCATTGAAGACATTATTAGTGCTACTGTTTCCCTACTACTGATTAAAACCAACGTTATTATGGAGCGGCGACGTCATTTAAGCAGGGAAGAAATGCTCAGAGCCGTGGGAATGATAGAAGCTGGTTCCCGGCAACGTACTGTGGCTTTAGCTCTGAATACAAGTCAGAGTGTTATCAGTCGACTTTGGACACGTTACCGAAGCACTGGTACCGTGGCTGAGCGCCATGGAGGACGGTATCGCTGCACCACACGGAGACAAGACCGATACATTCAAATCTTAACTCGAAGAGCTCCAACTATAACCGCCATGATGTTAGCCGTGAGGCTTCATCACTCTTCAGGGAACTTAATTAGCGACCAAACAGTCAGAAACCGCTTGCATGAAGTGAACCTTCATTCCCGAAGACCGCTACGGGTACCACCTATAGCAATGCACAATCGTAGGATTCGATATCAATGGGCTCTTGAACACAGAAATTGGGCAGAAGAACAATGGCGTTTCGTGTGCTTTTCTGATGAGTCTCGTTTTGGTATGAGACCGGATACAAGACGTATACGACACTGGAGAACCCCTGGACGCCAACAGCGATTAAAATCCTGCCAGGAAGTCCATCCTTATAGTGGTGGAACCATCATGGTATGGGCGGGTATTTGGATCGGCGGAAGAACTGAGTTGATTTGGATCAGAGGCAACCTCAACGCTCAAATTTATGCTGAGACGATTGTATCAGACGTCATCGTTCCTCTACAAGTGCAAATCGGTCCCTTATTTCAGTTAATGCATGATAATGCACGACCGCACACCGCAAGAGTTGTAAGACAGACTCTCGCCGCAGCTAACATCAATGTCCTGCCCTGGCCTGCTCAGTCGCCAGACTTGAACCCGATTGAGCATGCATGGGATATGCTACAGAGAAGAGCTCTGCCGAATATGGAGGGTATCCAGTCGCAAGAAGACCTTTTTTTGTTGTTGCAACGAACATGGGCGGCCATTCCACAGCGTGATTTGGATGAACTCATTTTGAGTATGCCAAACCGATGTTCTTGTGTTGTTAGTGTTCGCGGTAGAAACACGGATTATTAATTGTTTAAGTTACCCAATAAAATTTTAAAGAAAACTGTTATTTCAGTCTTTTTTTCGAACTTTAATGTTAGTGGTTCAAATGTCAAAAATCCCTTTATTAGGAAAATGGCAAATTTCTTTATTAATGCAAAGGTGACTTGGTTTATCGTTACTGTGACAAACGAAAACACTTTATTTGATGAATCCTTAAAGAAAATTTTAATTAATATCAATCAGGAGAAAAGTTATTGCAAAAATATATGTTGATCCCTAGACACTTTTGATGTGTGTAGTTACAGGAAATGCAGGTGTCTCAATCGCTGGACAATCTAATGACGATTGTAACGGTGTATAATATGATGTTATTATAGCCATTTTTCAGCTGCTAATAAGCACTTTTGTAAAATTTTTGAAATAAAAATAAACTCTAAACCAGGAGACGGTTCGCGGTTCTCGTTAAGGTAAAGTTTCGAGGTACCTTAGCGCGCAAGCGAAAACATAGAATCGTAGCCATCGGCATGGTACCTATTCATCGTTCTGTTCCTGAAGAGTTACGCAAATCGTCTCCTGAAATCACCTGAAAACTTATCAAAATCGCTGTTATTATTTCATCATCAAGAAACCCTTCCCCGTCAAGACTTCACACATAGCTACTGGTCGCCAGTCTGCAGTTATCCTGAGCCTATAGGTACAGGACGTCAGCGCCGTTTGGACTAGGAGGCCTAACCTCAAGCAGGGATACACCTGGATAGGCATTACACACTCCTTCAACACACCGTGTCCGACGATCACGCCCGTCCAGTACATTTTCTGGTCCTTACGAGCCGGATAGCAACTGGGACCAGCTACGACCCCGGCCCGTCCAGTACATTTTCTGGTCCTTGCGAGCCGGATCGCTGCGGCTGGGATCATCTGTTCCTGTGAAGAATGAAGATAGATCTCTGAAGATTTCTGAAGATTTATTATAGAAGATTCAAGATTGAAGAGTCAAGCTCGAAGACTGAAGATTTATCACTGAAACCTTATCACACAATTCAAGTTTGAAGATTCGTTGCGAAGACTGAAGATCCATAATGAGGTTTACAAGATCACAAGGCAGAGCACCAGAATCCTCGACGATGGAGGTGGGCAGAGAACGCAGTACTACGGGTATCCGTCATGAGCAACCACCGCGATCACCGTCCACCGTCGAAGGAACCGAGCAGCGCCCCGCCCCCCGGGAGGGAGAAGATCTGCCTGTACGAGCACAGTCTGAAAAGCAGCCGTATATTTCTGGAGAGGGAACCCAGTCGGAGGGAACTTCAGACGAAACAATAAACAGAACAGTACAGCCAAGAATAGAAAAAGATTCAGAACAGGAACACCGCCGAACCATGCCGATGACTACCCGGGGTGACGCCCGTACCGAACAGAACAAGCCGCCGTCGACTACGAATAGAACGACGCGGTCAAACAGAAAAATTTCAAAAGCACGTGAAGACTTATTGAAGATTAAGTTGGAACTTGCTCAAATAGCACTTCAAAAAGCCGAGGAAGAAGACTCCGACGGCGAATATATGGATGATAGAAGCTCAAACAATGAGTACGTGCGTTCCTGGCTTGAAGAGGCACCAGAACCAGCGCCGCCGAAAGGGGACAACGCCGCCGAGGGGGACTACAGAAATAGAAGCCGTGTGCAACAGCCCCCCCCTGTGGTCGCCGATGCTATAGCGGGCCTCCAGACGCAATCGAATCCTACAGTAAATGAAGTGAGAAACAATACAGTGCCCTCCAAAGAAGCAATAGAAGACACCAAGGGGAAAGACTCACTCCGTCCTTTCATAACGGAGTTGACGTCCGCTATAGCGTCGCTCGCCGACAGGAAAACAGAACAGTGGACATCGAACCAGCCCTCGGCGTCAAAGGCCATCATGACCTTACCGAACTTCAGCGGAGCACATACAGAATGGCTTTCATTTCGTGCCATCTATGAAACAACAAGAACATACTTCAATGATGTTGAGAACACAGCAAGACTCCGAAGAAGCCTGCGTGGACGTGCGTTGGAAACAGTGAGCTCAGAACTCATTGGAAATGCCAGACCTGATGACATCATGAGGGAACTCGAGCTGCAATTCGGCCGTCCAGACTCAATCGCTCAAGCTGAAACAGACAGGCTACGTGGGTTGCCGCGCTGCAGCGAATCACCAAAAGATATCTGCAACTTCGCAAGTCGAGTCAGAAGCGGCGTAGTCACTCTGCGCGCACTGAAGAAAGAACATTACTTGATCAACGCTGAGCTGATGCGATTACTGACAGAGAAGATGCCGAACTCCCTGCGTGTACAGTGGTACCGAACATATACCGAGAAGTACCAGTCGCTTCCAGATCTCTCACTCTTCAGCGACTTCATCACCGAGCAAGCTCGTTTCTGCAGCGCCTTCGCCCCGCCAGAGAACATCAGCCCTGTTGAAGCGACGTCCTCCAAGCGTGTCATACAGAGAACTCACGCAGCTACAGACAACACAGCCAATAAATGCCGTATCTGCGATAAGGAGGGACACTATGCTTCTGATTGCAAGAAGTTCAAAGAGGGATCCAGTGACGAGAGATGGGAACTCGCGAAGAAACTCAATCTCTGTTTCCGATGCCTGCGAAGCCGTCGCAATGGTCACACATGCAAAGCGAAGAAGTGTGACGTCAAGGGATGTATAGCCACGCATCATCGGCTTCTTCACTACAACAAGAAGCCAGCAGCAACGGACGTCGAGAAGCCCGACGCTTCAGAACAGAAGAAGGAAGCTCAGGAAACGGTGGCCAGCTCAAGATCAACATCAAGTCACGCCTACCTCAAAATAGTACCGGTTCGAGTCATAGGACCGGCGGGAGAAGCTTCTACATTCGCACTTCTCGATGATGGATCTACCGTTTCCTTGATCGACGAAGAAATATCGAAGCAAGTCGGAGCGGAGGGCCATATCGACCCTCTGAAGATAGGTGCGATCGGAAACACCACAATTGACACTCCTTGTTCTCGAAGAATCACCGTAACTCTCGCAAGCCAGCTGAAGAATAGGGTGCCATTCAGAGCGCGCACCATACCGAAGCTCAACCTCGCACCGCAGACAGTCAGCGAAGAGGACGTTGCACATTGCAAACATCTAGATGACCTCAGGCAACAGCTGATTTACGACACAGGCGCACCGAAGATACTCATCGGTCAAGATAACTGGCACCTATTATTGGCCAGTGAGATTCGAAGAGGACCGAAACACCAGCCTGTTGCGTCGCTAACCACACTGGGCTGGACACTTCACGGCGCGCACACTAGAATACTGGGTCAGCAGGTGCATTACGTCAACCGACTTACAGCTAGCGATGAAGATCTAAATGAACAGCTTCGTGAATTCTTCGCTATAGAATCGCTGGTTATCAATCCGAGACGACCAGACTCCGATCCCGAGAAGAAAGCAGAAGATATCTTGACTCGTCACACTCAGCAACTAGAAGATGGACACATAGAAACAGCCATGCTGTGGAAAAATGAAAACATAGAAATGCCAGATAGTTACGGGACAGCACTCAAAAGGCTCGTCTCAATAGAAAAGAAGCTCGATAGCAAACCGGCTCTTCGAGACAGATACACAGAACAGATGGACTCACTCATCCGAAAGGGATACGCTGAGAAGGCGCCCAAAACCACCACACCGGGTAGAACTTGGTACCTGCCTCACTTCGACGTGTTCAATCCAATGAAGCCTGAAAAACTCCGCATAGTACATGACGCTGCCGCCAAGTCAGGAGGGCTGTCACTCAATGACTTCCTTCTTACTGGACCGGACTTGCTGCAGTCGCTACCCGGCGTCATGATGAGATTTCGACGTCACCGTATAGCCATTTCCGGTGACATAGCGGAGATGTTTATGCAGGTGAAGGTGCGACCACAGGACAGAGACGCCCTTCGATACCTGTGGAGAGGCAATAGAAGAGAAGGGTCGCCCGAAGAATACCGCATGACGTCCATCATATTCGGCGCGGCAAGCTCGCCGTGCACAGCCATCTTCGCGAAGAATTGGAACGCGAGAAGGCATACAGAAGAGCATCCAGAAGCAGTGGAAGCCATCATACAGAATCATTATATGGATGATTACCTCGATAGCTACGCGACAGTAGAAGAAGCGACACGTATCGCAACAGCGGTGAAGAAAATTCACCAACAGGCGAAGTTTGAACTAAGAAAATGGGTTTCAAACAGCACGCAACTCATAGAAAATATAGACGCCACACAGATCCGAACTGAAGTCGTCAGCATCGGAAATATAGATACAGAGAAGATACTCGGCCTGATATGGCGACCGAGAGAAGACACGTTAGGCTTCAACCTGACACTCGCCCGCCTACCGAAAGGCGTCATAGAAAAGGAGGTGCCAACCAAGAGAGAGGCATTGAGAATCGTCATGTCACTATACGATCCGCTCGGACTCGCTTCACCAGTAACAATTCGAGCCAAGCAAATACTGCAAGAGGCATGGAGGCGAGGAATCGACTGGGACCAGTCGCTAGACGAAGACCTAGCGACCCAGTGGAAGAGCTGGATACAGCACCTGCAACAGCTCAAGAATGTCAGCATACCAAGATGCTATCCAGGTTACAGCGAAGCCAGAGAGACACAGGTCCACGTGTTCACCGACGCAAGCGAAACGGCATACGCAACAGCAGTATACTGGCGAGCCACCACAGAAGACGGCCAGCATCACGTCAGCCTCGTCATGGCCAAGGCAAAGGTGGCACCATTGAAGCTGCAATCGATACCGCGCCTCGAATTACAGGCCGCGGTAATGGGAACCCGTGTAGCAGCAGCTGTCATACGCGAGCACCACATCAAGCCCGCATCGGTGACATACTGGTCAGACAGCAAAACCGTTCTGACATGGATAAGGAGAGGGGCACGAGTATACAAGCCGTTCGTCGCCCATAGAATAGCTGCCATAGAAGAGAATAGCAAAGTCGAAGACTGGCGATGGGTACCTACAAAGATGAATATCGCTGACATCGCTACCCGTGACGTGCCACATCACTTTGACTCACATCATGAGTGGTATTGTGGCCCCAAGTTCCTGTACGAAGAGCCGTCTATGTGGCCAACAGAGAGACCTCCCATAACAGGGGAGACAGGGGAAGAAAGGACTCTAACCGCCGTCGAAGAAACCGACGTCAGTAAATTAATAGAAGCCATACCAGATCCTACAAAGTTCTCAAAGTGGGAACGACTGCTCCGAGCTACAGCAAGCGTACTACGCTTTATATCTCTTTGCCGAGGACAGAAGGAGAGAACGTTCTACAAAAGAACAAGACAGAACACAGAGAAGGATCCTGACTGGCGAAAACAGAAAAAAACAGCACCTCTCCCACCGAAACGAACGTCGAAGCCATCAGAAACGGCTAAGAAACAAATTATAGAAGCTGAATTTCTCCATCAAGCAGAGAAGATACTCGTACAAGTCGCGCAGCAACAGTCATTTGCAGCAGAAATAGCCAGACTCCGAGAACAGAAGACACTAGGAAAAGATAGTCGACTGCGGCCACTGCAAATAGAAATCATAGACAACGTTATACGACTAAGAAGCCGTATAGCAGCGACCAACGAGATCACCGATGATGTGAAACGTCCACCGATATTACACGGTGACCATCACATCACACAGATGTACATAGACTGGACACATCGCAGTCTACAGCATAGTGGGACAGAACTCACAATTAACGAAGTACGGCAGCATTACTGGGTCGTCAAGATGCGACCAACAGTGAAGAAGGTGGTAGCACAGTGCCTACAGTGTCGAATTCGCAAGGCCCAAGCACCCGTTCCGGCGACCGGCGATCATCCGAAGACGCGCCTCGCGCATCATCAGAGGCCGTTCACATACACCGGGCTAGATTATTTCGGCCCGCTATCAGTCACCGTCGGTCGTCAACATCAGAAGAGATACGTAGCTCTGTTCACGTGTCTCACCACCAGAGCCGTCCACCTCGAGATCGCCGCTAGCCTCAGCGCAGACTCCGCTATACAGGCGCTGCGCCGATTCGCTGCTCGTCGAGGCTGCCCAACCGAAATACACTCCGACAACGGCACCAACATGCACGGGGCCGACAAGGAGCTCCGAGACGCCTTCCGAGAGGAGGCCAGTCGTCGAGGCATCGTGTGGCGCTTTATAACGCCATCGGCGCCATTCATGGGAGGCGCCTGGGAGCGTCTAGTGCGCTGTGTGAAGTCCGCACTATATACTGTGCTCACAGAAAAGCACCCACACGAAGAGGTGCTGTCCACACTGTTGTGTGAGGCAGAGTACACAGTAAACAGCCGACCGCTGACGCACGTATCCGTGGACAGCGAAGACGACGAGTCAATCACACCGAACCACTTTCTACTTGGTGGGTCGGCGCGATTACCATCACCCGGCGTGTTCTCCGAGGAAGACGCAAACAGTAAGAGGCTATGGCGTCGAACACAGATACTCGCCGACATGTTCTGGCGTCGCGAGAATACCTGCCGGAGCTTCAAAACCGGCGGGAGCCGCATAGCCGCGGACCCGGACTACTGGTGGGTGACCCCGTGCTCATCGCAGACGGCCAGCTGCCTCGTAACACGTGGCCGCGAGGCCGCATAGTCACCATATTCCCCGGGGCCGACGGAGAAGTCCGGATCGCTGAGGTGCGCACTGCCGGCGGCACCTTGAAGCGTCCGGTGAAGAAACTCGTCCCATTACCGAAGTAGCAGCATAGCGTCGCGACGGCATAGCGCCGCGACGGCGAGCGTCGTAGCGGCGAGCGTCGCGACGGCAGTGCGTCGTGGCGGCGAGCGTCGTGGCGGCGAGCGTCGCGACGGCAGAGCGTCGTGGCGGCGGGCGTCGCAGCAGCGAGCGCCGTGGCTACAGTCGTCGCTCACCGGAGAAGATGCGGCGCCGCGCCGACGCCGCTACGAGTCGTCACAGCGCTGCACGGCGGGAGAGATGTTCGCGACGACGCATCATCAAAAGCATGAAAAGTTAGGCGTTTCCATAGTGTCAGCTGCGAGACCCTATCTGGCGCACGCTAGCGCAAGTAGCGGAGGGACCGCCATCGTATAACGTACCGAGTCGCGAATGAGCTACGTTTTTGTTCGCTACGATGCGTCACCAAACAGTTGTTTATAGCTTAATTTAGTGAAAATAACAGTAAAATCAGTTTAAATAGTGTTTTATAGTTAAAAAACAGTGAAAAATAGTGTTTCCTAAGGAAAACGTGAGTACCACCCCTATAAACTCCAATTAAGTGGGCTACATAGCCGAAATTATAGTTTAATTGGTGCGTCCAGGTACCCTAGACCGAGACCTAGCCCTGGACGTACCATTATAGTCCTGAAAAGCCTACTTGATTGGATTTATAGGGGTCGGAAACTTTAATTTGCTGTTTTTTGGTGACTCGTTCTAGCAATTTAGGTTTTCAGGGCCTGTCACGCCCTGAAAAATATAGATGTAATAATGAATTTTTCATAGTTTTTTAGGTCATTAGACCAGCTTGAGATACCTGCTTACCCCGTTGAAATATCTTCTTTGGTTATCGAATAAAATAGTTTGAAAAATAATTTAAAATCAAAACAATTAACATTTTTGTATTTACACGCTGAAATCTTTTCAGCGAATATAGTTACAGGAAATGCAGGTGTCTCAATCGCTGGACAATCTAATGACGATTGTAACGGTGTATAATATGATGTTATTATAGCCATTTTTCAGCTGCTAATAAGCACTTTTGTAAAATTTTTGAAATAAAAATAAACTCTAAACCAGGAGACGGTTCGCGGTTCTCGTTAAGGTAAAGTTTCGAGGTACCTTAGCGCGCAAGCGAAAACATAGAATCGTAGCCATCGGCATGGTACCTATTCATCGTTCTGTTCCTGAAGAGTTACGCAAATCGTCTCCTGAAATCACCTGAAGACTTATCAAAATCGCTGTTATTATTTCATCATCAAGAAACCCTTCCCCGTCAAGACTTCACACATAGCTACTGGTCGCCAGTCTGCAGTTATCCTGAGCCTATAGGTACAGGACGTCAGCGCCGTTTGGACTAGGAGGCCTAACCTCAAGCAGGGATACACCTGGATAGGCATTACACACTCCTTCAACACACCGTGTCCGACGATCACGCCCGTCCAGTACAAATATTTTGTAAAAATATTATGATTTAAAAGAGTGTCCGTGGAGTTTCTTGCCCGTTCTTCTCCATAGGGATCTACTACGCTTTGGAATGGGCAACTAGCTTCATCTTTCTGACTGACCGACCCATTGACAATTCAAAAGTGCTTGTAATTGGTTTATTTGAAATTAATGCTTTGAGTTTGAGTTTGAGTTTGACTCTTTTATAAATTATGCTTCCCAAAAAAATTAATAACTATTAAAACTAGCAAATCAACTAAATGGATCCCTAATGGAATAAAAATATGCAGAAAAAAACAAAGACGTCTACTTTGGAAGTACAGATATAATCCTAACTCAAAAAACAAACTAGCTTTTAAAAAATACTCGGAAGTATGTAGAAAAATAATAAGCCTAACGCAGAAAGCCCAAAATAATCATTTTATAAAGACTTCCCAAAGCAAGTCTAAAGCTGCTTGGCAAATATTAGGTCTTTACCTATGAAATTGCCGTTCTGCAGTACTGGCCATTTCAAATCAAAATAATTTTTGTTTGGCTAAGAATTGTAATTTCAAATTAATTTTATTTTAAAAACATGGATTTTTTTTTCCAAAAGTAGTCATTTGTTTATTGATTAGTGTTACATTTTCATCGCATTTCAATCTTTTTCGTCATCGTGGATACGTTAAAAATTCGAGTAATTATGGAATATGACTACCGTCGTGGCAGCAACGCGGCACAAGCGGCACGCAACATCAACGACGTTTACGGAGCTATCACTACAAACCAACGCACCACTTGTTATTGGTTTGCTCGCTTCCGTTCTGGAAATTTCGACCTGAAAAATGAACCTCGCGGTCGTCCGAAGACTTTGGTCGACAATGACGAATTAAAGGCGATTGTGGAAGCTGATGATACACAATCTACGGCTGAATTAGCAGCAGCTTTCGACGTTAGCGTCAAAACAATATTGGTCCATTTGCGTCAAATTGGCAAGGTAAAAAAGCTTGACAAATGGGTGCCCCACGAACTCAATGATCGCCAGCGCGAAGTACGCGTCGAGACGTGCCTTGCACTGCTCAACAGGAATAACAGGAACAAGGAATTTTGAACCGCATTGTTACCTGCGATGAAAAATGGATTCTGTTTGATAACCGCAAGCGCTCTTCGATCTTCTTGGCGGGAAAAAAATTCAATACCCGAGAGGCAGTACAAAATGCCTTTGAAGAATTTGTTGCCTCCCGTCCAGCTGATTTCTTTAAGAAGGGCATCAATAAACTGCCACTGCGTTGGCAAAGATGCATTGATTGCATGGGTGATTACTTCGATTAATACAAATAAAAAATGCATGAAAAAAATTCGTTTAAATTTTTTCATACAAAACGGCAATTTCATAGGTAAAGACCTATTAATTAAAAAAACTAAAGTCAATTTTCCTCAAGAATCGGTATCATTATTAAAAAGAAATAATTTGACTACTAAGCATCCGATTGACATAGCAAATGAATTTAATAATTACTTTATTGACACAATTGACGAATATACGTACAGACATAACTAATAATAATAATTTTGAAAATCTGACATCTCATTCATTATTTATGCTACCAGGTACATACATTGACATAATAAAAATTATTAATTACTTAAAAAACACTAACACTGTCGGTTACGACGGTGTATCTAAAAATCGTAATAAAACCTCTTTTCAAGCGGAATGATAAAACAGAAGTAAAAAATTACAGACCGATTGCCAAAATTCCAATATTTTCAAAAATAATAGAGAAGGTATATATGTATAATGCTGTGTATAATTTCTTTGAAAAACAAAATATTCTGCACTGAACAAAAAGGGTTTCGAAAGAACACTTCAGTCAATATGGCATTTTTTGATTTAATATTTAATATTATAAGTTCAGTAGACAAAATAAATCCAATATGTGCTATTTACACTGACATGACAAGAGCATTCGATTTTGTTGATCATAACATCTTACTTCGAAAATTGCACGGCTATGGAATAAGAGGAAATATCCTCAAACTCGTAGAATCTTACCTCAGTAACAGATTGCAGTGTACAGAAATCTCCAATCAGTAAGATAGAATATGTATACACATCTGAATTTAGACATGTAAAATATGGTGTGCCTCAAGGCAGTGTAGTCGGATCGTTATTGTTTTTAATATACATTAACGATCTCCCAAAAACGATAACACACAAAATGGTTCTCTTTGCTGATGATAGCACTGCAATTATTGAGTGTACTAATCCTAATGACTACCAAAATGAAATTAATAGCTCTGTAGGTGAAATTATAAAGTGGCTTGATAAGAATAATTTAAAAATAGACTTAAGTAAAACTAGACTAATGCATTTCCATCAACGTCGTCCAAGCCCAACAATTTCCGTTACTTATAACAACTGTTTGATAGAAGAGGTCACTAGTAGTAAGTTTTTAGGTTTAACTATCGACAATAAACTCACTTGGAAACTCCACGTAGAAGATATATGTAAACGCATGAGTAAATCCGCATACGCACTGTTCCAATTATCCAAAAAAGTAAATATTGAAACATTACTGACAGCGTATCATGGTTTAGTAGGTTCAATTCTCCGATACGGTGTTATTTTCTGGGGACAGTCAACTGACAGAGAAACCATATTCAGGATGCAAAAGCGTTGTATTCGTTCTATGTGCGGTCTACAAAACACAGACAGTTGTATGCCTTACTTCAAATCATTAAAACTGCTAACATTTCCGGCACTATACATATTGGAAACTGCACTTTTGTAAAAAGAAACCCGCATTTATTTACTAAACTATCAGCAGTCAAGAAAACTGAATTGCGTGCTCAGTACAAAAATCAATTATGTAACATAAAATGTAAGACTGCTTTGATGTACAAAAGCTTTTTCGGAATTGCTCCTAGAATATATAACAACATTCCTAATTCCATAAAAATTATGTCACTGTCAAAATTTAAAATTGCATTGCAGAAACTTCTTATTGACAAATGCTTCTATACAATAGATGAGTTTTTAAACGATAAAGAGTTATAATAATTATTAATGCAGCAATTTAATGAATAATAGCATATTTCTTTTATTAATGGTATTTTTGAAAATGACAAATGTAATACAATACACGAGTTTTTAAATGATAAGATAATAATTTTAAATGATGATTTAATAGTAACAATTTAGAAAAAAAAAAAATTGACATCTGTAATGTTTTGTGAATGGTAGAACGTTTCTTTTTATTAATGACTTTTTCCTTTTATATTTGAAGCATATTTACTTTGCATGTTACCATATTTGTATGTCTTAAGACAAAACATAGCGTACTATTTTATATGTAAGACCTATTGTACCTATACTTACCTATGTTTCACAAATAAAGATTAAGATTATGAACAAAAAATTACACGTTATGGTGGTTAGAAATTTAGGTGGTTAACTGTTGAACAGGTAACCTTACCTATTAAGATTTCTGACACGACACTGTGGGTAATTAAAATTTTGTGCTTACTACCCGTATGTATTTGCCACTTTTTATTTGTAGGTACCTATTTATTAATAAAACAATAAGAAAATACACGGGACCACTAGTGTACTTAGTAGGTATTAAACGTATATTTGTAACAATTTAATTTAACTTAGGTAGATAGGTACCTATTTATGTCGACTTCTATCTTATCCCTTTGATTTTAATATTTTATGAAGGTAATCATAATCAGTTGGTATCATAATCACGGATCGAACTGATTTTATATCATCAACATCGATAAATACCTGCTATCAATGAAACCTGTCTGCCTCCGCTACGGTCACCTACTGAGTCGTTTACCTAAAGTTCATTTTTTAATTATGTGATTTCGAATGTTTTAATATTTAGGGACATGTTTATTGTGTTTATTCTGATAACATAAAAAGGCGATCCTTATGTTATCTATTTAGGTACCACAAGTTTATCTTCAAACCTACACAGGCAAAAGAATAATTATGGTAAGCATAGGAATGTACACAACACACGATGCAAATAAATTATTTTGGTTAGATTTGACCGAGTAATCCCACTACTTAGTGATTAATTTCGGTAAAATGTAAAGATCTTCGCTAGCTGCTCTCGTTTTCGAGATGGTGAAGTGGAGCTGCCAGAAGTGCAGCACAGGTCTTCCTAGTTCCTAGCAGGCTGTTTATATCAGTTCTGTACCCGAACGTGGACTGCAGTAGTCTTCCTAGCTCCTAGCAGGCTGTTTATATCAGTTCTGTACCCGAACATGGACTGCAGTAGTCTTCCTAGCTCCTAGCAGGCTGTTTATATCAGTTCTGTACCCGAACGTGGACTGCAGTAGTCTTCCTAGCTCCTAGCAGGCTGTTTATATCAGTTCTGTACCCGAACATGGACTGCAGTAGTCTTCCTAGCTCCTAGCAGGCTGTTTATATCAGTTCTGTACCCGAACATGGACTGCAATAGTCTAGTTCTTCGAAAAGGTCATGTAATGCAATAATAATTATTGTTGCTAAGCTGTGAACACTGCCACCGGGCTACCTACTATCGGTTTAGATAGGTCCTATGTTACCTACGGTTGGCAAAACAATAATATGGCATTAGTTCCTATAATATATACTACTACCTGGTCGACCGAGCTCTGCTCGGATTAAAATAGAGAAAACGAATTTTCCCCGATATAATAATAATAAAAATCTTTATTTATCCAAAAACATACAAAGTTCGACGTACAGGTTGACATATGGTATTTGGTACATAAGAAACCTAGCTAGATCGATTTTTAGGTTTATTCCACAAAACCACCAACACCAACAAACCAACCACCACCACCACCACTACCACTGGTAACCACTGGTAGGTATTTGTCATGTTGTTTGACTCTTAAATTTTATTTTCTATTTTGAACGGATACGAGTACCATTGTATAAACTAATACCAAACAAGTTCAAAGATATAAGGTTGTCTGTACAGTACTGAACAGTCAGTAAAAATGCTTTGTGTGTAAATCTAAATAATTATATTATATAAAAGAAGAAACCGACTGACTGACTGACTGACTGATTGACTGACTGACTGACTGGCTGACCGACTGACATATCAACGCACAGCCCAAACCGCTGGGTCTAGAGATTCCAAATTTGGCACGAAGTTTCCTTATGAGGTCTAGGGGTGCACTAAGAAAGGATTTTTCAAAATTCACCCCCTAAAGGGATGAAACGGGGGTCCAAAGTTTGTATGAAAAATAATATTCCTTGAGTTAATACAACTTGAAACTTGGCACGAATATTTATCAAAGTAAATTATAAAGTTTGGCATTTTTAGTCTTCCTAAACTAACCCCTAAGGAGGGATTCGGGTGTGTCAAAGTTTGTATGGAGGAATTTTAACGCGCGGTCCGATTAACTCGAAACTCAGTATTTATACTTGAGGTCAAAAATGAAGAATAATGTGTATCAGGGTTTTTCGAAAATCTACCCCTAAGGGAGTGAAAAGGGATAGTAAATTTTACAGGGCAGGTTTTACTGCGGGGCTAACTTGAAAATTGGTGTAAATAATCTTTCAGTCAGTTACGGAAATATCCCAAAGGATTTTTTAAAATTCCACCCGGGGGTGAAAACAGGGAATATAATTTATATGAAAAATCCATTTGGTAAATTAACTTGAAAGTTAGCACAAATACTTGCCTAAGCAAGTTATTAAGATTGTCATTAATAGTCCAGCGGAAAGGGTAAGGGAAGGGGGAGCAGTGAAGGGGAAGGGGTAGTGAGGAGAGAAAGGGGGAAGAGGAGGGGGTGGTAAAGCGGGAAAGGGGTAAGGAGCGGGGTGTGGTGAGGGAGTAAGGGAGCGGAAGGGTGGTGAGGAGGGAAACGTGGAGGATGATGGAGGAGAGGAGAAGAGGAGAGGGAGGAGGGTGTAGTGAGGGGGAAGGATGTGGAGAGGGGGAGTGGAGGAGTTGGTGGTACTTAAACAATATGACATATTTACATATTTGTAATGTGGTCGTCAAGACCTTTCTTTTGATACCAATCATGTCATTATTATCTCAATTTAATTTTTTTCGTGGTCGTAGAAAATATCTCAGGTAATCAACTGTTTTTATATTTTTATCTGACATAGTAGATAGGTAGGTACGTAATTATTTACGTCTACCTATCTTATTAGATAAGTATATAAAATAAATACCTGACTGTAAGTATTATTATACAGTCAGGTATTTTTTTCACAAAAACAAATCACTTTTAAAACCTTTGTAAAAATATTGGAATGATGAAGTGAGTTTGGAAAGTTTTAGCATTATTACGATCACATAATACATTAGAAAACAAACTTAATTTGATTAAGTATGACTGAGCTGATTGTACCAAATTCCAGTTGTTGGTACTTATTCGTTCGCACATTAAATTTAATTATTTAAACAGTGGTATCCGTTCGGGAAAAATAAATACTTACCGAGTTTAAAAAAATACCAGAGGTATTAGTTTGTTGGTATTAGAACGGAAAAATTCGATTTTACGCCCCCGTAAACAACCCCTATAATTAAACTTTCATCGAAATCGTTAGAGCCGTTATCGAGAACGTGATTACAAATATATAGGTATATATATGTATATAGAAATAGGTATTGTTCATTTAATAGTATAGGATTATTAAGTTAAGGGATAGGGGAACATTTCATAAAGGTACAAGACTTACCCTAAATAATATATCGACTTTACTGAAAAAACAATAATTGAAATACCTAAGTAGGTACTAAGTACCGCTAAGTTCTTAACACCAGCTACGCAAATACAACGTTTGCCATTATACCCAGATTAGAATGACTAAATAAAATAATAATGGTTTTAGATACCTAAATATTAGTGCACTCTTGGATTATCAACTGTGGGCGCTGAACCGAGCACTGAAAGTTCAACAGTGCGCTATTTATAAGCATTCGTTTAGGTGTCCCCTAGTGTTTGTAAAACCGTGCATAAACAGTCAGCAGAAAGTAGCACATAGGTAAGAGCAATAATGACTTACTGTTGTCGGCGGAGCGTGCGCTCGCGCTGTCCCCTCGTGCGGCCATGCTCGTGCTGCGCTCACTGACGAGTGGCGCCGCGCCGCGTGCCGAGTGCTGCGCGTGCGCCGGTGAACTTGTTGCGGCGAGCAGTCACTAAGCCCCGTACTCGATAAACATCGCGACGTATGCACACTAATTTTCGCACCCTTCTAGATATACCAATATGGGTTTGTTTTGAATGAGATCATCTTATCGTGATGTTTCCGACAAGTTTTTTCCAACACATTAACGTATGTCAGATTTTATGCAATTTTGCTAAGAAATTCTCATTACAAATGTGTGAACCTTCAATAGTGCCTGCAGTCCTGCACTCCCCTAACATTTGATATCAGCCGGCCGCCCGGCTCTCCATCAAGACACCACCAACCGTAGCCTACCATCTATTCGGTTATTTACTGTGCCCCACGGTCCACTGTGCCCCACTCTTCCCTTCATTCGATAACAGCCGGCCGCCCGGCTCTCCATCAAGACACCACCAACCGTAGCCTACCATCTATTTGGTTATTCACTGTGCCCCACGGTCCACTGTACCCCACTCTTCCCTTCATTCGATATCAGCCGGCCGCCCGGCTCTCCATCAAGACACCACCAAACGTAGCCTACCATCTATTTGGTAAATAACCAAATAGATGGTAGGCTAAGGTTACGTTAGGTGTACGACCTACCTAAGATAAAAGGAACGTCATTCGCCTAAATAAGAGCAATTTGTCATAAACGTGTAACCTAGCAGCAACAGCGGCACTCACTTTGTGTACGCAGTAGTTATTAATATATTCCTTAATAAATCATTGATAAACTGAATGCAATAAAAACGTAAGAGGAAACACCTCACGGTCACAACTCATCGAAGGCACTCGTCGCAGGTAAACTATGTAGTTAACCCATTCGCTGCGGCGATAAAAAAATTAAGCTTATTAGCCAAGTGCGGGACGGTTTTCGTCGCGAACGTCGATGGGCGTCCTCCGCACCTGATACAGATAATATAAAACGCCGATCGGCATTTTCAGCAGTGTTTAACGGGGGGTTATCCGAATTTTCCTGTTATTAGAATAAATTTTAAATGATATTTAGGTCCTGAAAAAAATATATGCCATAGATATGTCACGGCTAAGGACAGGTGTAGAAATAAACTTAAAGATTAGCCGGCTAAACTTAACCTTATTTTCGAGGAGAGGCTAATGTTAAATTCTTTCATATATGTATAACTGGGTAAAGTTAAGTGTAGCCGTAACACCTTGGCAAAAATGAAGCAGCAAATGAAAATGGCTGAAAGGTAGATTAGGTTAGGTTAAAACTGTGACCCCACAACGCACGAGCCGAGCGAGCGAAGCGAGCGGTGCCGCCGCAGCGGCCGGCGAGTGCCTAGGTCCGTTATGGCACAAGAGAATGTAATGTTTTCGGAATGTGGTGATTTGCGATTTGTTTGAGACCACTTGCGCGCCCGCGGGAAGTTTGTTCCCCAACAGTAGGTTGTCCGTGGGAACAAAATTCCCAAGACAATCTTTTTTTACTTTTAACCTTGTTCCACCACTATTAAGTAGTAATATCCAATTCCATGCATTTACTGTAATAGATTATCTGTGTCCGAACCTTTTGAGATACGACAACACTCACTGAACTAGTCTATGACATTAAAAAAATATTATTTTCGCTGTCATAAAATCTAAAGTAAACAATAATAAGTTTTTGTCTCAACTTTGGAAGTTTGTAAATAATGAATATTGTACTTTGGTAAGTGGTTTTATTTATGTTTCACGTTAAGAGTTAACACAGCATGCATTTTAAACCATAAAAAATATAGGTCATCGCTTGTTTTTTTTTGTAGAAAATCTAGAATCTAGAAATCTGAAACTAACTGTGTTTGCTCTTTACATACCTATTTTTGTGAATTTTATACGATCATACATTCAAACGAAACATACACTACAATAGAGTCCAGTTCTCTGGCATCCATTAAAACATTTGAGCGTTACAAGATTCCAAGAATCTTCGTCGCTTCGGCATTGTTTGTAAACACGTGCGAAGTGCGGGCTGACGTCACGGTGAGCGTACGCATGACTGTACTACCGACTGTTTTTTTGTGTAGAGCCGCTTTCGTGCGAGTGGTTATGATTTTTTGCGAATACCGTGTTTTGAGAAAATAATATTCTGTGACGAAGGGGTCGCGTGCTCATGCGCTCTCTCCCATTCCTCGCGTATCGATCGACTATTCATTAGCCGTTGCGTTTAGGCTAATGTGCAGCTTAGCCGGCTAATTATGAAACCATTTATCGAAAATGCACATTATTTCCAACATTAGCCTATCCTCGAACATAAACTTAAGTTTAGCCGGCTAATCTTAAGTTTATTTCTACACCCATCCTTAGCCGTAACAGATACATCCTTCAATCAACTCAGCCAATCGCAGTCCACTGCTGGACATAGGCCTCTCCAAGGTTGCGCCACAACACCCTGTCCTCCGCCTTCCGCATCCAGTCTACCCCCGCTACTTTCTTCAGGTCATCGGTCCATCTAGCTAGGGGGCGTCCCACACTACGCTTACCGATACGCGGTCTCCACTCTAGGACTCGTCTGCTCCACCGGCCATCGGTCCTTCTACAAACATGGCCAGCCCACTGCCACTTCAGTTTGCTTACTTTGAAAGCTATGTCAGTTACTCCGGTTCTTTTCCGGATAACTTCATTCCTGATTTTATCCTTCAAAGAAACTCCGAGCATAGCCCGCTCCATAGCGCGCTGAGCGACCTTGAATTTGTGGACCAGCCCGACCGTCAGTGTCCACGTTTCAGCACCTACACATCCTTACACATATAAACATCCTACATATAATGAGGCGATGATAGGATAAGGATACATCCTTGCTTTAGGGAAATTAACGGTTCAAAACACGATAAGTTGTAATTTCCTCGATGAAAAAAAACACCGAAACAAGTTCGATTTCAAAACCATTTTCCGTTTCATTTCCTAATTACAGCATAAAATTATATGAAAATTGCATGTACCATGAGGTAATCGTATTTCAGAGGGAATTTAACGGTTGGATTTTTGAGTTCAATACATTTTTTTTAAATAAACTCAAAATTAGTAAATCGGGCTAAATCGGCTCGCGCTCAGAGTCCCACGGGGGTGAAACTTCCATACATTGGCTTGAAATAAAATATTCATAGACAATGCTGCCGTCTGAAGGAAAAGGAACGGACACTTTGGCCATAGTTTTACATTTTAGCAGATAGAGAGAGCTACTTGTACTTACCTTAGTATCTACAACAAAAGTATAGCAAAAAAAAAAAAAAAAAAAAAAAAAATAAGCACTATTGATTATTTCACTATTGCAATAGAAATAAATTGATTAAATATAGTAAAAGCAAAATAAATAAAACCATTTTCACAAGTGAAACAAAAAAAAAAAAAAAATAATAATAATAAATAAGCACTATTGATTATTTCACTATTGCAATAGAAATAAAATGAATAAATATAGTAAAAGCAAAATAAATAAAACCATTTCCACAAGTGAAACTAAACGTAAATGATGGATGATAGACAGTGACAGTCAGTACCGTTGACTTTTGAAAACATTTCTGATATTCCTGAACAAAATTTTTGGAATTATTATTTATTTCATTTTATTTTGATTCCAAACAGTCATTATTATTTACAACCGACTTCAAAAAGGAGGAGGTTCTCAATTCGTCGGAACCTTTCCCCGATTACTCGAAGATGGCTAGACCGATTTGGATTTTTTTTTTTGTTTTATTCGAGAGGGTATACATCACAGTTGGTCCCATATAAAATTGATTAACTTTGCTTCGGTAGTTTTTGAGTTAGCTTCAATAATACGTATTTTTTCCCCACATATGGATGATGTTCTAGTTTGTTTTGCATGTAGTGGTATTAAAATTTGTGTGGGGTAGGCAACTAAAAAGTGAAAAATAAAAACTTTTTTACAAAAAAATACAACCGACTTCCAAAACCAACACTACAAAGTGAAAAATAACTTTAATTTCGGAAGTCGCTGTCTAGTTAAATGTATTTTCGTTTTTTGCCACCGACTTCGGAAATTAAAGTTATTTTTCACTTTGTAGTGTTGTTTTTGGAAGTCGGTTGTAATTTTTTGTAAAAAAGTTTTTTTGTTAATACACTTCATAAATTAATGTACAGTTTCGTTCGTTGCTTCGTTGTGTTTGTAATATTTAATGTGTTTGTGTTCTGGTGATCTGTATTGTGCTCTTTTTTTATCTTAGGACTGGGCTTGTTTTCTTAAATAAATATTATTTCATTTCTATCTACCATTTTATTCGGTTTCATTTATTGGTATGTCTCTTGATGATGGCATTTATAGTTTAAGATTTTGAAGAATGTTTATGTTATTTATTTAGTGAAATATGTAAATTTTTTTAGGTATGTTTCGAACTCTATATTTCCTCTAAAATATGAATTAGTCATCACAGTCTTATTTTATAGACAAATCAAATCAAATTAATTTATTCCACACAAATAAAATAACATAATCATACTGCAATACATTGATTAGGGATTTAATACTAGAAATTAAAACTCCTAAAAGCGCCATCTAGTGAGCTAGCCAAGGAGACATCAGGACATGCAGCGCCATCTCTTAACTGGAGTACTCACTTATTACAAAACGAAAACCTCAGTGGCCCATCTATATTACTTTATATAGTGTGTTGTCTATACAGAGTCCTGCGGGACGTCATCGAGGTTGGACCTGCGTCAAAATTTTTAAAAATTTGCTCTCCCTGCAGTTGTTCAAAAATAATCAAATAAAAGAAGAACACATTAGATATGAAATTACGACAGCTCAGAAAAAATATCTCGTAATTATATTATATTTTTAATTCATTATAACGTTTTCGAAAATGTGATTGATATGTGGTATGATGACGTTTAATTGTCATCTAACGATAGTGTTAAGACACAGCAAATTATTATCGATAAAATTATAGTTAAGCAAACACATTTTTCTAAGATTTTTTCATCAGATTCATCCATATTACTATTTTCACTATCCATCGAACTGTCTTCGTACTACCATATCCAACATTAATTACACATAATATAAATACAATGTGTCTGGTTGTCGGTTGGATACTAATAAAATCAACTTTCACTGTGGCAACAACAATGAAAATTAGAAAAAAAAAAAAATGCTTGCGGTCGGGGACCACCGTCAGGAATGAAGTTCCTTCTAACGTATGATTTAAAACAAAAACACAATTTTCACAGCAGCGGCCATCTTGAATTTTCATTTTAACTTCACTACTGGCTTTGGCTCCCTTGAAAACCATGAAAACGACACCCATGATGAAAAATTCTAAAATTTTCCCCCTCTCCGTCCTCGTCTGTCGTCGTTTTCGTCTTCTCTCTCTTGTCTCTTTAAAGATATAATAGAAAGAGACAGAGAGAGAAAGTCGCATGGAGGGGGCATTTAAACGCTTTTTCGTTACGTGACGATTTTCTACCAGAGAATTTCGTTCCAATAGCTGTTTCAAACAAAAGTGCTATACTAACATGACCTAATGCGAACACGATAAAAATCGTCGATCAAAAAGAATATTTTCTCGTATCGTTTTGGCTCTGAACAGACTTTTAGTTTTGAGTACAAAAAGTCACTTTATACGATAACATATCGTATTCTATACACTTGAAAAATAGCGCCGTGTAAACGTAGCCTGGTTAGGCGGTAACCGTATCACTCGGTGCCCATGTTCCAAAGCAAGTTCGTCGATGACGTAACTATCATATCTTTATTGGTTTGTAACTTTTAGCATATTGATACTTGCACTTTTGTTTAGGTAAATAGTCCTAAGGGATGGCAATCTAATGCCGATGGGGCCGTTTAAAAAATATACTAAATTAATTTTGAGAATAGTAGATTCTATAAATTATAGCTGTAGCAGTAGGTACGTCCCTTGACAATAAAGTACGGCAATTGTTCCTTCATATGTAGTTGTCAATATTTACTGATCTTCATGAGCAGTGGTTAACATCAAAAACAAAAGAATATGGTTACAGCATAAGCAAAGCAGTACGACCATTTCTAGCCCGTACTTAATAAAAATCTTATTCTTTTTTTTATTCAGTCACTAAAGGGGTTAATAGAGGATGAAACTTTGTATGGAAATTCACCATTTATGTCGATCGAATACCATCGGGCACACGGCTTGTCTACTTGATAAAATTCTTATATTCACTGACAGACAACGCACAGTCTAAACCGATGGGTCTAGAATAGCGTTGCAAAAGTTCGGAAGTATTCGCAATAATTCGCAAATATTCAAAAGAATACTTCGATTTGAAGGAATACTACTAGTAAAACTTATTACGTAAGTACTTATCGAAGTAAATGAAAAGATATATTCGGAAGTTTTCAAATCGAATAATACTCAGATTTATGAATGAACGCGTAGTGCGTTTGTTCATAAATCTTTTATTTTTTTTTGTACCTACATGTTGAGGTTTAGGGGTTTATGGGTTTTATAAAAGGGGACCAAATTTTCATTATTTTTGCGATAGGACACACCGTTTTCGAGATATAAGCAAAAGAAAAAAAAAACTATTTTATAAACTCAGTAATCTACTCGTACCTATGTATTTACTTCTCTATCACTTTCACTAATCTAAGTAGATTAAAAGAAATATTCTGAAGTATTCAGAAGTTTTCAAATCGAATAATACTCAGATTTATGAATGGACGTGTAGTAACATAGTCTCTGGCATTAACGCCATCTAGCGGTGAATATCAAACTTTAATAGATACTTACTCTATGCGTGACCGAATATGTACTTCGCTCGGCGAATAATTGCGAATACTACTCAAAACTTCCGAATGCTTCCGCGAATAATACGACGGGAATACTTCGGAATATTACTCTCCGGCAACGCTAGTCTAGAAGCATGAAATTTTGCAAAAGAGTAAAGTTTATTTTTGTAAAGAAAGAAATTAAATTTCTATTAAAATTAACTTTTGCGTGACTTTTTGATACTCAGTAGAACCGTTGCAATTTTAAACATTCACCTTACTACCGCAAAATTATGTTTATCTCTAACTAACTTCTGCCCGCGACTTCGTTCACAATATACTAAAACAACAGCCACATTTTATAAAAACTTTCCTGTACAATACGTTTGTAGTTGTGGATTGTGGTCTCAGCAGCTAAAATATACCGAGAGTCGTCCGTTTGAGAAGCAGCTCGTCCTGCGGTCGAAGCCCGCAGCCTTCAGTAGCAATTTCCCATTGCTTCTCAGTCACCTGGATGTGGCCTAGGAACGATCTCCCACGTGACAAGTCTCAGTCACCGGGATGTCGCCTAGGAACGTTCTCCTACCTGACAAGTCTCAGTCACCTAGATGTGGTCTAGGAACGTTCTCCTACCTGACAAGTCTCAGTCACATAGATGTGGTCTAGGAACGTTCTCCTACCTGACAAGTCTCAGTCACCTGGATGTGGCTTAGGAACATTCTCCTACTTGACAACTCTGTCACCTGGATGTCGTCTAGGAACGTCCTCATACCTGACAAGTCTCAGTCACCTGGATGTGGTCTAGGAACGTTCTCCTACCTGACAAGTCTGAGTCACCTGGATGTGGTCAGGAACATTCTCCTACTTGACAACTCTCAGTCACCTGGATGTCGCCTTGGAACGTCCTCATACCTGACAAGTCTCAGTCACCTGGACGTGATCTAGGAACGTTCTCCTACCTGACAAGTCTCAGTCACCTAGATGTGGTCTAGGAACGTTCTCCTACCTGACAAGTCTCAGTCACCTGGATGTGGCTTAGGAACATTCTCCTACTTGACAACTCTGTCACCTGGATCTCGTCTAGGAACGTCCTCATACCTGACAAGTCTCAGTCACCTGGATGTGGTCTAGGAACGTTCTCCTACCTGACAAGTCTGAGTCACCTGGATGTGGTCAGGAACATTCTCCTACTTGACAACTCTCAGTCACCTGGATGTCGCCTAGGAACGTCCTCATACCTGACAAGTCTCAAAGTTACCTGGATGTAGTCTAGGACTCGGGGTTGTTGATAAATAAGTCGGCTATCGAAGGCGATTTAATAGACACCAAAACGTAGGTGTGTAGGTCAAATATTATAATACATACATCTGTACAATAGTTTTTGAATTATGTGGTGGCTGTAGGAGGCTCTAAATGGTATATAATATATAATCATGTAACACAAAGCCGGTTGTGTCATCCTTTTCTTTCCGAACTTTTCATGACAGACTGCCGTGTGTTGAGATCACGATGTGCATTGCCAGTTTGTAAACATTTGCAGAGCTCATTAACCGCGCGGCAATATTTATTTAATTAATGCTAAAGAACGTGTAGTGTACTAGTATGAGATGAATGTCTTGTGTACTGAACAATCTAAACAAGATAAAAGTAGCGAGAGCGCGATCTTCTCAGTGTACTTGTAAGGTTGCATGGATGCTCTATTAAAGTGACGTCTGTTATTGTCTCCCACAAAATATTAACGAAATTGCGTGATAGAACCACAACTAAATAAATAAAATGTATTAATCCGTTAAAAACTGTAGCTTTTGGTCTGTCTTGTTTTGGGCAATAGTGAAACCGACAGCCAAATTATAGATTCTCACGTAGGAATAGACAATTGCATTTATACGAAAGACAAACGTAATAAAGTTAGGGAAATTAATTCTATAATAATGTTTAGCAAACTGACTCATCATAATTGCAGTGCAATACACGGTCGAGTACGGACGTGTTTGCGCTGCTCGAAACGAATATTATTTTCACGTATTGCGCGGCTTTAGCCGCTGCCCGGTTTACGTCGCTATGAGTTCACAACCGCTTATAGCCAACGAGGTCTTGGCATTTATCAACCATGCCATCGACTACATGGACGAAGTCAGCATCTTGCAGATCTGCAAGTCCAATTTCAAGGAGGAGGAGATCAGCAGTGCCAAGCTGCTGCTGTTCCAATCGGTCGGCGAAGTTGAGCAGATGCAGTCCCGCCGGAGGGATGGTGGCATGAAGTGTGTGCAGGACATCATCACCTTGATGAAGAGCACGGACCCGGACGACGTGCCTGCTTTTGTGGCGAAGGAGCTACATAAGTTGCCCCCTGTCACGTTTGACCGCGTCGACGTCACCAGGTTGCTGAAGGACATTACAACTCTCAAGGCGAGCCTGGCCGAGGTACAGTCCAAGTTGGAGGTGCCGAGTAACACCATTGGTGAGCTACGTGCCGAAATAGAGTTGTTACGCAATGCTGTGAAGGTAACTATGTCGCCTGATGCCCCCAACGTGAACACACGTCACGGAGCGGGAAACGCTAGCATCGGCAGTTTTGAGTCGGCGAGCTCCACTGCGCCACCCGCTGCTGATATTGCACGCGTTGCAACATGCGCCGCCGCCGCCGCCGTCGCTGAATCGATGCCGGTCGAGGTAGTGACTCATATATTATACATTTTTTTTATTTTAAGTAAGTATACATCACACGTTGCAGTATAAAACTGATTTACGTCCGTCACCTCACACTTCGGTCCAGTTGAAAACCAGCGTCAGGCACTAGTTGTCTGGCATTTTTTTGCTGAACTGGGCCTTTTTGGCACAGCCGTGAGGCACACTTTCCTGCATTGTATTTTTTATTTTTTGTTGTTGTTGCATCGCAAATGTAGTTTTTTAAATTTTATTGTTATTTTTTACTTTTTTGTTTTGCCTCTAATTTAGTCTGTGCTAAATAAATGTGTTTTCTTTCTTTTCTTTCTTTATATAGGTACGTCGACCCCTAAACGTGCCTATTCTGCTATCGTCGCAACGCACAAACCTGTGGCGCAGACCAAGAAGGGGGATAAGAAGAGCTGCTGTGAACCTGCAGATAGGGGTTCGAAACAGCTAGGCCCAGCTACGGTCACGTGTGACAAGGATGGCTTCGTGAAAGCGGAGAGGAAGAAGAGGAAGAAGCCTCCTAGTCGGAACCAGTGCGGGACCGCGCTGGCAGGACCCAATATGCTGCGTCCGGCAATACCTACGACGCAGCTCCCCCAGTGTCCCCATTACAACACCACGAAGGTTGATGAGATCGTGGAGTATGTTCGAGCGAAGACCAGCTCTGGATCTTAAGGGCCGAGAAGTTGGCGTCGTGCCACAACACGAATTTCACGTCGTTCGTGGTGCGAGTTCCGACTCAATATATTGAGACCGTCCTCAAGGAAGAGTTTTGGCCGTAGAGTGTCGTGTATCGGCGATTCCGCGGAAGGTTACACGACACCACGCAGCGCAATACAACGCCGCACTGTGGGCTGAAATTCGACTTTCATAGACATATAATACTTTTTTCCCAAATGTTCACTTTTATGACTTGAAGATATTTCGGAAGACTAAATACATGCCTAAAAATATCAACATTATGGAATAGCATTGCAAACAACGCACACAGAATTTTTCCTTTAAAAATTACTATAGAGATGGCATGAAAAAGTCTTATGGAATGATTGGCCCTAATTCTTTTTCAGGTGATTAATTCTTGAACTATTTACAATTGTTTGACATACTCCTCGAAATGGGCAGAAGCTCGATGCTTTTTTAAAAAATCGGTGAAGATTTAATATTAAAAAAATATATATATTTTTACCGTAATTTAAAATTAACATCTACACGGACTACTTAAACGATGAACCCGAGCACTACTTTGTATGAACACGCCACATAATCATAAAAAAATACGGTCTATTTAATTTCTTACTAATAATGTAAAGGCTGGAGGTAAGTATGATGAAATCATTTATACATTTAAATAATTATATTTTTATTAAAAAAAAATTACAAAAACAAAGGCAAAAAATCGAGACAATTTTCAATAAAATATATTAAACTTTACGAAAACAAATGTTTTGAAGAACTTAATGAGCCTAATACTAATAGGTTGGGGAAAAAGTTTCTTCGCATTTTTTAAGAAAATTCAAAACATTTTTTAATATACATTATTTACATTTATCTAAAGTATGTAGGTACCATTTTGTTCGATAACTTTTTGCCATCTTGTAGGTAGGGACATGATTCCATTGCTATAGAAATTTTGGGACTTCTGATCAAAATACCGCGACAAGTGGTTTTGGCAGTCCTATCGTGATGTTAACCTGACACTGCCTAAAGAATTCTGAAGAGACCGAAACAGGTGGAAATCTGAAGGTGCAAGGTCAGGACTATACGGCGGATGCATTAACACCTCCCAGCCAAACTCTCTTAATTTTTGCTGAGTGGCTAAAGATGTGTGAGGTCTAGCGTTATCATGATGAAAAACCACACCCCTTCTGTTGATTAATTCCGGTCGCTTTATCTCAACTTCTTGCTTTAATCTCATCAGTTGTTCACAGTAGAGTGAATTATGTTCTTTAAAATTTAAACTTTCAATGATACCAAAACCAGCCAGATACAAATAGTATAGCCAAAGAGATTTTATTTTAAGTTCATACATACTATAATGCGAAAAGACTTTTTCCCCAACCTAATATATATATATATTAACAAAAAAAAAAAAAAAAAACAAAAGAAGTACAGAAAAAAGTAAATTAAAGCAAAAATAACTAAATTACAAAAAAAAAAAGAAAATAATAAACCTATTTTGACTATCATCCGAGTCTAACTCAGAGTCGGAGTCTAACTGAGACACGTCTCTAAACTCGAATTCAGGTTTTTGAAGTTTTAACAGTGTCAGTGTTTCCTCAAAGAAAGTTTCCTTTCGTTTTGCGTCCAACATAGGTCTTGTTGATGAAATTAGTAGATCTGACGAAAGAAGGAAATTAAAAATATCCCAATTGGAACTCACTCTGCTCTTCTTACGAGAGTGGTGTTCCCTGAATCTTCTAAAATGCTTGTTCTGGGCTTCTGATGCCTCTTCCGAAAGATTGCAAATTGGGACAATTGCGTTGGAAGCAATGATATCAGCTCCATGAATAAGCACTTTGTGGACTGTTACAGACATATAGTAGGTACCAGTTATACACTTCTGGACACATCTTTTGGCCTACCTTGTATTTTCAGTTTCGTTTGGTCCTAGCTAAAATTTTATATTAGATCGAGCAAAAAGTTTTTATGCAGTTTTGAACCTGGCACATTCACAATCTCATTCAATAGTCTTTTTTTGAATTTCGAACACAGAATTTAAAGAAACAAAAGACAATTTGGAGCCTGTTTGTTGATATCAAACAATCGAATACTAAGAAAACTTGGTTTTATTGGTTTACTTGGATTTAATTCTTGAAAAAGTGATTGATATCTTTGGTTTTGCAACAAACATTACTTATTCTTAACATTAAGGTGAGGTTCTATCAATAATCTATGGATACTTCACCTGAAGTCGCCGCCCAAGCTGTGGCACTTATTCAGGCCGGACACAGCCAAAGAAACGTGAGTGCTCAACTTAATTTAAGTCGATCTGCGGTCCGAAATGTTTATCGGAGGTACCTAGAGACTGGCGGCTTTGTTCGTCGCCAAGGAAGGCCACGATCTCGGGTCACAACTGAAAGGCAGGATCGATTCATCGTGACGACCAGCTTGAGAAATCGTCACCTTACCTCCATTGAGATACAAAACCAACTTCGCGACTTCCACGGAGTATCTGTGAGCGCTCGAACTGTTCGGAGAAGGTTAAAAGAACGCGATATGGTACCACACAAGCCAGCTAATGGCCCCAAACTAACGCGAGCCCACCGAACAGCGCGCCTTCATTTCGCACGCAGTCATTTAAATTGGACACAGCAAGATTGGAGCCGTGTACTCTTTTCTGATGAGTCTAAAATTGTGTTACATGGCAATGATGGAAGGAAGAAGGTCTACCGACGTAAGGGAGAGCGTTTCGCACAATGCTGCTTTGAAGAGAGGGTTGCTTATGGCGGTGGCTCATGGACTGTCTGGGGCGGTATATCCGCGAGCGGCAAAACTCAACTTGAGGTTGTTACAGGACCACGGCTGCCAACATTAAATGCTGAAAGGTACATTCGTGAGTGCTTAGAACCTCACGTGATACCATACGCGGACTATGTGGGCCCAAATTTCTTTTTTATGCATGATAATGCAAGAGCCCATGCGGCCGGCATCGTCAGGGAATATCTTCGGGATGTGAACATCACAGTTATGGACTGGCCAGCCAGAAGCCCAGACATGAACCCCATTGAGCACATGTGGGACGAGCTAAAAAGACGTGTTAGGGCTCATCAGCCAGTTGCCCAGACGATGCAGGAGTTGAAAACTGCCATAGAAGAGGAATGGGAGATGATCCCTCAAAACATAGAGCGGTTGATAAACTCTATGCCTAATCGTATGAGAGCTGTGGTAGATGCCCATGGAGGCAACACGCGTTATTAAATTAAACCTTTATTTGATAAAACATGTTTTTTATTCAAAAATCAATTGCCTTTAACAAGGCGCATATCCGACTTGTTAGGCGTAGCTCCATGTCGTATGGTATTCTGAATTCAAATTTAAAACAATACGATCGAAAAAGATGGTAAAATGTATCAGGTTTAAAACTGCATCAACAGTTTTTGTTCAATCTAGCAATCATATTTCGGTAGGGGCCATCGAAACCTAAACTCTAAGGTGGGCCAATAGATGTGTCCAGAAGTGTATAATGCCACGTATCTCTCAGCAGTCTTGTACGCATAATCTTTGCATTTTTAAATATTAACGTGTTTCCTGATGTTATTGTTTGTAAAATTATAGCAAATCTTCGGATTAGTTCTTCATCTAGTCCTGTGATAGCACCGGTTTTTTCTGGAAAATCAAAGAATATTCTGGCCGTGTTGCCATCGTTCCATGACCCTGCTTCACCATGTCAGTTAGCCGAGTTCTGTTTTGAAGCGATCTTGAGTTAATTTCTTCCTTGCGTCCTTTACATCTTGGTCAGTTTTTCCTTTAACAGCCCACTTTTTAATGTCCAATGTGTAGGATATGTGTAAAAGGTATTCCATAATATTAATACGCGCATAAAGTGACGAAATTATAAACTCCATCATGTCAGCTGATGATGCTGTATTAAATCTTAAATCTTAAGCGATTTAAAAAAAAAAAGCATCTAGCTTCTGGCCATTTCGAGGAGTATGTCAAATATTGTAAATAATTCAAAGATTTATCACCTGAAAAAGAATTAGGGCCAATCATTCCATGGCGGAGATATAAGACTTTTTCATGCCCGCTCCATAGTAATTTTTAAAAAAAAAAATAGATAAGATTTATGTGTAAAAGGCATTCCATCATATTATCAGCCTATAATGTTCCCACTGCTGGGACACAGACACAGACCGCCTCTCGTTGAGAGAGATTGGGCTGTAATCTACCACGGGGTCCCAGGTGCTTCAATGGGGAAGAATACTGTCAAATTAGTTTCGCGTAGATGGCGCTAAGTGTTTGTTACAAACGAACTATCAAACTCCCAAGAAATCAAACAATATTAGTTAGTATTTTGTACAAAGAAACCGACTACAAACAAGACCACTTCTAAGACGACAGGTTGGTACGGTACCTACGAGTACCTATTAATAATGATGACATTTATTAATAATAATAAAAATATCTCCAATCTGTGAAGAAAAAATTATTTCTTTTCAAATAACATTACATTTTGTAACAAGTAACTTTACATCTTGTTTATAAACTAATATTATATATATATTTTTTTTTTTTTTGTAAGTTTGTATGTAGGGGGAACTAATAATCACCGGAACTAGTCATCCAATTCTAATTTTTTTTTCACTAGTAGAAAGCTACATTATTCCTGAGCGGTTATTATCCGAGTTATCACAATTTTTGTCTAGTCGGAAATCTTAAAATAGAATTATTTGCATGCGCTGCCTAAACGGTTGTTTAAAATTGAAAACAATGTATGACAACCTGGCCCGTCTTACATAATTCTACAAAAAAGTCCGCGACACCATATTTCTATCTTTTATATGCTATCTTTTATGTAATATCTTGTACCTATACTTCTTTTATTGTTTTAAAAAAGTATTTTTTCGGCTTATTTACGTTTGGATGATTATTTAAACAACAAAATATTAATCCTTATCAAAATAGTTATGATCACAAACACATCATGGAGATAAGATAAGATTTTGCCGTTACAGTGTGTCAATTAGTCAAATAGTTTGGAGATAATATAAAACTAAGTACCTACTAAAACGCAAAATAACTTTCATTCATACCGCTCTTGAGCATAGAACATGCTTAGTGCGGACGTTTTATCCATTTACCTACCCATAAAATGGCGTTATGCAAATAATTCATTTTTCTGAATTGCGAGATTTTCCGCGGATTGATGACCCTCTCGACTTATTATTCAATATTGTCGGTGGAATAAAGCGGAAGGTTTTTGTATTTTGTTCGAACGCGCTAATCTCTGGAAGTACCCCAGTCGGATTTGAAAAAATATTTTTGCATTATATAGCCCAATTCTTGAGGAGGGCTATAGGCCATTTAAGATCACGCTAGGGCCCTTAGGAGGCGATGCGGAAAGATATAGGCTATTTAACATCACCCGAAACCCTTAGCCTCTTGGCTCTTAGGAACCGAGCAAAAAGAAAAAAATGTCAAACGCTATATGACGCTAATGGAAGCTAAGCGCAAACGAAGTAATATAGTGGGCAGGCGATGCGATGCGTTGCGACGGGGTTGGCAAGAAATTTGACGCGGAAGAAGTCGCGGGCAGAAGCTAGTAACTTATAAAACCATAACATTGGTGCCGATTCTATTGTACCTACACCGAACTAAACTATCACTAAAATTCCTTACTTTTGGCTATGAGAATTTTAGAGCTATTTTGAAAAAAAACACCTCTAAATTTAAAAACAATTTTGGCACAACTAAAATCCGAGTTTGACAATCGTGAGTCCGCGTGGTATAATGCCCATAGTATAATATGACCCGGTGGCTTTAATTGGAACTAACGAAATCACTATTAAAAGTGACAAGGCTTGTCATATTTTGTTCACCGAGCAGGGAGGGGTAGCTTCAACGTGTTTTTTATGGATTTTTTTTTATTTTTGGTACCTACATGTAGAGGGTTAGGGGTTTAAGAGTTTTATAAAGGGGAGCCAAATTTTCATTTTTTTTTTGTGATAGGACACACCGTTTTCGAGATATGTGATTTTTAGTCTAGTTTAGAGGCATTTGTGACAAGAGAATCGGCACCATTGTCTAGAATACGGCTAAGACGATACAATGTTAAATTTAATGTACCTACCTTACAACAAGCATGACTTTCACTCCTTGTTGCAATGCTCCACTTTCTTTTAACTCCTCCTTCAACTGGGCGATACACCCCAGGTAGAATACTTGTGAAGCGACACAAATTGACGAAAAAAAAGGGAATATTCCCACCTGTCCCCGAATGTCTGTCCCCAAATTGGGACCAATGGAATTTTCGTGTCATTTGTCCCCAAACTTAGAAATGGGGACAAATGGGAATTTATGTCCCCAAAATATTTTTTAATTAAAATTTTATTCTGGAACTGAGTAATATCGCGCTCAATTGTGACATGAACCGATTATCAATATAAATAACGTAGTAGACGAGCAATAGGCACGGAACGGTGTTGTACTCGTAACTTGATTTTGTTACAGGAATGAATAAAACGACATTGATAGTCAATCATTTTAATACAGTCAACAAATGTTAGTCTTTTACAGTAGTTTTGTTGAGGATTTTTTTTTTGTTTTTAAAATCAGTCTTTTAATTAATCAGTCAAACAAGTTTTAGGAACTATTTCTATTATTCATTTAACAGTGAATATAAAACTATGCGTAAATCAATAAACGACACATGTTTTAAAATTGAGATAGTACTTCTCTCTCGATCTCTTGCAACAAGTGCACATACGTGAATGTCAAATTCAGTTTATAAATGGAGAAGTAACGGTTGGTCATTAGCTAGAAAAATGGAGGTAAAAACAATGTTTTAAAGTTACTATTTAGGTACAACTTTTTTTTTTAAAAAGCTTTTCTTTAACTTACAATGTATGTACTTATGTATGTATGTTCGCGTGGAATCTTGCTACTCAATTTTGAAGCAGATATCTTCAACCGATTGAGCTGAAATTTTGTACACACGTTTGGTTTGGATGACAATACATGATAAACTGTTTGAAGTCATTCTAAATCCAATATGGCGGACCATACAAGATGGCGGAATAGTTATTTTAAATGCATTTCTACAATATGGGTATCAAATGAAAGGGCTTATTGAGAGTAACTCGAAAATAATGTGACGTCATTCTAAATCCAATATGGCGGAACTTCCAAGATGGCGGTATAGTTATTTTTTATGCACTTCTGCAATATGGGTATCAAATAAAAGGGCTGGCCGAGAATAAATAGAAAAATATTCTGACATCACTCTTAATCCAATATGGCGGACTTTTGAAGTATTTTATGCTTTCCTTTAATAACCGGCAAACGATCGTGCAACAATGATGCGTTGAATGAGATGAACAGACTCGGAAACCTAGCCAGCGATTACTAAAAAGTAAAAACTAAATTAAAAGCAAAAAACCTTTTTTATAAAAAGCTTTTATTTAAATGCTCTAAAAAGAAAATAAAATTTTCTTTTAAAATTTTAACTGTCAACTTATAACCCATTATACACAATTTATATGATCATAAAAGCTTGTCGCGCGATTTATTTGTGTAAATAAATTAGTACCTATTTAATTGAGTAACTTAATCTGCTAAGTTAATTTTTTATTAAATTTCAGTTTAATTAAATACTTATAGGTTGTACTTACGCAAACCTCGCGACAAGCTTTTATGATCATATAAATTGTGTATAATGAGGTTATAAGTTGATAGCTAAAATTTTAAAAGAAAATTTTATTTTCTTATTTTAAGAGCATTTAAATAAATGCTTTTTATAAAAAAGGTTCTTTTGCTTTTCATTTTATTATTAAAAATGTCTTTTATTCAAAATAAAACAAACATAATCGATTCTTTTACAAACAATAAACAAGTTAACAGTATTTACACTATTAAAAAATAACTACTTTGTGATTTTGCATCCTGTGATTTAAAGACTACTATTTTATAGTTTTGTACTTTTATTACATAATTATTATGTAATAAATGTTGTTGATTTCAATAGAAAACAAAATTTTCAATAGAAAACTTATATTGTAGACATGTGTGATTCGAAATGTGATAATTGTAAAAAAATCAAAGATTATTTTTGTTCTTTTTTTTTATTGGTTACCTTTTTGATATATTTTATATACTTACTATGATACTATTTTGTAGTTTTAAATGCACTCGTTGCAAGAGATCGAGAGAGAGGTACTATCTCAATTTTAAGTCCTGTTTCGTTTATTGATTTACGCATAGTTTTATATTCACTGTTAAATTGATAATAGAATTAGTTCCTAAAACTTCTTTGACTGATTAATTACAAGACTGATTTTAAAAACAAAAATTTCCTCAACAAAACTACTGTAAAAGACTAACATTTGTTGACTGTATTAAAAAGATTGACTATCAATGTAGTTTTATTAATTCCTGTAAAAAAATCAAGTTACAACACCGTTCTGTGCCTATTGCTCGTCTACTACGTTATTTATATTGATAATCTGTTCATGTCACAGTTGAGCGCGATATTACTCAGTTTTAAGAATAAAATTTTAATTAAAAAATATTTTAGGGACATATAAATTCCCATTTCTCCCCATTTCTAATTTTGGGGACAAATGACACGAAAACTCCCATTTGTCCTCATTTGGGGACACACATTCGGGGACAGATGGGAATACTTACTGCAAAAAAAAGTAAATACTTAAAAAATTGTTAAAAAAAAGTGACAAACACACATCGCTGTCTTGCGGTGAAGCTTCCGAGAAATAGCCCCATTGTCCAGATATTCAAAAATTAGTAATCATACTAATATTGAGGTGGTTAGCCAGAGCCTTAGTAATTTAAACTAGTTAGTAAGACCACACAAGGTACCGATACCAGTAACAATGCTGTTAATTTCACCATCAACAAGGTATATTCCAGCACTCAATTAGTTAATTGTAAAAAAGGGGCTAAGCAGAATTCCTTGAAATTGTTTCATCAAAATATTCAAGGATTTTCTTCCCAACAATTAGAAATTGAATTGTTTTTAGAAATAACTATATTTGATATTATTTGTTTTACTGAACACTGGTTGAAAGATTATGAAATGTTAATTAATTAGGAAAACTATGGTGTGGGCAGTTGTTTTAACCGAAAATCCATGCTGCATGGAGGTTCACTTATCCTAATTAAAAATCATATAAAATTCAAGACTCGTAAAGACATAGTGGAACTGTCGGTTGAACATAGCATTGATTTGTCCTGTGTTGAGCTGGATAAGCATTTCATAGTGTGCGTATACAGACCCCCAAATTATCAAAACTACTCTACTTTTGAGTCAGTAATGAAAGATGTTTTGGCAAAACTTGCAATTAGTAATAAATCAGTAATTATTTGTGGTGACTTTAATATTAATGTTTTGGAAAATAACATAAATAGCAATAGATTACTAAGCCTCTTCAAATCATTCAATCTGTCAAATGCAGGGATCGGAAACCGGTTAATTTTCTAAACCGGTTTAGGTCATTGACCCCGAACCAGAAATGATTGTGGTTTAGGTTTCGGTTACCGGTATTTTAACCGGTTAATGGGAGAAACCGTTTTTTTTATAAATTTCGATTCTGTTAAACGAAATTAACCGGTTAATTTGAAATTCGACGGTATAAAAGAGTTAAAACGAGTTATACCTACTACGCCATCTCTGTTACACTAACAAAGCTCTTGCTCTACGCCAATGAATAGGCTATTACGCACTACAGGCAAATTGTATTCGACCGCGTTGCTGGCTGAGTCGTTTCATTCTGTGATTTGAGTGTGCAACAAAACACTTGAATTTTAAATTATTGTGTTGTTTTTTAGGGTGCATAATTATTGTGATTGACTTACATAAAAAAATGAATACTAAGTCGACGTTCCCACGGACGTAAAAATATCGCGGCGATTTTGTTTCGCGCACTGGATTTTCAACGCTTTGCTTAGCACTGAGAGTTGAAAATCCAACAGTGCGATTTTTTGACGCTCTGAAGCACTCTGTTGTTGTTAGGTTGGATTCTCAATGCTCGGCTCAACAACGAGAGTCGAAAATCCAGTGCGCGATAAAATCCCGCCGCGATATTTTTACATGCGTGCGAACGTCGGCTTATTATCAAATGAAAGACTTACCGGATAGTCAACCATTTTTCACAGAAGCTGAAGAGAGAGAATGATAGTAAAAACACACAGTCCAAGTTAAATAAAACATTTAAGGCGAGGTTGTAATAATTTTTATGTTTTTTGAAGAAAAATCATTTTAACAAAATTGAACATACGGTCAACCGCTGTCTAAAGACGAAAACGCAATTATTACTAATTGGCTCGATAAAAAAAATCGCAAATCGCTCTAAATCGATACCTATTTCAAACGTATTTCTTAGTAAAACATTCTATCGCGAAACCATGTAAATAATTTATCAAAAGATAGGTTTTAATATTTTCTAGCGCTGGGTAAGAAGATTTTTACATAAGTGCTATTTATTTCTTAGATAAACTCAAATACTATCAGGCTAAATCGGCTCGCGCTCAGAGTCACTCAAAGTCCTGCGGAACGTCGTCGTGGGTTGACCCGTGTCAATTTTTTTAAAAATTCGCTCACTGCATTCAAAAAAATCAAATAAAAGAAGAACACATTACAATACGAAATTGCGATAGCTCAGAAACAATTTCTCGAAATTATATTATACTTTTAATTCATAACATTCGTTTTCGAAAATGTAATTATTTCTAAGCGATATGATGACGTTTAATTGTAATCTTACAATACTGATAGATACATTACAAATTATTATCGATAAAATTATAGTCAAGTGCGAGTCGTGTATAATTTTTTATCGTCGTTTGTAAAGAAGTTTTAATAAAACACATTTTTCTAAGATATTTTAGTCAGATTCACAAAAGTGTTGTAGTTTCAACACGACCAAATACATATGGAACACGATAAAAATCATAATATTATTTTCTCGAAGCTAGCAACATAATTTATTTTTTCTCTATAAAAATAAAAATAAAAAAAATAAAATTGTTTATTGGGTCTCAAACAGTTACATTTGCAGATGTGATTGAGACAGCCCCAGTAAGTAATTAATAATACTTGTGTTGGGGTTGACTCGCTCTTTCCCTTAATTGTTAGCTATACACTATTGAGACTCTGTAACAATTAAAATAAAACTAATAAAGCTAATTGAACTAATTTAGAAACAAAGAGAATACAATGATATAAAAAAAAAGTAATAATAATAATAATAAGCCCCCTAAACAACCACACGTCCTGATTGACCATCGAATCACGTGGGGGGCGGACACACGAACGAGAAATTACTGGCGTGGCTAACGTGGCTCTGGAAACCCATTAAACATGGAGACTAGATCGAAGAAATTACGTATAGGACCGCTACCCGAGGGCAATCGTCGGGGCGCACCCGGGGCCGATGCTGGGTGTCACAGCACGCGACCCATCGGCGGTGGGGGACTGAGCAGGCGGGTTCTCCCCGACAAAAATACTACAGCCGAACCGATAGACAATAGTGATGACATTAGAGCAGTTATATCTGCCGAGGATGTTTCGCAGGCGGCGTCAGCTACTCAGCCTGCGACCACCAAGGCGGGAAAACCCAGAGTACGCATGAAATGGACTGAAGATATGAACACATTCATCATGCGCACATACTACCTTATTACAAAACTTGAAGAGGACAGACATTAATGTAACAGAACAGAGAATAGCAGACCAAAGGCGTGTTATTATTAGAAATAAACTGTTATCAGATGACACTTTAAATATAATTAAATTTGAAATAGCAGAACAACTTAAAAAAAAAAGAAGAAGAAAACATTAATCCTATACAACGAATAAACACTTAGCAAAACAACACGAGTCCAGTGATTGAATATTTTGAAACCGAAATAACATTAAACACACCACACAGCATTCAATCAACCTTAGATAATTCAGCATTACCACAAACCCAAACTGTTTTTGACTCTTCTTTAATAGAGACATTAAATAACGAATTAGAGACAAATATACTAAAATATAATGGAATGGATCCTTCGTGTAGACCATTATTGCCGAAACTGAGACCAAGTCATAAATTATCAGATATCATTAGCATTTTTAACCAAAAAATTATCCCGCTTAAATTTTCAACTCTAGAAAATTTATCCGACACACATTCATTAATTTATTGCATAGCTCTCACAGTTGCGAAACACTTAAAAATAAAAATTAATATAGATAGGTCTAGCTATAAAACCAGAATATTCAACAAGCGACCATGGCAAACACGATTAGAAACTGACATAGACCTACTAAGAAAAGATATAAATAGACTAACACAATACAAAAATGGTAACACATCAAGAAAACTTGAAATAAAAGTTAAACAAATCATTACAAAGACCAAACAACACAGCTCACATGAAAATTTTAATAAGAGAATAGAAGACCACCTAGATACATTAAAACAAAAACTATTAGTTAAGAGTCATAAAATAGCAAGATACAAAAAAGCAAAAGATAGAAAGGATAACAATAAATTATTTACAACAAGTGAGAAACAATTTTACAGAAAGCTTAAAGGTAACGATACCACAATACTAAACCCTCCATCTGAAGAGGCCCTAAAAGAATTCTGGCAAGGGATTTGGTCAGATAGTACTGAACATAATAAAGAAGCTGAATGGGTACAAGAAGAAATAGTTAGATCAGAAACAATAGAAGAAATGCCGTTTGAAGATATAGATGTTCTTGAAATAAATACAATTATAAATAAAACCCACAACTGGAAAGCAGCAGGAATAGATGGTTTACATAATTTTTGGATAAAAAGATTACACGCACTACATAGAATATTAGCTGAACAAATTAATGATATTTTAAAAGGTGACCAAAATCTTCCAGAATTTCTGACTAAGGGAATCACATACATGATCCCAAAATCGAGTAGAACCCAAGATCCCTCACAGTATAGACCAATTACTTGCCTCCCAACTATGTACAAAATCATTACATCATGTATTACTAATAAAATAATTAAACACACAGAACAGTATAATATTCTAACTGAAGAACAGAAAGGTTGCAGACGAGGACATATGGGTTGCAAGGAACAACTAATTATTGATTCCACTCTTTTAAAACACGTTCAGAGAGCAAGAAAAAACTTATACATAGCATACATAGACTACAAAAAAGCATTTGACAGCGTACCACACTCATGGTTGGTTCAAGTCCTCAATATATATAAAATTAATCCATTACTAATAAATTTTCTTAAGAATATCATGGGGTCCTGGAAAACTACACTTAGACTACAAACGAAAACCACAAACTTAACCATAGATGAAATAGCAATTAAAAAGGGTATATTTCAAGGGGATTCGCTGAGCCCTCTATGGTTTTGCCTAGCCCTAAATCCACTCTCTCGCACATTAACTGAATCTAGACTAGGTTTTAACATCAAAAACAATAGATCAACATTACACCAAATAACACATTTACTTTATATGGATGATTTAAAATTATATGCCAATAAAAACACAGAGCTAAATAGTTTATTAGATATTACAACATCGTTTTCGAAAAATATTAGAATGGATTTTGGACTAGACAAATGCCGGAAACTCAATATAGAAAAAGGTAAGATTGTGGGAGGAAATTACTCAACAGAGGCGGAAGAAGTAATAGAAGCAATGAAAAACGAAGAACTTTATAAATACTTAGGATACAACCAAGCACGACTTTTAGAGCATAAAACTATTAAAGATAAACTCAAACAGGAATACTATAAAAGGCTGCATTCATTATGTAAAATGTACCTAGCCAGTAAAAAAATATTCAAATCCATAAATACTTATGCTATACCTATACTAACTTATTCTTTCGGCGTGATAAAATGGTCCAACACAGAATTACATGCTCTGGAAACTAAAACTAGAACAATTCTTACACAACATAGATATCACCACCCCAAATCAGCAATAGAAAGAGTAATTATGTCCAGAAAAGAAGGGGGCAGAGGATTAATTGAAATATCACACTTACACAAAAGACAAATAATAAACCTAAAACAATTTTTCAATAGGAAGAAAAATACCAGCCAATTACACAAAACAATAGTAGAGATAGATAAAAAATATACACCACTGAACCTTAGCGAAGACAATATTGAAACAATAGATAAAGCTAGACATATAGAAGAGATACATAAAAAATGGAGACAGAAAGAACTACACGGAATACATCCTAATGATTTATACCAAACACACATAGACAAAGAAGCTTCCAACAAATGGCTGGAATTGAGTGGATTATTTCCGGAAACCGAAGGATTTATGCTAGCCATTCAAGACCAGATCATAAACACCAAAAATTATAGAAAATTCATAATTAAAGATAACACAATAAGAAGCGATTTATGCAGAAAGTGCCACAGCAAACCGGAAACTATACAACACATCACAGGAGCTTGTAGCACACACCCAAAATGATTACACTCATAGACACAATCAACTTGTTAATATTATACACCAAAAACTCGCAACAAAACACAATCTCATGCAGGATCCTTACACACCATACTACAAATACTCACCTAGGGCTGTACTAGAAAACCAATCTTACAAATTATATTATGACCGTACTATAATTACTGATCATACAATATATAACAACAGACCCGATATAACACTTGTTGATAAAGAAAACAAACACACATACATAATAGATATAGCAGTCCCAAACACTAATAATATACAGAAAACTATCTCGGAAAAAAATAGGAAATATACAGAACTACAAGAAGAAATCACCAGAGTCTGGAAAATGAACAGAGTAACCATAGTCCCAATAGTGGTATCGACGACTGGTATTATCCCAAAACAGTTATTTATCAGCTTAAATGCAATAAACCTTTCCAAATATACTTTACTCACACTTCAGAAAGCAGCTATATTAAACACATGTCGTATAGTCCGGAAATTCCTACAGTTAGATTTAGACAATAATTTCAATGCAGTATAAAGTACCTAATCCATCTACTCAAACTTAAAATCTCACCTTGGTTAACACCCGTGAGATTTTAAAAATACCAGGTTCTGTCAACCTGAGAAAATAAATATAAAAAACAAAATAATAATAATTAGCAGCTCTATGTATTTTGCAATTGTGGGTACGTGTTTGTGTGACTGTAGTTGTGTCTGATCATGGGTTTGTTTGTGTGTGTGGGTGTGTGTGTGGTGTGTGTGTGTGTTTTATGTTTGTGTGTGTGTGTTTATGTATGAGTTTACGTGTTAGCTGATAGTGCCATTATAAATCGCTATTAAAGGTACAGTTAGGTGATCAAAAAGTATAAGATTATGAGAGAAGTATTCATGTAAGTCTAACTAGAATATGCTCTGTTTGTTCGTAGCTTAGAGTTTTTAACCACTCAGTTATAACTATTTTGCATTGATGCGAGACCTCATGGTGGAACTTAAGTTTAGCGTTAATTTTATTGTATATGTAGGCCGATTGGCATACATACTGACGCTTTGCAAAAACCGTACGTACCGGTGTAGTGGAAGCCACAATATCTTTCCTCCTCTTAGCCTGTCTTTCTGAGTTAACTGGAAGGTATTTATGTAAATATAGAATGATGTTTAAAAGGTATAGTTTCCTGACAGATAATAGGCCATCAATTCTATATAGATCGAGTGTGGGATACCTATGTGGCTTAAAATAGATTACTTTTAAAAGTGATCTTTGGGCTCTTTCTAACTCTAAAAGTTTAGTTTTAGCGGCCCCTCCCCATACAGGTAAGCAGTATGTGATTACTGACTGCGCGAGTGCTTTATAAATGTTGACGAGTGTCTTTTGAGGCATCACATGTCGTAGATTTTTAAAAATCCATATAAATTTTCGAACACGCGACATAATAACCTCGACATGCGAGTGCCACGTCAGACACTCGTCGACTATAACTCCCAAATATCTTACAGAACGTAATTGTTTGATGGGTTTGCAGTCACAGCTCTGCCCTATGCTGTTTGTACACATGGATACGAATATTGAAATTAGTACTTGCTTTAGACCTAGCACTTGGGGAGAAACAAATGTAATTTGTTTTAGCAATATTAAGAGTTAGCAAGTTTGTTTTGAGCCATCTATCTATGACCACTAACCCTTGTTCAGCCTTACTACGTACCCCTTCCCAAGTGTCGCCAAAGTAGACAATAGCCGTATCGTCCGCATATGAGAAGATTTTCCCACCACTGCCTCGTAGGTTACAGAGCTCGTTAATATACACCAGAAACAGTGGCGGGCCGAGCACGGAACCCTGCGGAACACCGAAAACAACATTTTCCTCACTACTGCACAAGTTACCCAGCTTAACCTGTTGTTTCCTATCCCGGAGATAACTGTCAAAAAGAGAAAGAGCCTTGCCTCTGATCCCTATAGCCTCAAGTCTCTGCACAAGGATGGGAACAGATACGGTGTCAAACGCTTTCTTCAGGTCTAGAAACACCGTAACGCATTTATATCCCTTGTCTACCTTATCTACAATTTCAGACGTTAACGCTATAACCGCATCCTGAGTTGACCACCCCTGTCTGAAACCATATTGTGAGTCGGAAATAATGTTATATGTATTCAAGTAATTTGTAAGCCTTTTATTTATTATTTTTTCTATTATTTTTGACAGTGACGGTAAAACTGAAATCGGTCGGTAATTGTTAACATCGCTTTTGTCCCCATCCTTGTGCACAGGCGTGATGATAGATCGTTTTAACGCATTACAAAATACACCCGTTTCAAAACACAGATTGGTCAATTTGCAAATAAGAGGAACTACAAAGTCTCGAGATAACTTAAGGAAACTCACTGATATGCCATCCCACCCTGAAGCACTTGCCGAGTCAAGTGCCATGAGTGTAGCATCCACTTCTGCCGGGTCTGTATCCAGCAGCACAAATGAGTTGGCTTGTGATGGTGTATTTGAAGTGCTAACCGCAGGTCTGGATCCTTGCCCAGTTAAAGTCATGATTACTTCCGCCAATGATTTCCCAATAGTTACAAGGAAGTGATTTACGCGGTTTAAAGAGTCGAGAGGATGCGATGTGATTTGAAGTAGGTGTATACTGGACGTCTTGGGTTTTTTGTAATGGGTTATGTCGTTTATTTTACGCCAAAGTAGCTTGGGATTTTTCACAGAAGTTAGAATTTGGTTCTTATGATACTGTCTTTTGAGTTTCTTAATAAGATTGGAGCAAAATGTGCGATAACGTTTATACGTTATGATCAAAATAACATTATAAGGGTCTCTCCTCGACTGTAAAAAATCTCTAATCTTTGATTTTATCGTATTGGCTCTGTGTGAAAAACTTTTAGTTTATGAATACAAAAAGTCACTGTCACTACTGTGTGCTGTGTGTAAAATATCGTATCCTATGTAGGTACTTGAAAAATATCACCGTGTGAACATATCCTGATTAGTGAACATATCCTGATTAGGTAGTAACAGTGTAACTCGGTTCCCACGTTCCATAGGAAGTTCGTCGATGACGTATCGTATCTTTGTTGGTTTGTAACTTTTAACATATTGATACTTGCACTTTTGCTTAGGTAAATAGTCCTATGGGACATAACCGGGGACTTGCTAATTGTGATGTCCTAAAATATTAGATTCGATAAATTATAGCTGTAGGTACGTCCCTTGATAATAAAGTAGGTACGGGAATTGTTCCTTCATATGTAGTTGTCAATATTTACTGATCTTAAAGATATAGCGTGATGATAATCATTTAAATAAAGGATATATCTGTAACTATCTGTTATATTCGTTTCCTAATCAGCCCAGTGAAGCAATGGAATAATTCGCTTTTACATTGTTGTTATTGTCACCTATATCGTCGTAGACGGCGACCGACACCAAGCATCATCATTCTCCTGCCCTTAACCCATTTTTTGCTGTCGACGCAACATGTCTTTTTCTTGCATACTTCTCATTTTCTTGTATAGCCATCCAGAATCATACTCAAAACTTTCCTGACGACATTTTCCTCATTTCTCCGCATCACATGCCCATACCCCTACCATGATAATCAACTTCCACACACACCAACACCGATATCGGCACGACATCTACCGGCGCACAGTGGAACGTGTATGGGACAGGTTGGACTTCGGCATTTCCGAGAAAAAGTCTAATTTTGAAAAACGAATAATGCCATCGTATTTAGCTATCAAATGCCTTCAAAACTTGTGTTGACTGATTTCTTTCTATCTCTCGTATTTTATGAGTTAATTGAGAAAATGTGAAATTTTGCTATGAAAAGACTGTATCGAGCTCTCTGCCGCCTGATTCCGGCCTCGTTTCATTCAAGTCAAGTTTCTGGATCTTCTTAACGGCCCCATAACCGATTATCTAGAGGAATTGTCTGTGGTAGCTTACAAGCGGGTTTGGTTCCAGTTAGACGGAGCTCCTCCACATTGCGTACTCCTCGCGAGAGAGCGGCTTAACACCATGTTCGGCAAGCAATGGATTGGTCGCTATGGCCCCCGCAGGTGGCCAGCTCGGTCACCCGACCTTACGCCTCTCGACTTCTTTTTATGGGGCTTTATTAAAAATGAAGTTTATTCGCGTGTCTCCGAAACCGAAGATGAACTGCGCAATCGTATTGTCGCCGCCTTTGACAAATTAAAAACCATGGCTCTGGATCCTGAACGAAATTTGCTGAGCAGGCTTCGGGATAACATTGTGCGGCGATGTAACTTGTGCATTCAAAAACGTGGTGGACACTTTGAAAATGATAAAATTTAAGTTTATTCTTTTTGGAACTAATGTGTAATATTGAAGTATTTAGTTCAGTTCAGTTATCGCGAAATAAACACGTGGCGATACAAATGAACTTAGTGGATTTTATTTTCGTCGCACATTGTCAAACGAATCAAAGTGCCGGCGCCGACAAAAAAGCCGCCATGCCGCCCGCGTGCACCGTTGCCACTCTTCGCTCCTGGGGTCAAGGTACGTTGTCTAAACAGTGTTTACTTTAAGTGAATTTATTTTGTTTGAAAATTTAACTTTTTTAATTTTCGGTTTTTTATTTATTATTTAATTTTTCTGTACTTCTATGGAGTAATATTCCTTGAGCTTTCAATTATTGCCAAGATGTGAATTCCATACTGTATAATATGTACGCCCAAAAAACACTTTTTTTATAGGTAGTCGGGTTTCATCGATATTTTTAACGATCGATTATTTATTTCAACCCCTCTTCCCTAGTTGAGGCTAGAGATACATTGTGTGCATTCAGTGACTGTACCTATGCTTTCTAGTGCCCGCCCCTTTTGAGCATGTGTGCATTAAGAAAGCACAAATGTGTAACACATATTTTCTTGTTTGAAAGAAACTCATCATGTGTGCCGTATCTATTTCTTTTGTTTTTGTGTGAGTTACAGGAGTGGGGAAAAGGTGGCGACACTTAATCTCCGGATATCTATGGTCTTAATCCAGGTTATAAACTATCTGTATACCAAATTTCATCCAAATCCGTTCAGCTGTTTTTGCGTGATTGAGTAACAAACATCCAAACTTTCACATTTATAATATTAGTAGGATTAGGATGTTTGTAAGTTTGACTTGAAAGAGCATGGCAGTTGGGAGTTTATCATTCTCACTTAAATGTTGCGCTGATGGTGGCACGTGTTGGATCATTCGGTTCCCTAAAAAATGGTTGAGCTGGATGGTGCTGATCCACGCGTCATGTTCGTAAACGGGCGCCGTCAGTTCAGATTGGTCATCTCTTATCTGCCAGAGCTTATTTTTAATTTTATATTTTGACTTGTTTTTAAGTACTTTTTTACTTTTTTTACATTGTTCTCACATGTAGAAGCAACAAGAATAATGTACCCAGGATGTTGTATTACTTATCTTGAAAGAGTGTCCGTGGAGTTTCTTGCCCGTTCTTCTCCATTGAGATCTACGTTTTGGAATTGGCATGTAGCTTCAACTTTGTGACTAACTGACCGACTCTTTGACAATTCAAAAGTGCCTGTAGTTAGTTTAATTGAAATAAATGCTTTGAGTTTGAGTTTCACAACTGTCATTCTTTGAAAGTTGTATGAAACGCAAAGGCAAAGTGACGTTCTGTGTCAATTTCATAAACAATTCATTTTTCTGACCGTACAAGTCTGTCAATCGAAAGAGATTGCCAATACAGGTGTAAAAGATCCGTGAATACGCGAATGAAAAACGAGAGTACTGAGAATAAAAGAGTTTATTGTGCGGCCACTAGAGCCTGGCCAGGTGCGGATGCGACGCGCCCGGCGCGTGCGCGGCGTGCGGCGCGTGCGCGGCGTGCGGCGCGTGCGGCGCCAGCGACAGCTCCAGCTCGCGCCGGCGCTGCGCCACACGCGCCGTGAGGTAGCGCGCCACGCCCTCGCCCGCCCACGCCTGCGAGTAGAAGGCGCCCAGCCGCTCCTCCTCCGGGTTGCCCGCGCCCCCGGCGCCCCCAGCCTGCGCGCCCGCGCCCCCAGCCGGCGCCGCCGCACCCATGCTCTGCACACAAACACGCGCGTGAGACGAGCGGCCGAGCCGACCGCGGCCGTGATGATGACGTCACTCACCTTGAGGTCGCGCGACTGCGACACGAGCCACTTTTGGATGAACTGCTGCGGGTCCATGCTGAAGCTCAGGAAGAACTCGCGGTTGGTCTTCAGCTGGTTGATCGTGTCCACCTGCAACGGAACGCGCTCATCGGTGAACGGGTGGGAGATACGGAGATACGGGTGGGGTGGAGCGCACAGAACGTACAGTCGCGTTTTCAAAACCTTCTTCAGTTTCTTTCCTTTATCTTGTCAAGACATACTTATGAAGCGGCACTAAGCAGATTGACAATCTATATAATGTATATATTAGGTCTTTACCTATGAAATTGCCGTTCTGCAGTACTGGCCATTTCAAATCAAAATATTTTTTGTTTGGCTAAGAATTCTAATTTCAAATTAATTTTATTTTAAAAACATGGATTTTTTTTTCAAAAGTAGTCATTTGTTTATTGATTAGTGTTACATTTTCATCGCATTTCAATCTTTTTCGTCATCATGGATACGTTAAAAATTCGAGTAATTATGGAATATGAGTACCGTCGTGGCAGCAACGCGGCACAAGCGGCACGCAACATCAACGACGTTTACGGAGTTAACACTACAAACCAACACACCACTTGTTATTGGTTTGCTCGCTTCCGTTCTGGAAATTTCGACGTGAAAAATGAACCTCGCGGTCGTCCGAAGACTTTGGTCGACAATGACGAATTAAAGGCGATTGTGGAAGCTGATGATACACAATCTACGGCTGAATTAGCAGCAGCTTTCGACGTTAGCGTCAAAACAATATTGGTCCATTTGCGTCAAATTGGCAAGGTAAAAAAGCTTGACAAATGGGTGCCCCACGAACTCAATGATCGCCAGCGCGAAGTACGCGTCGAGACGTGCCTTGCACTGCTCAACAGACACACAAATAAAGGAATTTTGAACCGCATTGTTACCTGCGATGAAAAATGGATTCTGTTTGATAACCGCAAGCGCTCAGCAAGTTGGTTGGATCCTGGTTCAGCACCTAAACAATGCCCTAAACGAAAACTTACCCCTAGAAAAGTGATGGTCACTCTTTGGTGGTCTAGCGCCGGTGTGATTCATCACAGCTTCTTACCAAACGGGGTGAGCATTACTTCAGATGTGTACTGTGAAGAACTGAACACAATGATGGAGAAGCTGGCACATCTCCAACCAGCATTGGTCAATCGCTCGTCTCCGCTGCTCTTGCACGACAACGCGCGACCTCATACTGCACAGCAGACGATCTCCAAGTTGCAAGAACTGGGGTTGGAAGCTCTCCGTCATCCGCCCTACTCACCAGACCTTGCGCCTACAGACTACTACTTTTTCCAGAATTTGGATAACTTCTTGGCGGGAAAAAAATTCAATACCCGAGAGGCAGTACAAAATGTTTTGAAGAATTTGTTGCCTCCCGTCCAGCTGATTTCTTTAAGAAGGGCATCAATAAACTGCCACTGCGTTGGCAAAGATGCATTGATTGCATGGGTGATTACTTGGATTAATACAAATAAAAAATGCATGAAAAAAATTCGTTTAAATTTTTTATACAAAACGGCAATTTCATAGGTAAAGACCTATTAAAAACTTTTTACAAAAAAAAAAAAAAAAAAAAAACAACCGACTACCAATAAAAAACACTAGGTACAAAGTGAAAAATAACTTTAATTTCGTAAGTCGGTGACTTTGATTTTTTTTAGTTTCATTTTATGCCACCGACTTCCGAAATTAAAGTTATTTTTCACTTTGTAGTGTTTTTGTTGGGAGTCGGTTGTTTTTTTTTTGGGAAAAGTTTTTATTTTTCACTTTTTAGTGGTGCCTACAGCCTACCCCACAAAAATTCGAATACCACTGCAAAATAAATTAGAGCATCATTCACATAGACTATGTGGGAAAAATACGTATTAAATTATTGAAGCTAACTCAAAATCCACTCATCAGAACTAGAAGATATTTATATGCGACCATCTCAAATAAAAACTTTGCAAATATACGTCGCGCTAAGCCGTGTCAGAAGATTGGAAGGCGTAGTTTTATGTTGACAGAGATAACGAGGCTACGAAATCTGACTTCTGACAATCAAGACCACACATAACATAGAACTCAAGTAGCGCAATTTGAAGCGGCATATAATTACCATTAAAATCATTTATAGCCAGAGTGCACCTCATGACAATTCCAATAAGCCCAAACACGGCTAGAATACATTGATTTATTACTGAGTTTCGGTGCATACCTTCCGGCTACTTCATCAGATCGCTTCGATGGTACCAGTTTCGTCAAAAGCATTTATTTAAAGCTCCGTCATAGTCGCTTAACTATCATGATCGAGATATCTTATCGCCACCCGTGCAATACTTACAAAACGCAATAACAATAACTTAGCGATAATATCGCTGAGAAGTTCTCCTGGCCATCTGTGGTTTTCTTCATCAGTTCCACTTCACCAGATGCTACTTTCTGAATGCAAATGCTTGAGTTGTTGATGAAAATACCAAAATCGCTATATGTATGCCTATAATTTTTGAGGAGTTCCCTCAATTCCTCCTGGATCCCATCATCAGAGCTGGATTTTGATGGAAATGGGACCAATCTGGAAGTATATCCTTTCAAATGAAAAAAGAATTTTCCAAATCGGTTTATAAATGACGGAGTTCTGAGGTAACAAACAAAAAAAAAAATACAACCGAATTGAGAACCTCCTCCTTTTTTTGAAGTCGGTTAAAAAGGAAACTGTGACTGACTGACTGATCTATCAACACACAGCCCAAACCACTGAACGGATTGGGCTGAAATTTGCCACACAGATAGCTATTATGACGTAGGCATCCGCTAAGAAGGGGTTTTTGGAAATTCGACCTTTAAGGGGGTGAAAAGGGGGGATATTGTTTGTATGAAAAATCTTATTCCTTGAGTTAATAGACTTGAAACTTGGCACGAATGTTTATCTAAGTAAATTATGATTTTTGTGATTTTTTATTTTTCTAAACTATCCTCTAAAGGGGAATGGGGGGGGGGGGGTGTCAAAGTTTGTATGGAAAAAAATTAACGCGCAATGCGATTCATTCAAAACTCAGTATTTATACTTAAAACCAAAAATAAAGAATAATGTGCAGCAGGGTTTTTCAAAAATGTACCTCTGACGGGGTGAAAAGTGGTAGTCAATTATACAGGGGAGGATTTTAGTGCGTGGCTTGATTAACTCGAAAATTGGTGTAAATAATCTTTAAGTCAAGCTATGGAAAATCTCAAATGATTTTTTAAATTTCCACCCCTGTGGGGGTGAAAACAGGGAATACAATTTAAATGAAAAATCTTATGCATTTGGTTAATTAACTTGAAACTTGGCACAAATACTTGCCTAAGTAAGTAATGAAGTTTGTCATCATCAGTTTTTAAAAACTATCCCTCAAAGGGGGGTTTAGGGATGTCAAAGTTTGTATGGAAGAATTTTAAAGCTCAGTCCAATTAACTCGAAACTCACTATTTATACTTTTGACATTTATGTCCATTTATGTTTTTATGTGTGTTTTGTGTACTTATTTATTTTACTTTTAAGTAAAATAAATAAGTTTTTAGGTTTTTAAAAATCGATCCCTATAGGGATAAAGATAGGTAGTCAGATAGGAATTATATCGACTCCATCTAGCTTATTTTTTTCCATCTTATGACGTTCAAAAGTGATTCCGCTATCCTGTTTACAGAATAAACTTCATTATAAATCCTACTAATATTATAAATTCGAAAGTAACTTTGTCTGTGTGTTACCTTTTCACGCCTAAACCATTGAGCGGATTTCAACAAAATTTGCCAAAAAGATAGATGGCATCCTAGGAAAAAATATAGGCTACTTTTTGTTTTAAAAATATGCCTAGAGGGGGTGATATAGGGGCTGAAAGTTTGTAAGGGAAACCTAGCATTTGGGTTTTTTTTTTTTGGGTTAAGTTAGGAATAAAGAATTACGCGTTTCAGCGTTTTTTCAAGGGGGTGAAACAGGGGATGATTTTAAAATTCACTTGTAATTATGATATTTTTGTGTACTTATTTTTAAGAGATTTAAAGGTTATAAATACAGTCAAAGTCATATTAAAATTGGTCTACTCGGTCAAAAGTTATTACAATTTATAGTTACAAAAAAACTTTGTTAACACGTACACATTCACTTACGAGCTACGGGGTCAGTGGTAGTCAATCACAAAAGTGAATGGTGATAATATTAAAATGAATAAGTAAGTATTACTCTTATGTTAAACATTTAGGCCCACTAGCACCACAAATCACAAAATACGTTGAGCGCTAAACGAATTGAAAACATTATTCTATTTCTGTTAATTTTGAAGTTGTCAGGGAGATGGAATGATGTTTTAGAAATGTTCAGCGCTAACTGTATTCATGGTTTTTGGTGCAAGCGGGCCTTGGAATCATACAACCTGTTTTATGTATAAAAAAGATTATTTGAATTTATTATTTGTTTGTCTGTCTATTTGTTACCTTTTCACACCTTGACGGATAGGCCGTGACCTGGGTACGAGCATAGGATAATTTTTACTCCGGCAGTACGTTCCCCGGGGATAATTTCCGAGTTACACGCGAGCGAAGTCGCGGGCAAAAGCTAGTATCTTATATAATTATGAGAAAGCGTGAAATACTTGATTGAAACATTAAGTCTGCATGACTACAAAAGTACAGTTTTCGTGGCGCTAGCCAGTTTCCTAAAATGTTTTGTCTCGTAGACCACTTCATTATTTTTGACAGGGTGGACCACAAATTGCTTCTTGATAAAATCGCTGTAATTGGCATAAGAGGCAATTTGCTCAGATGGTTTGCTTCTTATATATTTCATATGACTCAAAAGGTTGTCATCAATGGATTCGAGTCTGATTATGTGGTCGTCGAGTAAGGTGTGCCTCAAGGTTAACTCTTAGGCCCATTGCTTTTTATCTTGTTTATAAACGACATAAAATCCTGCATAGTCAACTCTAAATTCCTAATGTACCTACGCCGATGATATTAAAATCTATAAGGCTTGCATGAGCTCTCAGGATTGTTTGCTAGTACAAGATGACTTATTCAGGCTTTTACAATACTGTCGGGTCAATAAACTTCATCTCAGTCTTCCTAAGTGTCACTTCCTTTTACTAAAAACAAAATACTATTAATTTTCCATATACCTTGAACAACATACAATTGAAACAAACTGAGAGCACACGAGATCTTGGCATATTACTTGATTGCAAATTACATTTAGACACCCATATCGACAACATAATTAACATAGCCTTTCGGATGTATGGTTTTGTCATGCGGTCTTGTGAAGACTTCAAAAAGCCTTCTACTTTTCTCTTCCTTTATAAGACACTAGTCCGTTCTCAGTTGGAATACGCGGTGCCCATCTGGTGCCCGTATTATGATAAATATAAACAAGCAATAGAAATGGTTCAGTAAAAATTTCTTCGTGCCACGCACTACAAGTGTTTCCGTACAAGGATTCCCTATGCAGATTTGCTAAAGCGTTATAAGATACTAGCTTTTGCCCGCGGCTTCGCCCGCGTGGATGTCGGAAAATAAGCCACAGGAACAAAAATATTGAGGTAGCGTCTGCCCGCGACTTCGTCCGCGTGAAATGTCTTGTTCCCCCGACCCACCCCGTCGCATCGCATTGCCTGCCCATGCTTTTACTTCGTTTTCGCTTAGCATTCTTTCTGACTTTTTTTCTTTTTGCTCGCCACCTAATATTCCTAGAGTGATCTAAATATATAAAATAAGAAACTGACTGACTGACATTTCAACGCACAGCCCAAACCGCTGGGTCTAGAGATTCCAAATATGGCAAGTATGTTCCTTATGAGGTCTAGGGGTGCACTAAGAAAGGATTTTTCAAAATTCACCCTCTAAAGGGGTGAAACGGGGGTCCAAAATTTGTATGAAAAATCTTATTCCTTGAGTTAATAGACCTGAAACTTGGCACTTATATTTATCTAAGTAAATTATAAAGTTTGTCATTTTTAGTTTTCCTAAACTGCCCTCTAAAAAAGGATCAAGGGGGTGTCAAAGTTTGTATGGAGTAATTATAACGCGTGGTCCGATTAACTCGAAATTCAGTATGTATATATATGTATACTTGAGATCAAAAATGAAGAATAACGTGTATCAGGGTCTTTCGAAAATGTACCCCTAAGGGGGTGAAGAGGGGTAGCCAATTTAACAGGGCAAGTTTTACTGTGGGGCTTGATTAACTCGAAAATTGGTGGCAATAATCACATACCCTCAGTGTCAGAAATCAAGACAGCACGTTGATATTTTTTGCTCCACTGTTTTTAATCATCTAAGTCGGAAAAAGTGGATATTTTTACATCAAGTTATAATTAGTCCAAAGCCAGTGAAGTGACTCGTCAATTTGTGAAAGTTTGACTGTGCTACGTTTAAGTGTACTTGAGATAAGTTGATAAAACTGTGATCAAAATTCTCGAAAAAACTCGGACCCTGACCTACCACAACCCGCGCCGCGCTCGATAACCCCCGCGCATACCGCTTCTGCCCGCATCGTCGCCTGCGCAGGGCTCTCGCACCTAGCGGTAACCAATTTCGCTGTTGTGTGTAACGTGAAGTTGGCTCGGCTCGTAAAGCTTTTTATATTGCGACGGACAAATTCAACTTTTAGTAGTTGTTTAAGTTCGATTGAATTTTATAACAAGATATACGTAAAACGTTTGGAACAAACACTAAAATGTCTCACTTGTCTCAGTTGTCTCAGTCCGACAGTGACGCCCGTCGCTTCTAGAATCAGGCGTTTTACATAGTAAAACGCCTGATTCTAGAAGCGACGGGCGTAAACGCAAACAACCAGAATGCGAATTCACGCAGGCGCTTAATGATTTATCTTTGGAATTTAAAAATGCTCTTAACGAGTGGCGTAAGGAACTTGATACCCGTATTACCACTATATCTGATAATGTTTTAAATATCAGAGGCGAATTAGCTGCCTTTACCCAGGTGACAACCGAAATTAAAAACGATATTGCTACTATTCGCTCTGAACAGTCTCAAATAACTACACGCCTGTCCGAACTGGATAAAAAGAATGATCAACTAGGAAATAATATAATTGCTGTACAAAACTCGGTTGAGCACGTGTCTGCTGAACAGATTGATCTGAATAAACGATTTAAAATGCTGGAGGAGGATACGAAGAACTCAATTAATGATATCATATCGAAAATTGATTATCTAGACCAAAATGCCAGACAATGCAACCTGGAGCTGTGTAACGTACCTGAAAGACGTAATGAAAACCTGATATCAATTATGGAAAACATAGGTTCAAAGATTAATTACACTATAAGTACTAAGGATATTGTCGCGATACACCGTGTTCCGCATGCACACCAACAGAATGACAAACCAAAAAACATTGTCATAAAATTGGCCTCACGTATACTTCGCGATAATGTACTCAGCGCCTTTCGACTATCCAAAGGGCTGACCTCCGACCAATTGAGCTTTTCTGGCACACCTTCACGTATTTATATGCATGAACATCTCACATTAAAAAGAAAACAATTGTTTCGCGACTGCAAGGAAGCAGCCAAAAAGCATAATTATAAATTTGTGTGGGTTAAACATGGCACTATTCTTGTTCGAGAAAAAGAACAATGCAAATCGTTTGCCATTCGATCACACCAGGATATTGGAAAAATCAAACCTGGTGCTGCTGCCGCGAAGGATAACTAGCAGACTTATTGGCGTTGCGTTTAAGTGTTTGTTTTTGCTCATTGTTTTTTCTTTGCTTCGAGCTGATAAGCCCTGGTCGTATTATTTAGCTGATGTTCTTGTTGTGTTAATAAACATTATGGGGGCACTGGTAGATAGGTGCGATCGGAGTATGCATGTATTTGTGTTGTCTGAAGATTGTATTTGCTACTATAAATGTATGTTTTCTGGAGTTCTTATGTATTTTTTTAAATGTGTATCATGTTTGTTTTTGTTGCACCTTTTGATATTGTGATAGATTAGTTTTAATATCATAACAATGCTACTTATATTTTTGACTTTATTAGGATCGTTTGATTTCAAAGAGAACATCGTTAACTATGATTTGTTTTATGATAATTTCCGTAATGCTATTCTAATCAGTCAGATTATTGTAATGCTTATTGGTTTTTTTCCCTCTGTAAATGGCTGATGACAAATTAACTATATATTATCAGAACTGTAGGGGGCTCCGCACTAAACTGCATGTTCTATATATGAATATTTTAGCTAACTGTTATGACATTATTATACTCACCGAGACTTGGCTCACCTCCGAAATATTAGACACCGAGTTCGTTGATAACCGTTACACAGTATACAGATGCGATCGGGATCGCGAGGCTACTAAAAAAAAGGATGGCGGTGGGACCCTTATTGCAGTTTTGAAAGGACTGAGATCCAGTAAAGTTGAACCCACTGTCCCCTTTAATAAAAGCATTGAGCATATCATTTTACGCTTGCCTAGCGCAACGAGAGGAAAATATGACGTAATATGTTCAGCTTATATCCCACCCAAAACACCCGAATCTATTTATGTTGCATACTTAGAGTCCCTGCAAACCTTGATGGAGGACGGGAGCGTCCAAAACTTTTACCTTCTTGGAGATTATAACCTTCCTGACATTGGATGGTGCGCTGTTAGCAACAATACGGCTACCACGCTTCAAGTGTGTGTTGGTAGTTCTCCTGTTTGCAGACATTTGAACATTTTTATGTCTGTGCTCAATGCCTATCAATACAATAATATTAAAAACTCGAGCGGGAAGATTTTAGATTTGGTGATAAGTAACAACGACTGTTCTGTTTTGACACCTACTGATGAATTGTTAAAACCAGATTTCTATCACCCACCGTTGTATATTCTAGTGTCCTGTAAGTTGCACAGCGGTGCAATGATGCGTAAGGCGGTTCAGAAGCACAATTATTTTAAAGCGAATTATGAACACATTAATCGCGATCTCCTGAAAATTAATTGGGATGATGAATTTCACGAGCAGTCTGCAGAAGACGCGCTCAATACGTTTTACGAAATTGTTTATCAAATAATTAAAGCTCATGTTCCTCTAAAGACAATTAGGTCTACCAAATTTCCATTGTGGTTTTCCCCTTCTTTAATACATATATTTAAAAATAAATTAAAGGCATGGAATAAATGGAAGACCTATAAAAACATATCTGACTATGAACAGTTTTCACTTTATAGATCGAGATTCCAAACTGAATCCAAGAATTGTTACCGTCTATACCTAAATTCAGTAGAAGATAGCATAAAAGTTAACACAAAATATTTCTGGACTTATGTCTCTAATCGGCAATCTAAAGCTCCAATTCCTTCAACCATGCACTATGAAAATCAATCGTCATCCGATCCTGAGGAGATTTGTAATCTCTTTGCAAAGTTCTTCCATTCGGTGTACGAACCCTCCACTCTCGCAAATATTCAAACCCAGGACATTGAATATGCTGAAAATTGTTCTCCTATTAGTAGCCTTGTACTTGGTACTGACCAAGTACTCAGTGCCCTCAAATCTTTAGATTGTACTAAAGGACCTGGACCAGACGGTATTCCACCAATTTTCCTTAATAAGACGGCTCATGCGTTATGTGCGCCATTGTGTATTATTTTTAATAAATGTTTAAGTCAGGGAACTTTTCCAGAAGTCTTGAAGCGGGCAAATATTACTCCAGTTCACAAAAGTGGTCCAAAGCAGGACGTTGAAAATTACCGGCCCATTTCTATATTGTCGGCCTTGTCAAAGCTTTTCGAGAGGCTCGTTCACAATCAGTTGTATCCGATAGTCAAGGACAAAATACTACAGCAACAGCACGGGTTCGTAAAAAGAAGATCTACAACAACTAATATGATAACTTTCACTGACTATTTGTTTAATAGTATAGACTCTCGTGTGCAAGTGGACGCTGTATACACCGACTTTCGAAAAGCCTTTGACAAGGTTGATCATGAATTGCTTTTGAAGAAGCTAGCCTTTAACGGTATCCGCGGGGATTTGTTACGTTGGTTCATTTCTTATGTGTCAAATAGAACTCAAAAAGTAGTGGTCAATGGTTTCCATTCCACTACCATAACCGTGACGTCAGGGGTGCCTCAGGGCTCAATTCTCGGACCTCTGTTGTTTGTAATGTTTATTAACGATATCGATGTGTGTTTTCTTAATACTAAGTTCTTACTTTACGCGGACGACCTTAAAATTTTCAGACCCGTTAGATCAATTCTAGACTGTCATTTACTCCAACAAGATCTCAATCGCTTGGGTGAGTATTGTATTAAAAATAAACTCCAACTTAGTATTCCCAAATGTTGCTGTATCAGCTTTACTAAAAACAAAAACCAATTTAAACACCCTTATGTACTACAAAGTGAAGTCTTGGCCAGAGTTAACACAATTCGTGATCTAGGAATACTGCTCGATGACAAACTGCATCTAGACGCACATGTTGATAAAATCATGAGTCAGGCTTATCGTATAAATGGATTCGTAATAAGATCAGCCACGGAATTCGTCCACCCGAGCACATATTTACACCTGTATCGATCATTGATCCGGTCTCAACTGGAATATGCGGTGCCGGTGTGGAGTCCCTATTATAATAAATATATTGACTGTATCGAGCGTCTACAACGTAAGTTCTTAAAAACGATGCATTACCGCTGTTCTAGAAGTCGTATTTACTTTCCCTATAGCGATTTACTGAAAAAATACAATTTGCTCTCTTTGAAGTCTAGACGTACCTTTCTAGAAACTATGTTTCTATACGATCTGTGTAACAATTCATATGATTGTATGGATATTTGTAACAAGCTATGCTATGTTGTCCCTAGAACCATTCAGGGACGTGGGGTGCGCACACGACCGGTTTTCGCCGTCACTCCTAGTCGTACAAATGCAGGCTTGCGGGCACCTCTACGTCGCCTTACAGGCAATTTTAATAAGTTTTTCTCTAACTTGGATCTATTTGCTTTATCCGTTGGAAAATTTAAAAAGATCTTGCTTGACACAATCAAAAATGTATTGTAAATTTCTCTAGTGTTCCTTGCTGCTGTAATTTATGTCTATCTTTTGTATTCTGTCCGACTTTTACTTTATCAATATTGTCTTTGTCTTTTTGTGTATCTGTGGAGAACGTTGTTGGTTGCACATTTGTATAACTCCTTATTTTCTATTTATTTGTAATATATAATGTGTAATTGTTTGTTCTTCCAAATAAATAAAATAAAATAAAATAATCTTTCAGTCAAGTTACGGAAATATCCCAAGCGATATTCAAGGTGACGCTGTGTGGTGGCGCTGTTACACCCTGTAGTGCGCAGAGCAAACAGACAAACACATTCAAGGTGACGCTGTGCGTTACACCCTGTAGTGCGCAGAGCAAACAGACTGTCAAGTTGACGAACGTTCTTTATACATCGTATGTGATTCCGACGAGGTGAAAGCAATGATACTCACAGTCTCGTGGATCTTGGAGTCGAGTCCCTGGATTTCCTGCTGGTTGGCCGTGCTCAGCAAGAAGTTGTTCATCTGCGTCTTCAGCGTGTCGTCGACCTGCAACACACACACGGCTCATACGTTGTGCTGGCGGCTGGCGGGCACCGTGCAGGCCGCACGAGGCTGAGCTCACCTCCACGTCGATGTCGTAGCAGGCGGTCTGCTTGGTGTCGTGCGGCGGCTCCACGGCGATGACGTGGTTGATGACGATGGGGTCGGGCGGGTGCAGCAACGCGCCCAGGCGGCCCGGCACCTCGGCCAACTTCATGCGCGCGGCGCCGAAGATCTGCTCCAGGTACTTGTCGCAGGCCACGTACTCGCGCTCGTGCACGTCCTGCAGCCGGTGCGTCTTCACGTACTGCCACAGCGCGTTGACGATGACCGGGCGCGTCTGTGTGTGCACGCCCAGCAGGCGCGCCAGGCGCTGGTCCAGCTTGAACTGCAGCGGCTGGTAGTCCAGCAGCAGCAGGATGGTGCAGCGCACGTTCTTGTAGCCGGGCCGCTTCACCTGGAAGCCGTCCGTCTCCTGCGTGGTAAGCGTGCGATGCCACTCCACCAGGTGGTTGTCGGGCCCGTACAGCTCCTTGTCCAGCTCGATCACCAGCGACTTGAAGAACGACGAGAACTTGCGCTTCACCTGCAACACCTCCGCACGCTAGAACTTACTGCATTACTTAAGCTAATTTTACCTGTGATAGCTACTTCCATTTGGGAGGGTCTACTACGCAAAGCTATCAGGTCGTTGCTTCATTATTGGTGAAGATACGAGTGTTGATGTTAACCAATAACGGCCCGCAAGTTGCGGCCTTCAAGCGTAATGAAATGAGTTACTTTGTTGGGGTCGTTCTTGGTGTCGTCCAGCAGCCGGCCCTCCACGCGCAGCTCCCACGACGGCACGGCGTTGTCGCCCTGGCCTGCGCACGGATAAATCATCGTTATTGTAACAATACTAGCACAACCATTCCATGCGCTGCTGAATCGATAATATAAGGTTCTTTAGGAGAAACACAACGAAATGACAGTTTTATGGTAGCAATCAATTGCGAGCATGCGTAAATAATAGTGGTGTACTAATTGGTGTGCCGTAGGCTCAGGGGGGTAGGTACCACAACTAAACCGTGAAAAACAAAAAATTAAAAAAAAAAACAACCGTCTTCAAAAAAAAAACACTAAAAGTGAAAAATAACTTTAATTTCGGAAGTCGATGACAAAAAACTGAAATACTCAAAGACATCGATTTCCGAAATTAAAGTTATTTTTCAATTTGTAGTGTTTTTTACCCGACTGCCAAGGAAGGGTTATGTTTTTGGGCGTATCTTGTTTTATGCGCGTATCTATGTATGTTTGTAAATTTCTTTATTACCTCGTCCAAAGGTTAAGGTATCTTTAGATTCGTCTCAAAACCCAAATGTTCTGCTATTGTTGAATCGATGTGAAAATCAATAAAATTCCATTGTACCTACCGACCTACATGAGTATCGATACATATCGAACATCCCTAACTTCAAGTGTAATGACATCTGACAATAATGAAGAAAATGAAACTATTTGTAGAAGTTAGGAAGATAGTCAATGATACTGCTGCTTTAGAGGTAAAATAAATGTATATTTAACGGACCAAAGGTATAATATAAAGGAGCGAGGGAGCACACGCGATGACCGCTAATCGTTTACTAATTGCTCAATTAATATTAATCAATGAAGTTAAGTAAAAATGCGTAGTCGTCGGTAGTGTATGGTTTCACCGTACATGCTCCCGGGCTAAAAAGTTACACATCTTCTCATCTAAAGCGACATGTTTTAGACATAGGTGACCTAGATACGTTTCGCTTAGAGTTAGTGTCCTCACTAGTTATATTCACTTCACTAGGCTGACGGTCAGCCGTGCTTTGCTTTCGCGAAAACACAACACTATTTGTTACACTTTGTGATAGTTCCACTGAAGAAACTGCACGGCACCTTCACTATAAGAAGTATGACGCCAATAAAACGGCTACACCCAGCAAGCCGTAACAAATGATGTACTGATGGATGTCATGTGTAGATAGAGTGTAATCTGGTAAATTAGTATTGGCAGACTTCAGTTGTTCTATTCGTTCTCCCAGATCCACTAATGTGCTGTTCAGTGGATCTTCGTATGCTGTGTAGTGTGATAATGATATATTAACCATATGATTTAATTCTGCTATCTGAGGGGTCGGAATTTCAGTTTGATTTAATTGTATTGGCAGACAGGGCATGAGAATACATAGTAAAATCTTTACTTTTTATTATGCATTTCGAACCTAGGTCAATAATTCCGACTCCAGTCATCTGTTTGAAAGAAACTTGATCTTGACATATAATCCTCACTGAGCAGGTATTGCAGCAAAAATACACGGACGACGGATCGTTTAGTTCAAGCCAGCTGTCTTGGCAAAGGGATTTAATTACAACGCATTGTTTTAATTTGTTATCCCGTTTGCAGAATTTTTCATCGATGCTTAAATGATTAATTGGTTTATTGGCTTGGCACAAATATGAGTGATCATTATGCTGGCATGATTGGAGCTCCATATACGATATTGTGAAGAAAGCTTCTTTTTTCAAGCTAATAGCTACGAACTCCGCACCTGGTAGCACGCTTATCATATCATTCTGAACCTGGTAAGGTACTGGTATGATCTTATAAGTCTTGTAGCTGTCTCTGCTGATCAATGGAAAAGTAATCTCAAATATGAAGTATTCTTCCATCATTCTCGCTTTTACCTTCAGCATACTGTAAACATATTTTAGGTCAGACTGTAGGTTGTCCACGGGCAGAGTAGTATCTTTTGTTAGTTGTCCAGAAATGAACTGTAACTCACGCTGTAGCTGATCTGGAGTTAACAGGTGAGTGTTGAATTTCCCGTGGTAAATATCTGTGACGATATCTAACAGAGTATCTTGGATCCTTTTGAGGTTTTGTAGCAAGTTGATAGTTGTAACTGCTGACAGAGCAAAATCTTGCGTTTTAGCTATACCTTCAACTTCTTGCTTTATAGCAAAGGCTGCATTATCCAATTGATTCAAGTGTTTGTTTATTGTTTTATGTTGTAATTGGATAGTTTGCTCGGTTCTTTTTATGACGTTGTATTCAGCCTCAATGATAGAGGTCTGGTTTCTTAACAAGTTATTAAGATGTCGCTCGTTTTGTTTTACAAGCTGTATATCTTTTTTGTACTGTTCGGCGAATCGTTCGTCTAATACTCCGAAAAAGCTATTGGCTACGTAACCGATACCGTTAATGAGCCCGCGACGCTGTCTCGTGCGCGCATCAAAGTGTTGATTAATCATAAGTTGATTGTAGTGCTGTATTTCTTTGAAGTCGTGATTTGTGTGTTTGTGTTTTTTTTTTTTTTTTTTGTGAATTGAAGCGTTATCATATTACAGTGACTCATCGTTTAGGGATGCACAGAGCCTTTGTAAATAGTCCAAGAACTTCGTGGCGGCAGTATTTCCTTCCCAATAAGGGTTCATGTAATAAACAACTAGATTCCATTTGTCACGAATAACTTGCATTGCTGAATGGGCTCCCATTAAATTTTGGCACTCTGTTTACAGAGTGCCAAAATTTAAGTACCTTGGTCATTTCATCACCGAAGGCCTTAGGGATGATATAGATATTAAGAGAGAGCGTAGGGCGCTAGCGGTCAGAGGTAACATGTTGACCCGTAGATTTGCTCGGTGCTCTGACCAGGTGAAAATTACTCTTTTCAAGGCCTACTGTCAGAGCTTTTACACGAGCAATCTATGGGTCAGCTACACTAAGACCCTGCCTCGTTTCTGCAGCGCCTCGGAAATGTTTGCTGAGACCCACACCGATGGCTTCCAAGCCATAATTCGCAAAAAAACCGCGTCGCTGCTGAGCAGAGTGCGGGGTAGTCGCAATTATATCCTGAGAGCTGTGGCGGAGAGTTATATTCCTAATATTAGGCATTTTATGCGTAGGTTGATCAGGTAGGAAACATGTTTTCTTGTCTGGTCATCCTCTGCATTGAGTGTGCATTATTTTTATTTTATTTTACGAGTATTAGCATTATTTTTAATGACCTATTTTATATCTGTGCTACTAACACTAGAATATAAGTCTTTGTAATACTAACACAATATGGATCACTGTTGTCCGAATTAAATGAAATTTAATTTAATTTATAATAAGAATGGGTCCCGTGGTACTAAGGAGCTACTCCTCATTAATATGGGCATAAGCCAACAGGTTCGCCGTTCCCGAAAGGATCTGTCGATATGTTGGATAGACCATAAGAAGGCCTATGACTCGGTGCTACATACATGGCTCATGAGGGTGCTGGAGTTGTATAAAGTAGATGCAACTCTGCGCACCTTCCTGATGTCGTGCATGGGGCAATGGAGGACGGTCCTTCGCTATCCAGGATGTCGAAATATCCAGAGGAATAGCGAGCCGATAAGGATCGAGCGAGGCATATTTCAGGGCGATAGTTTGAGTCCGCTTTGGTTCTGCTTAGCCTTGAATCCCCTAAGCACACTGCTGGAGGATTCAGGTCTAGGCTATCGGCTGAGGAGAGGTGGTCAAGTAATATCCCACCTCCTCTACATGGATGACCTAAAACTCTTTGCCCCCAACAAATTGCAACTGATGGAGCTACTGAAAGTAACTGAAACTTTCAGTAGCGCCATCGGAATGGAATTTGGTGTGGACAAATGTGCGGTCATGCATGTAAAGCGAGGGGAGATTGTGGAATCCGTGGGAACCCAACTCTCGGATTCCATAAACCTTAGAGCCCTCTCCGCATCCGAAACCTATAAGTATTTGGGTATGTCGGAAGCGTTAGGCATCAATGTTACTGACATGAAGCAATCGTTGAAGGAGCGCTTCTTTGGCCGCCTGAAGAAAGTAGTATTTAATAGTCTTCTATCAGGCGGCAACAAGGTGCGTGCCTTCAACGGTTGGGTCATGCCGGTTTTGCTGTACTCTTTCGGCGTACTCAAATGGACTCAGACGGAACTCGACGCCCTGGATCGGAGGAACCGTACGCTGTGGACTGCATATCGAATGCATCACCCACGGTCATCGGTAATGAGATTGTATATCCCGCGAAAGTGTGGAGGCCGAGGCTTTTTAAATGCTAAGACTCTCCACAACCGCGATATATGCAGTCTCAGGGAATATTTTCTAGAAGCCGATGTGGGGATGCATCGAGATGTGGTCGCGGTGGACAAGGGCCTCACTCCGCTCTCCTTGGCTAAAGAGAACTGGCGCAAACCTGTAGTGCTTGACACTAACGATCGCAGGGAGGTATGGCACAGTAAGGAGCTTCACGCACGCTTTTTCCGGGCCCTACATGGACCCGATGTAGATTTGTTAGCGTCCGTAGCCTGGCTGCGTTCCGGTGACCTCTTTGGGGAAACCGAAGGTTTTGTCTGTGCAATTATGGACGAAGTTATGATGACGAATAACTACCGGAAATATATTGTGAAAGACGGCACGGTTGACATCTGTCGGGCATGCCACTGTACGGGAGAATCAATTCGACACATTATCTCCGGGTGTTCTCGTCTAGCTAACGAAGAGTACTTGCATAGACACAATCTTGTAGCCAGGATAATCCATCAGCAACTTGCGCTGAAATACAGCCTTGTGGAATCGGAAGTGCCGTACTACAGGGATGTGTCCGACCCAGTTCTCGAAAATGGAAATATTACATTGTACTGGGATCGATCCATCATCACTGACAGGACTATTGTTGCCAATAAGCCTGATATAGTGGTGGTGGATCAAATAGAGTGGCGCGCAAATCAGGGTACAGCCGCTTTTAGAGGCAGTTTTCGTTATGCGGCTTCCAAAATATGGAATAACCTGCCACCACCGATTAGAGTAATTAACACGATAGGCGCCTTTAGACGACGCTTACGGCAGTACCTCATAGAAGAGCAACAGAAGTTGGATTTGGTCACACTAAATGTCTCAATTATATAATGTATGTACGTACCTATCCACCTATGTATCAGAGTTTTTTTTTTGTCAGTGAATGTTGCACGAAAATTGAATTTAGATAGCTGCTGTTAAACTATACAGTTGCTGGGGATTGTTCTCGCTCATCCTAACGCTCGACTCGGCTTGCTGGCTCATTGTCCCAATGCTTCGGCTCGGAGATTATTGTTGTTGCGCGGAAGTCTGGCATCGTTTAAACAGGTTTTTTGTTCTGACACAATATCACATTATTTATGTACGTTTATTTGACACAAACTTATTTTTTTTTTATTTAAAGTAAGTATACATCACACGTTGCAGTATAAAACTGATTTACGTCCGTCACCTCACACTTCGGTCCAGTTGAAAACCAGCGTCAGGCACTAGTTGTCTGGCATTTTTTTGCTGAACTGGGCCTTTTTGGCACAGCCGTGAGGCACACTTTCCTGCATTGTATTTTTTTATTTTATTTTTTGTTGTTGTTGCATCGCAAATGTAGATTTTTAAATTTTATTATTATTTTTTACTTTTTTGTTTTGCCTCTTTAATTTAGTCTGTGCTAAATAAATGTGTTTTCTTTCTTTCTTTCTTTCAATGATTATTGACATAACAGTCCCGCATGACGGGAACCTCGTGAAAGCCGAGAAAGATAAACAAATCAAGTATCTTGACTTGGCTCGCGCGGTTGTCGACATGTGGGATGTGGACTCAGCAATCATTGTGCCAAGAGCCTCGACCAATACCTAAGGAAGCTCTCGTTGGGCGGCTGGATTAAGGGCCTGATTCAGAAAGCGGTACTTCTGGACACGGCGCGTATTGTTAGGAGGTTCCTCTCTCTGGAGCCCTGACCGCTGGTAACTTGGACCCTGTTCCCGATACCGGTGGGCTACTATCTTTTATATATATATTTTTTTTTATATAAAAATATTTAAAAATGTAAATTATATGTTTAGAAATGAAATAAAGGAAATAATAAATGCTTATTAAAATTGGGATACTGAATGATTATTTAAATGATAAATGTAATTAAATTTTTTAAATTAAACAATGATAATAAAATTATATTATATAATTAATAAATGTCAGTAAATAGTGTAATACTAATATTTATTTTAGATAATTTTTTGCTGTTATTTTATTGTGGAAGAAATATTTCTCGCAACGGGTGTGCGTGTACTACCAGATGTATAAACGTAAACAAAACGTTCGTTATTTCTCTGCCTAACCTCACGGGAGGAAGGCGTGGGTTTAAGTATGTTTATTTTAATTGTTTTAGATATTTGCACACCTATTAAGGTAGGATATGGTTTAAAGACCTGTATTGTAATTATCACCTTATGTACTACCCATATTCAGGCAAATAAATGATTTGATTTGATATTATATAATAATAATCTGCAGGGCGGAGACGCTATAATAGAATATTGTTGCAATTGCCTTGTCGACCGAAGTACGGTGGGTTGCTGACGTTGCTGCTCACGTTATGACTATTATTTGGAATTTAAGCTGGGCTAGGCTCGAAAATAATGTTGCACCGCCTGCCCAGTTTTTAGACGATATTTTAATAGTTTATGACTCTGAATAAACTGTCTGTAAATACGGATGAATGCGTTAGTATTCCCTTTATAGAGTGACTAGGTTTTGACCGCGGCTTCGCCCGCGTGGATGACGGATATTATCCCATAGGAACGTACTGCCGGGATGTGAAAAGTATCTAAAGACTTACGGATAAGCCATGAGCTGAGTACTTACTCAGATCATGGCCTATCCGTATGTCTTTAGATACATACTTTTCACATCCCGGCAGTACGTTCCTAAAAAAAAAAAAACGCGCACGGTAAATATAATAATTAAATAAAATAGCAATAATATTAGATTAAATAAAGCAATAATAATTATTCATAATCTGCTAAAACAGGGCTTCCTCTCTCCTACCCTTTTGCTGTACCCTACAGGGTCCATAATGATCTCAATTATATAATTACCACCTAAGTACACATTATGGTAAAGCAATAAAGATATTGAGTATTGAGTTTGCTTTGTTTCTAGTTTATTTTAATCTTGTTTTCTATTCTCAATCTTGTTTTGGGAAGCACTGTACTTTATAACCCGTCGATTTATTATAGTAGTTTTTTTTTTTTTTTTGTATAATATATCCTTTTTAGTGTAATTTTGGTATCCGTGAAATACGGAAATCGAGTGAAAAAAAATGAAAAAAAAAATTCACCAAAAACCATCGCCTAATCAAGCCTTCGGAACCCGGTGGGCTGTGGGAGTAACAGGGTGGGGAACACCATGGGATACCTCAAGGACATTGACAAAAATACTTAAAACCTTCTAAATACAGATGAATGTGTTAGTAATTCCCTTTATAGAGTGACTAGCTTTTGACCGCGGCTTCGCCCGCGTGGATGTCGTATATTATCCCATAGGAACGTACTGCCGGGATGTGATAAGTATCTAAAGACTTACGGATAGGCCATGAGCTGAGTATCTACTCAGATTATGGCCTATCCGTATGTCTTTCATTCAAATCCGTGATACGGTAATAGGAGTTACCATCGCATGTATAATATTAGCACAGATATTAGTATGGATATGAATAGTACTTACATCCATGTAAGTAAATTAGCGTTGTAACCTAAAGGATCCTCACGTAAGTATTGAAATGTAAATGTTTTGTAAGCTATATTTTTGATTTTGCCATCTTTTGCTAGAACATGAAGATTTACAGGGCTGGATATAGGTACTACTCATATAATAACATTTTGCACACGTAGGAAAGTCACTCTCCTGCGGGAAACAGGAACAACGCCGCGAGCAGAAAATACCGTCATTTCCACAACGCCATGTATACTGGTAAACTTAAACTCTCCGCTCTGCTTACACGGTTTAATCATTTCAAATAAGTAGGTTATCTTTTAACATTGGAAATGTTTTTTCGATCGAACTGGTATTTTTTTTAATAAAAAAAAATATTAATTTCAGTTGTACAAGAAATATTTATCAAAGCACTATGCAGCGTTACAACTAGGGAAAAAGAGTGTTTTCGATGAACTCTGGCACTCAAAGTAACATTTAACTTGTATTTAGGGTGCCAGCATCCTCGCCTATGATTTGAAGATGTAGCAGTAATTGTAAAACGAGCGCAGTAAGTATATCATTATTAAATTATAATATATTTCCTAGCTATTCTGCTAGCTAGCTAGCTATTTCTGTACCTACCTATGTATGTATGTGTGTGTGTGTGTGTGTGTGTGTGTGTGTAACAGAGAGATAAATATGTGGAAAACTTGTGTAGGTATATGTAAGTCTGTATAAATATAATTATAAACATATTACTTTAATAACTACGACGTGCATTCAATAAGTACTTAGCCTCATCGCCAGAGGGCGCTGTAGTTTCAAAAGAGTTTTACCACAGTGTAGCACATTCTTTTTTAATTCTTTTTTCAAATTTTCATTCCAATCCCTTCATTTGTTTTAATTTGACAACTTATGGAAGCGAACGTGTCGATCGGTTTTACAAAAATGGAAAAAGAGCAATATCGTTCGGTGATTCGATTTCTATTTTTGGAAGGGAAAACGCGCATCGAAATCAAAGAGCGCTTGGATGCTGTGTACGGTGACTCTTCTCCATCGATGGCCACCGTCAAGAATTGGTTCAACGAGTTTGCACGTGGCCGTACGTCGGTTTTTGATGAACCACGTCCAGGTGCACCGAAAACAGCTGCTACGGAGGAAAACATAAAAAAAATCCATGATCTCGTATTGGCAGATCACTGATTGAAGGTTCGGGAGCTAGCTGAGACTGTAGGCATTTCAGAAGGAACAGTGCATCATATTCTTCACGAGGAACTCGGCATGAGAAAGCTGTCAGCGCGATGGGTGCCGCGTTTACTCACACCAGAAAACAAGCGCAACCGTGAGACCACATCGGAGACGTGTTTGGCGCTGTTTAAGCGGAATCCAGCGGAGTTTTTGCGTCGTTTTGTGACCGTCGATGAAACCTGGATCCACTGGTACACACCAGAGACCAAGGAGCAATCAAAACAATGGATCCAGACCGGGGAATGTGCTCCAAAGAAGGCGAAAACTGTAAAATCGGCCGGAAAAGTTATGGCCACCGTTTTCTGCGATTACCTCGAGAAGGGTAAAACAATTACAGGGCTTTACTATGCCGATTTATTGGGCCGATTCGACGCCGAATTAAAGAAAAAACGACCCCATCTGGCGAAGAAAAAAGTGCTGTTTCACCACAACGCACCGGTTCACACGTCTGCCGTTGCCATGGCCAAATTGGTCGAATTACGCTACGAATTGCTGCCCCATCCACCGTATTCTCTAGATTTGGCCCCTTGTGACTTCTTTCTGTTTCCTAATCTGAAAAAATCACTCGCCGGGAATAGATATGGATCGAATGAGGAGGTCATCGCCGCCACGGAGGCCTATTTTGCAGAGTTTGACAAAAACTATTTTTCGGACGGGTTAAAAAAGTTGGAGCATCGCTGGGCTAAGTGTATCGAACTAAAAGGAGACTATGTTGAAAAATAAATTGCCACTTTTCCAAAATTTTCGTTTACTTTTTGTAGGCTAAGTATTTATTGAATGACCCTCGTACATTAATTAGATTAAGCGATCGATCTAGTGTGGGCCCTATTTTCAAGAGAAGTGCGACATACCGATATTTCCGTTATTTCAAAGTCAACTGAAAAAAAAGTCAACTGTCAAAGTTAACTGGGGTGTCAAAATGTTTGTAGGTATTGACGAGGTCTACAATGTACAAAACAGTAAAATTGAATTAGTCTTTCTTTAAAAAAATTACTAAAATGGTAATGTTTTTTGGTTAGTACAGTATGTAGAATTATCTGTTCTACGAATATTGTTTTTTAATATTCCTTCCAAGAATTTTAAAAATATACATTTATTACATTTCAATCGTATTTTTCTGACTGTTTATTAAATAAACATGCGAATGCTATTTACTTTTTCTATAAAATCCCCTAAATTTAGGGAAACATCCTGAGGTGGAAGGTTTGTTTACACATTCAACAGATAAGTGGGTGCACCAAGCAGGTTTGTTTAAACTTTAAACTTTCATCTGATAATTGGGTGCACCAAGCAGGTTTGTTTAAACTTTCATCTGATAAATGGGGGCACCAAGCAGGTTTATTTAAACTTTCATCTGATAATTGGGTGCACCAAGCAGGATTGTTTACACATTCAACAGATAAGTGGGTGCACCAAGCAGGTTTGTTTAAACTTTAAACATTCATCTGATAATTGGGTGCACCAAGCAGGTTTGTTTAAACTTTGATCTGATAATTGGGTGCACCAAGCAGGTTTGTTTAAACTTTCATCTGATAATTGGGTGCACCAAGCAGGTTTGTTTAAACTTTCATGTGATAATTGAGTGCACCAAGCAGGATTGTTTACACATTCAACAGACAATTGGGTGCACCAAGCAGGTTTGTTTAAACTTTGATCTGATAATTGGGTGCACCAAGCAGGTTTGTTTATACTTCCACCATACAGTTTTTTCAATAAATGATGTTCATGGTTTCACATACCCGGGTAGAATGTATTGGAGATGAATATCCTGAGCTTCCGCTTCTGCTTCATGGGTCGCTTGAGCGCCTCCTGGATGTCGAGGCGCTTGCGCATGATGGTGGCATCGAGCTTGCGCTCGAAGGCTAACAGGTCCATGTAGGCCTGCGACTCCGGCACCAGGTCGCGCACCTTCTGCGGCAGGATCTTGTCCGCCAGCCGCTTCTTGCGCTTGGAAGCCGGCCCGCCCGCGCCGCCGTAAGCGTCCCTGCACAGACACGCAGTCAGACACGCTCCACGCACCGGCTCGGTACACTGTAGAGTCGGCATCAGTACTCACGGGTTGTAGAGGCCGGGCTTGTGTTGCGGCGGAAGCGCGGCGCGCGCGTCAGCCGGGCGCTTGGCGGGCGGCGTGGGCGCGGGCGGGGGAGCGGGGCGCATGCCGGGCGCGGCCGGCGCAGGCGCAGGTCCGCCGCCGTACGCCGCGCCGCCAGCCGCACGCCCACCGCCCGGTGTTCCGCCCACGCCCACCGGCGGCGGCGTGAATCCGCTACGTGCCTATTGACACACATAAGTACAAAAATCTTTAATGAACAAAACAATTATTTAAAAACTTTTTTGCAAAAAAAAAATACTATAAGTACTGAAAAATCACGCTCTATTAAAGTATAAAACAAGAAAATATTCTCATCTGAAATTAGGAAAAGGCAGACAAATTAAAACTACTTTACCATTAATCAACTCACGTTTAGCCTGTGTTTATTTTGTCACAAACAACGATTCCACCAGTTTAGCCTAGGTCAAACTAGATTTTCCTAGTAGGTACCTGACACGCGTAGGATAAACCAGTTCGGCCTGAATTCGGGATTGGCTTGTTCTTTGAAATGTGATAAAGAAGCCCTTTTATTTGAAAAAAAAAAAAACATTTTTTTTTAGTTCATGGCTTCATGCCCTCTAGAGAGCGCCATATTCAACGTCGTCACACATCCTATAACCAGCGGACGATACCTTATTTGTCAAATGATAAGTTGTGATAAGTAGTTTAGAAGTTATGAACAAAAAGATGAATATACATAATACATACATACCGGTCAAAATCATAACCCTCCTTTTTGCTACACCGTAGACGGGAAAAAAATAACTTTTATTTCGGAAGTCGGTGTCATTTTAAAGTTTTATGTCACCAACTTCCGAAATTAAAGTTATTTTTCACTTTGTAGCATTTTTTGGAAGTTGGTTGTTTCTTTTTTTTTGTTCTTAAAAAAGTTTAATTTATTTGTCAGTCCGTAATTTATCTAAGTTACAATAGCCTAATGTCAACTGTTCATCACCTTTTACAAAATATTGCTTTTCCCGATGCAGGGACGATAATTGTTGAGAAGTTTTCCTAGTAAGAACCAGGAGAACTTCCCCATATAATATGCATTGTGACGAGAAAAAATTGCTTAAAAACCATACAGTAATTGAATCGTGACCCGTGAAATAGGTACTTAATTATTGAGTAGTTCCGATGGCCATCTGTGGTCTTCATCATCAGTTCCACTTCACCAAATGATGCTTTCCGAGAGCAAATGCACGAGTTACTATAAAAAAATAAGAAGTTACTATAGGTGTGCCTATATTTGAGGGTTCCCTCGATTTCCATATCAGATTCTGACTTGGTGACAGTGGGACCACCTCGAGCGCGTACCATTTCAAACAAAAATATAATTTTCAAAATCGGTCCACAATTGATAGAGAGATATTTTAACCTACTTGTACTTAGGTACATAAAAGAAAATACACATCAAAAGTGTTTACGGATCAAGTAAGTTTTAGAGTATCGCAACTGAGGATTATTATTTTAACTTTTTTGGATCGTTATTGATTCTTTTTAGTGAATTTCACTATTTGAATAAACAATTTTCTTTAAATTTTGATTAAAAATAGTAAATCAACTGTCAATCAGGATTCCTATAAAAGTGTGTAATAGCGTTTTCACAAAACCATTCCAATTTCTGTGTGGGAACTGAAAAAATTGCATCAAATGGAGCGACGAGAAGAGATGACGAGAGCCGTCGGATTGTTGCTAGCTGGTTCACGGCAACGTACTGTGGCTGTCGCTCTTGGCACTACACAGAGCGTCATCGTCGGCTCTGGACACGCTACTGTATCACGAGCGACATGGAGGACGATTTCGCATCACCACTCGCAGACATGACCTGTACATCCAAAATACTGTTCAACGGAATCGTACCATGACCGTCATGATGTTGGCTACGAGGCTCCACAGCTCTCCAGGCTTAAACCAAACCAAACAATAACACAATTAGACCAAACAATTAGAAATTGTTTACATGAAGTGGGTCTGCGTTCCCGAAGGCCACTGAGAGCTCCACCTATAGCACCCCGCAATCTTAGGGCCCGTTTACAATGGGCTCGCGAACACAGCAATTGGAAGGAAGACTGGCGTTGTGTTTGCTTTTACGATGAATCTTGTTTCGATGTGAGGCCGGATACAAGACGTACTCGAATTAGGAAGACCTCTGGACGTCAAGAACGTTTGAAATTTTGTCAGGAAGTTCATTCATATGGAGGGGGAACAATAATGGTTTGGGCCGGTATTTGGATTGGTGGAAGAACCGACCTCATTTGGATCAGGGGCCAACCTCAATGCCCAGTTTTATGCGGAGAGGATTGTTTCAGACGTGATCATCCCTTTGCGAAACCAGTTGGGTGATTCGTTTCGATTAATGCACGTCCACACACGGCTAGAGTCGTAACACGCACTCTTACAAGTGTTTGTTTAGTGGGCAGTGTCCTGTGATGGTCCATGATACCAGGCGCAGGCCGTTCCTCTCCAGACGTAATAACGCCTGGTTAGCCTACCATCTAGAGATGGCATAGCCTCCCTGGACTGAATGCAGCCTGGTGTCGAGGACCACCAACTTTCCGCTTGTGTATGGGTGAATTCCTGTAGCCACCTGTGCAGCTGGGTGAAGGGAATGGTCAACTGATTCAGGTCCACAGACTGACGTGCTGGATGCTCTCCTAGCTAGTCCGTCAGCTGCGTCATTACCCAGTGATCCGCTGTCCTTTTATCCATTGCAGTGTCACTGTGTTGCAATTAGACACCATTACTTGTTCTAGTGGATTGTGACATTCTAGTGTTAGTCTCTATGTATTTTTTCTGTAAGGATTGAAGTACTCGAGGCACTGTCTGAGAGTATATGTATATGGGTATCCGTAACTCTCCTGGCTTCTATGGCGTAAGCCGCTTGTATGATGCCCACACACTTTGCTTTTTAGACATTCCCAGCAGGCTGGATATGTTTATGTTGAGGTTGTGTGAGAAGACTCCGACTCCAGTTCCAGAGTCGCTGTATGGGAGCCCCCCTTAAAACATTTTTTTTACAATTTGTATGGCTTTGGTTCAACAAGAAGATTATACTATGAAAATTTGAAGACTGTAGCTCCAAAAGTTTGGCTGTAAAACCTGTGTGACAGACGACGGACATGTGAGTGACAGCAATAGGGCTCCATTTGGGCCCTTCGGGTTCGGAACCCTAAAAATTTAAAGATAATATTATAGGCATTGATATAGAGCATTACCAAATATGTAACCCAAGAGACACAGTTAGTCGGCAAACCTAGTGTGTATTTGAAGGACACTGCCGAGACATATTATTGGTTACTTTATTACATGCATAAACTCAAACCTTCTCATGGGGATGGGCAGAAACTACAGAATGTCACTTGCTACGATCCTTACATACTCCTTATGCCTCGTTTACGTTCATACATCTGGTCATGCATGCATGCCGGTTGCGAGTACTACACACCTGACTTTTCAGAAAAGCCTTACAATAAGATGTCTTCACTAATGTCTTCCTAGGGTGTCACCTCCCAGTGTTTCCACTCACATCAATCTTGCCTTACGTTTTGTTAGTTTCTTTCATCCTATCAACATGACCAAACCATCTAAGCATACTCTTTTGAATTTTTGTCACTACATCTTCTTGTACACCGCACCGTTGCCTTGTCACATCATTCCTCAGCTTATCATTCATAGTCACAATATTTTACAGGCGGTGAAATTGATTATGTAAAGAGTTATGCAACAATTTTATTATGCCTCTTTAATTAAGCAAAATAAATTGATCGATTCTTAAACGATTTTTGTTACAATAATTTTTTGCTGGCATTCGAGAGCAATTAGCAAAATGAAGAGACTTTTGATTTCGAAAACAACTGAATCGTTCGAATGCTACAATGCGTCGCCACGGCACTAAACAGATGAGAAAGTGTATGTAATTATGCACAAACAAAGTCATTGCTAGATATAATCCAGAGTTAACATGTACGCGTATGTACATGTTAACTCCGGATTATATCTACGTACGAAGTAAGGTTTAAGGTTACAGATCTTACAGGGAAGTTGGGTCCCGGGTAAGGCCTGGGCGGCATTGGGGAGCCCTGAGGCTGCGCGGGCCCCGGGTAACGCTGCTGGGGCTGCATGGCACCGGGAGGGGGCGCGGGACTCGGCCCGCCAGTAGGAAAGCGTTGTGCCATGATTTACACTGATTATGTATTAAACTTTTATTGTTAAGATGATTAATTTGCCATTATTTTACAGCACATCTTTAGTTTCACCTATTATTTTAATACTTATTAATGTTCACTAACATTCAATACTGTCAAGAGTGTCAAATGGTGTCAAGCAAGTCTATAAACTGTCAAACATACAACGGAGCATAGAGTAAAGTAATATATGGGTGAATTGCCCAAGCAAAAAAATACACGGCAAACCTGAGAACGGTAGTGCAATGTGCTGATTATTAATTTTATATATTTTTTCTCAACAACGTAAGTATTTCTCTACCTTGGCAAAAAAAATCATTGGTATTTACCCTCTAATATACCCAAAAAAAAAATTACAAAGTGTTATTTTATCATCACGGTGACCTGTCCTGAACCCAATTCCGCTCATAACATACCTTCTCCTGCAAATACATTCGTAATATGGATTTAAATTGATTTTGTTATCATTAAATTATAATATATTCGATCAAATAAAACAATTTTTGTTTGTTTATCTTCTTTCTCATGGATTTGACAGGCAGTCAACTTTTGTCTGGAAAAAAGTTATCATTTCAGAGGACAGTAAGTTTTAGTAGAATAGCCACATCAACATTGCGTTGTTACGCCCCTTTCACCTTTTCTCACTCCGGATCAGTCCGGCTTAAGCTCTCGGCGCGAACGCACCGGTCCCAACGTCTTGCGGTTTCCCGCCAAAAAAGTAAGTTTATCATTTCAGTAATATGGGGACAAAAATAGTTTCATTTCGGTGGCTGTTATAACTCGTGCTAGATTTGTTTAATTTGTTTCAAAATTGTGTATTAAATTCGCAGTAAGTACTGTTTTGTTTGAGTAGTGTTCATATTTTTTAAATAATTTTTTTATCGGAGTTACGGAGCTAAACCTAAACCACCATGGAATTAGTACTATTACACCACAGACACTGACAAATTTCTTTATAAACTAGGTAGGCAAAGACAAATTTAATATACAAGACGAGACGAGACGAAACGAAGACGACTATTTAGGTCCATGCGAAGACGACAGAGAATGAGAGAAAACATTTTTTTATATATACCTAGAGTTGCCGCTTTCCATACTCTATAATACCTATATAAAAAAGTACTCTGTGCTCTATAAATAGAATAGTGCCATGGAGCTCTTTTGAATCTTCGAAAGCGAGAACATTATGCCGGCCCCACACACCTGCCGAACCACAACAAATTATCATAGTGGATGGAGAAGGTCGGGCAAAGCTAATTGTAGATGGCGTGATCTTATCTAGGTCCCTAAGGAATATATAATAAATTTGACATTTTGTTCATTCATGAATTTGGTTTCATTTCAATAGTTCGTTTATTTTCGGTTATTTAAATATTTTTAATCAAGTATTTGACATGGAAAGTGTCGGAATTTAAAGCCTTAAATATTTCCTCGTATGTAATCACTTTCTTCAAAATATTTCAATCCCTTTTTATTTATTTTTGTAATCTTTACGAATAGCTCTAATCCACCATCTTTTAATTTTAGGGTCTCCCGGGAAATTGTGGACTACAATTCCTCACGCCTTGTATTATTATCTTGTGTTGGGAACTAGCTTCAATAATTGGAGAAAACTTGAAAAGTTAAGTATCTCTGAATTTATATCTACTTATTGTAAACTGACCAAATGAATGTTAAATCACTAACCGATATTAGATAATTATGTAATTTCATGTCTTTTATGCGTGTTACACGAAAATAGGTACTCTTTTATTAGAAGTATATACTTGTGTCTGAAATATTCAATTCAAAATATTTAAGTAATTCGGACAAGGTACCTATATCCATATTTTGGTTAGTTACAGTATAGGATCATCACTAACATAGTTTTGTAAGTACTTACAAATCTGATAGTGATGTTATATCCCTATACTATTAAACAAGCAATTTGAATATAATCACGTTCTCGAAAACGGCTCTAACGATTTCGATGAAACTTAACGCAAAAAGATTCGGTTCGTAATGTCGCCGCCGCTATGCATACTATTTATTCGTGAGGTCGAAAAAAGTTCGTTTAGTGTTCATTTTTTCTAAACGGTGAAGGAAAACATCGTGTGGAAACCAGTGCCTGAGAGATATCATAATAATTCTCGACGGCATCTGAAGCCAAGTCAGAGGCCCATGGCCGGGGGGGGGCATAAATAAAACTCTGACTCACACACACCAGAGGGGCAATTCCCGTATTTTTATAACAACGTTCGCAATCTCATCTCAGTCTCAATCTGTCAAAATTGTATAGAGTTTGCCTACATTTTTGACATTTGATTGTCGCTGGCTGACATTGCGACTTGGAATTTGAACGTTTTTAATTACGAGAATTGGCCCTCTGGTATTCAGTAAAACCTATTCGATACTTTTTTTAGAACTTTTAATTTTCATTTGTCTAAAAAAGTTACAAAATTGTGGCGCGTAGACGGTGGCGCCACCCCCGAATATTAGGCTTTTGTGCGTAGAAATGAAACTAAATCAATGCCAAGTATATTTTTTACACCGGAAATGGTTTACAAATATTATTGCCAGTGTATGAAACATATTCGGCATTGATTTAGTTTCATTTCTACGCAAAAAAGGCTACTATTCACGTGGCACCACGTGGCGATTCCGGGCAACAGCGGTGCTTGAGAGGAGGGTCTAAAAAAACTTAAGAAAAGACCAAAGAGTTTACTGTATTTAAAAAAACTCTTGTTTTTTGATAAATCTCGATTAGTTTCTCTAGGCGCCATCTATTGATGTGAATACTAAATATCAACTGTCTTTCATGCCTCATTCCCTTAGACCATTTACCTCTAGACGTTTCCATGATTACAGTGTGACGTGTGGAAGTGAGACGCATATGTACGAAATTAGTAGGAAAATAGAGACAAAGCATCGTATATTCTGTCCCTAACGACATGCCGTATTTTTACATGGCGAACTTTTAAATGTTAGCCAAACAAAGTGCTGTCACTGTCAGTACTGTCACAGAATTTATGTTGTGTTGTGACGATATTTTTATTTTTTTTGCACAGTTTTTGCAATTGATGTGATAGTTTATATGAGAAATAGACTCCATTATTTATGTGTTTAGTGTATGTTGTATGCTTTACAATGGGAGGATGCAATAATAATAGGTCTTTACCTATGAAATTGCCGTTTTGTATGAAAAAATTTAAACGAATTTTTTTCATGCATTTTTTATTTGTATTAATCGAAGTAATCACCCATGCAATCAATGCATCTTTGCCAACGCAGTGGCAGTTTATTGATGCCCTTCTTAAAGAAATCAGCTGGGCGGGAGGCAACAAATTCTTCAAAGGCATTTTGTACTGCCTCTCGGGTATTGAATTTTTTTCCCGCCAAGAAGTTATCCAAATTCTGGAAAAAGTAGTAGTCTGTAGGCGCAAGGTCTGGTGAGTAGGGCGGATGACGGAGAGCTTCCAATCCCAGTTCTTGCAACTTGGAGACCGTCTGCTGTGTAGTATGAGGTCGCGCGATGTCGTGCAGGAGCAGCGGAGACGAGCGATTGACCAATGCTGGTTGGAGATGTGCCAGCTTCTCCATCATTGTGTTCAGTTCTTCACAGCGGAACGGAAGCGAGCAAACCAATAACAAGCGGTGCGTTGGTTTGTAGTGTTAGCTCCGTAAACGTCGTTGATGTTGCGTGCCGCTTGTGCCGCGTTGCTGCCACGACGGTACTCATATTCCATAATTACTCGAATTTTTAACGTATCCATGATGACGAAAAAGATTGAAATGCGATGAAAATGTAACACTAATCAATAAACAAATCGACTACTTAAAAAATCCATGTTTTTAAAATAAAATTAATTTGAAATTAGAATTCTTAGCCAAACAAAAATTATTTTGATTTAAATTGGCCAGTACTGCAGAACGGCAATTTTATAGGTAAAGACCTAATATTTTGGCATAATATTGAGATTTCTTATGTCCCCTAGTATTTGTTGTTTATCTCCCATATATTTGTTGTTTATCTCCAAGGGGGGACCCCTTGGAGATAAACAACAAATATATGATTTTTATTTTTTGTATCAATAACTCGTCTTGTTAAAATCATATGATTTTAGTGCGAATGAGGCTTTAGTTTTGTACAAAATATAATAATCACAATCGCACCATTACACAATGTGAGTATTGTTAGTAAATAAGTGTGAATATCAGCAGCTGCTAGTAAGATAATCATCGCAATTAGTTAGTTGGATAATATACCATCATTTGTCAACTTTCCATTACAAATCCTTCTTACAATCCTTTGTCCATTAAGAATACTTAGATAATTACGCATTTCTAGTAATAGTAAATGCGATAAATGAGGATAGTTCGTATTTTAAAACATAAGGCTAGAAAAAAGGTCTTGTGATGAATACCTACTTAGTTAAAATTGGAATTTCCTTCCAGTGACATCATTATGGCCTTCCGTGGTTTTGTTACTATCTTGGACCTTTACGTTGCTTTACAGAAGCACGAATACATTTGCGATCATTTACATTTGTGCAGTGTTCTTATCACAAACTCTAATAGGTACAAGTTTGAATGAAAGTGACAAAGCAGAGTTACAAAAATGGTGTCGCAGAGTTTGCTATCGCGTATATTCGAAATGGATGGCTCCATCAAACAGTTGTTCCAAGAAATGTAATGCTGCATCTCATCATGGCTAGATTCACGAAAATATACCAATATCTGGGTCCAGTGAAAATGATTTGCTCAACAACATTTTCACTGGACCCAGATATTAGTATATTTTCTTGATAAACACTGGTCATTGAATGTCAGAATCAAGCCATCATGAGTTCGCACTAAAATCATATAACAAGACGAGTTCTTGATACAAAAAACAAAAATCATATATTTGTTGTTTATCTCCAAGGGGGGACACTAGGGTGTGCGTGGACAGGAAACCTCCCCGAGTGCCCGGGGGCTGGAGTTCCCTTACAGATACGTCCGGGGGGAAGGTCAGTCTCCGGGACGGTGCACCCTGGGGTACGGGCAATGGCTCCCCATTAGGCACTATGTGCCTAAGGGGTCCCGTTGTCCGTATGCCAATATCCTGTCGGAGGCACGCTCCAACGGGTGTCCCTCTGCTTAAGCAGAGACGCACAGCGGCGGAGTAAGAGCGGGCTCGGTGTGCACTAACCCTGCCGCCGGGCAGGCAGGAGGAAGTCATTTCCTTCTGCCACCTTTAGTCTCGTAGCCCCGAAGATTGTCAGGGCATGTCTCTGACCTTTGACGGGGGTCAAGGGTCTTGGCTTAATTGCCCGGACCGCGAGGAAGAAAACCTCTATAAAAATTGCCCAAACCTCCAAGCGGCGGCGCACCGTGAGGGAGGTTGGTAGCTTGACTAATGGGTAGCTAAATTAGTCGTTAGTGTGAACCACGGATTTTGAGCAAGTACACAAAGTTTTTACTCGTGGGACCAAATATGGATGCACTTAAAAACAAAGGACGAGGAGAGGAGGGGAGTGATGCGGCGTCGGAGTCCAATGCCGCATCTGGCGCGAAAGGTACGAAGGGCTCATTTAAGAGCCCGGAGGGCGTAGTGGTGAGGTCTGCTGGGGGGAGGAACAAAGCGTCCTTCCTGAAGCGGAACAAAAATCCGGGGGATGGCCAGGGGTCTTCCTCGGATGGCGATGTGAGCTCGGCCCGCAGGAAAATTGTTCGCCGGGGTCAAGGCTGGACCCGGAAAAAGGGGGCAAGGGCCGGGTAGTCACCACGCAGGAGGAAGGCGACCTGATCAGAGCCAGCTCAGCGAAGCCAGCCGAGAGGGTCGCCATGGAGTCGTCTGGCGGTGAGTCGGACGCTGAGGGCGGCTCCAATACAGTGCGAACGGCCAGGTTCGAGGAGGTCGTGGTGGCGGCAATCGAGGGTGTGGCCTTGAAGAGAATTCAGTCCTCTAAAGACAAGGCCATACCCGCAGCCAAGGCTTCCATCATGGCGGCAGCGGAGGCAATGCTGCGGCCTCGGGCCAGCCAAAGGCGGCTTCGTATGCCCCCACGGCTGCCACGGCCAAACCAGGATCGGCGAGGCAAGCGAAGAGCGGAGCTATGCCTGCGAAGGCACCTGCCAAGGCCCCAGCCGTGGCCGTGGCGGCGACGCGGCTGCCCCCGCCTCCTAAATCTCCTACGGCTGACGCCGAATGGCAGGTAGCCGGAGAGAAGCGGAAGGCGGGTAAGGCAGCGAGGGCGGCCAAGTGGAAGGAGAAGCGGCGGTGGCGCAAAGAGCGAGGCGTCGCGGCTAGGCTGCGTGCCCCTAAGTCCGCAGCTGTAGTGATTACACTACAGCCGCAAGCGGAAAAGAGGGGCGTGTCCTACCGTGACGAGCTCACTAAGGCGACGGCGGCGGTGAAATTGGAGGAGCTCGGGGTAGTAGATGGCATCCGGGTAAAGGTCACTGCGACTGGGGCCCGGATGCTGGAAGTTCCTGGTGCGGCTAGCGGCCCGACCGCTGACGCTCTGGCCGAAAGGCTTGGGGCGTCCTTAGATGCGGAAGACGCCCGAGTGTCCAGACCCACCAAGTGCATAAACATGCGCATCCTGGGTCTGGACGACTCAGTGACGGAGGGAGAGGTGGTGGCCGCCGTGGTCAAGACGGGGGGGGGGGGGAGGGGGTGCGCCTTCGAACAGGTGAGGGTAGGCACCATCCGTCCTGGCTCCACGGGGATGCGAGTCGTTATGGTGAGCTGCCCCGTATCGGCGGCCCAAAAAATAGCTGGGGAGGGACGAAGGTTCCAGGTGGGCTGGGATTCCACGCGGGTGAAACTGCTGGAACCCAGACCTCTGAGGTGCTTCCGTTGCCAAGTGGGCAACCACGTGGGAGCCAAATGCACCTCGGAGGTGGACCGCAGCAATAATTGCTTCCGTTGTGGTCAGCCCGGTCACAAGGCCAGCTCGTGCAATGCCACGCCGCACTGCTATTTATATGCGGTTGCTGGCAAGCCAGCCGATCACCGGGCTGGGAGCAAGGGCTGTGGTCCCCCCGCTTAAGTCCGGAGCAGGGGCAAGCCCTCTGCCACCGCCACTGCCGTCACTGCCGCCACAGCCGCCGCCGTTGCCGCCTCTACCGTCGACGCTGCCGTACCCACTGCGGCAGGGCCCACACAGGGAGCTCATGGAGGGGGTGAAATGGAATGTCAGTAATGGCTCCATTACGCCTCCTCCAGGTGAACATCAATCACTGCGCCCCCGCTCAGGATCTGTTGGTCCAGAGCATGGCGTAGTGGTCGATTAACATCTCCGTGGTCGCTGAGCCGTACTTTTTCCCGCCCAGTGAATACTGGGTGGAGGAGCTGAGCGGCACAGTAACCCTCATTTCGTCGGCCGCCTTCGGTACCCTGTTCCTTGAAGCTGTTAAGAGAGGACAGGGTTGCGTTGCAGCACGGTTCGGGGAGATTGTCGTGGTAGGAGTATACTTCTCCCCGAGCTGAACTCTCGCCGAGTTCCACAACTCCCTTGCAGAGTTAAAACCGTCGTCGTCGGGTTTCGTTCCCTTCCCGTGCTCGTCCTCAGGGACTTCAACGCCAAGGATATGGCTTAGGGTTCCCGGTATACGGACACACGGGGCAGGATGGTGGAGGACTGGGCTCTGGAGACAGGCCTGGTCGTCCTAAACCGGGGTTCTGTCCCCACGTGTGTGCGGATGCGGGGCGAATCAGTGATGGACATCTCGTTCGCCAGCCCCGCTCTGTTGCCGCATGTTGTTGACTGCTGCGTCATGGCGGGGGTGGAGACCTATTCCGACCACCGGTATATCCGGTTTGATGTCTCCGCCCAGACCTCAAGCGCGCCGGTCTGACAGCGCCGAGTGGTCCGCGGTGGGCGCTGACGCAGCTGGAACGGGAGCTCCTCCTGGACGCCTCGATCATGCAGGCCTGGGTGTCACCACCGGACAGGCCTGCTGACATCAACGACGAGACGGAGTGGTTCCGGGAGGCCATGTCTAAAATATGTGACGTGGCAATGCCCCGGGTCCAGCCTGGACGCGCCTGGCGCCAGGAGTACTGGTAGTCGCCGGAGCTGACGGCTCTGCGCAAGGCGTGCATTGCTGCGCAGCACCGGTACACCAGGCACCGCAGGCTCCGTATCCGCCCTCCGGATAAGGAAGCCATTCAGGCGGAGCTTTACGAGGGGTACAGAGCGGCGAAGACTGCCCTCCGAGCGGAGATCTTGCGGGCCAAGGGTCTGGCTCACGAGGAGTCGCTGGGGACTCTGAACAGAGACCCGTGGGGACGCCCCTACAAAATGGTGCGGGATAAACTCCGCCCATGGGTTCCCCCGCTGACGCAGAGTCTCCGGCCGCAGCTCGTGTAGGACGTGGTGAGCGCTCTGTTCCCTTCGCGAGGGCAACATACTCCACCGCCCATGGCTTCGCCTCCTGCGGTGCCCGATGCGGACCACATCACCGACGACAACGACGATGCTCCGGAAGTGACCGAGGTAGAGCTGAGAGCGGCGGTACGTAGGCTGAGTGCCAAGAATACCGCCCCAGGACCCGACGGCTTGCCAGGAAGAGCCTGGGTTCTGGCCTTTGAGGCTCTCGGGCCTCGACTAGAGGGGCTCCTAAGCGCATGCTTGGAGAGAGGCTAGTTCCCACTTCGTTGGAAGACAGGGAAACTGGTCCTCATTAAGAAGCCGGGAGGCCCTGCCGACTCTCCGACCGCTTACCGGCCCATAGTGCTGCTCGACGAGGTGGGCAAGCTCTTTGAAAGAGTCATTGCAGACCGCCTCGTCGGGTGGCTGGTGCAGGAGGGGCCGGATCTGGCGGAGAGCCAGTTTGGTTTCCGCAGGGGGCGCTCTACAGTGGACGCCATCATGCGCGTGCGAGCCCTCACGACGGGGGAAGCTGTGGCCCGGGGTGGGGTCGTCTTATCGGTGTCTCTAGACATCGCCAATGCCTTCAATACTCTGCCCTGGAGTTGCAGCGGGGAGGCACTCCGGTATCACTGGATGCCAACCTACCTCTGTCGAGTGGTCGAGGCCTATTTGACGGACAGGGCCGTCATGTACCCCAGTCATCAGGGACAGTGGAACCGGCGAGAGATGTCGTGCGGTGTCCCACAGGGATCGGTCTTAGGGCCACATCTGTGGGACATCGGGTACGACTGGGTGCTGCGCGCCGACCTCCCTAGCGGCGTCAGCGTTGTATGTTACGCTGACGACACGCTAGTCCTGGCGCAAGGGAGGTCGCACTAGGCGGCGGCCGAACTAGCGACACGCGGGGTTGCGACAATCGTAGAGAAGATCCAGCAGTTAGGACTCGAGGTGGCCCTGCACAAGTCCAAGGTCATGTGTTTTCATGGTCCTCGGAACGCGCCACCGTCGGGTTCCCAAATAACGGTAGGAGGGGTTCAAATCGGAGTCGAGTCGACGATTAAGTACCTGGGACTCGTCTTCGACAGCCAGTGGAACTTCGTAGAGCATTTCCGACGTTTGGCTCCCAGACTGGAGCGGGCTGGGGCTGCCTTGAAGCAGCTCCTGCCCAATCTGGGGGGTCCAAATGTCTCCTGCCGGAGGTTATACGCGGGGGTCGTGCGTTCCACCCCCCCTTACGGGCCCTTGCGGGTGCCCTTTACGGGGCACCGGTGTGGGCGCGTAGCCTGAGGCTGCAACCAGCCCGCCGGTTGAAGGCGTCCCAGGGGGTCATGGACATCCGGCTAGTCCGGGATACCGCACGGTCTCCTGTGAGGCGGCGAGCCTCCTTGCCGGATTACCGCCTTGGGATCTGGAGGCAAAAGTCCTCGCGCACGTGTGGGAGTGGCGCGAGGAGGCGAAACGCCGGGGCGTAACTCCGCTGCCGCGAGAAATCACGGTACAGCGGACAGAGCTCCGGCGGGATCTCATGGCGACAAGGAGAGTGCGATTGTCGCAACCCAGCGCTGGGCACGCCACAATTGCGGCGATAAGTCCCCTTTTTGAGGAGTCGTTGGAGAGGCGCCACGGCGTCCTCACCTTCCGCCTGACGCAGGTCCTCACCGGACACGGTTGTTTCGGGAGGTTCCTGTTTCGGATAAGGCGGGAGGAAACGCCTGGGTGTCACCACTGTGTGGATCGCCTAGAGGACACGGTGGAGCGTACAGTGGAGGTTTGGCCGGCTTGGGCGGAGCACCGTCGTGTTCTCACGGAAGCGATCGGCGGCGGCGATCTCTCGCGTCCAAACCTGGTCCAGGCCATGGTGCGGAGCGAGAATGCATGGGAGGCCGTCACCTCCTTCTGCGAAGCAGTTATGCTCACGAAGGAGGAGGCGGAGCGTGTGTGGGAGAGGCAACAGCCGCGCCCTCGCGCCCCTAGCCGCCGCAGGAGACGCCCTGGGCGGTGGGAATCCATTGCCGATTCCCGGCCACCGTAGGCGCGGGCTTGTAGACGACGAGTAATGGGCAGCTCGCCGTCCGGTAAGGACCAGGCCCGCGTCGACGGCGCGTTGTATTCTCGACGCGCGCCTCAATGAAATGTCAGCAGTGACGGGGTCCAATAGGGCCGATGCCGCCGGGGTCGCGGGTAGTTCGAAAGAGATACCGTGGCCCTGGCACGGGCAACTGAAGGAACACGGGTGGGTTTTAGTCAGTAAAAGTCTGACACGCCCTCCCGCTCTGGGAGAAGTCATTTGATGATTTCTAATCCACAAAAAAAAAGGGGGGACACTAGGGGACATAAGTATTTTCGGACGAAATCTCCTAAATATTATGCCAAAATATATTATAAGCGTCAAATTCGGAAAATGTGCGCGAATCGCAGGAACACATTTTTTGACTATTTTTCCATACATTGCAATCAGTTTTACTCACATTATTCCTAAAATTGGGGTTTAATCGAAAAAACCATAAGAGTACTTGTACGAGCCAAGAATGCTCATACAGCAAAATTACGTTTAGTCGTTTAAGCGTACCTAATTTATACTTATTAACATAACTTCAGTCGTAACTAAAACTCCGTCACGCGACAGTGTGCGGGTTGATCATTACCTAATAACATAACATCAAGTGCGGCTCAGATAACTAAACATAACTTAACTCTAAACTGTTTCCATAAATAAACTATTGGACATAACAGTGGTTTGGTGTGAACTGACTAACTACCTACAACAACTACCGGGGTATCCGTTAACGACGAGAAAGCCCCAACATCTTTTGGTCCTTCGAGCCGGACGACACGGCAAATCATCCTGTGAGTCGTCGTGTCTCCTCATCAGCAGAGTGCTTAGCGTGGTATATCCCAGTTACGTTAGCAAATCGGTGTTGTTGGCTTCCCACAAGCGGGTCTAACCAGTAGCATTGAGACGTTGTACATGACGTAAAGGAGGGTGAGCTACGTTGAGTGCCTTCAACTAACGAACCAGCAGAGATCACGTCTACTGCTACAAATTACAATCAAGAAACAATCACCGAGGACAACGTCCGCGGCGTTTACTACAGCGGAGATCACGTCTACCGCTACAAACAAGAAATAATCAGCGGGGATAACGTCCACTGCGATTACTTCAGTTCCGAAAACTTCGTGAGTACCTACACGCCAGCCACTAACAGCCACAAGGCATATACAATGTCGACAGAAGACTATCCTGAATTTGTGGAACTTATAACTAAGCAGCAAAGCAGCTACGAGAGAATCAAAACTCTTCAAACTAATTACAAAAAGGATGCTGTGAGTAGAAAAACCACAGACTACCTAAACAAGCGAATCGAAGCTTTACAATCCCTATGGGATGAATTTCGATCGAATCATGAAATCTTGAAGAAGTATGAGTCTATACAAAAAGAACATGACTACTTTAAGAAAGACATTTTCATTATAACAAGAAGCATGTTTGACGAAACAATGCAATCTATGAATCAACTACGAAACATGTTGATGAACGAACCTGGGGTTTCGGGTATGCCAAAACCGAAAATACTAGAAACTCCCGGAACACCGCAATTTGATACAACTGGAGTACACCAACAAATCGGAGATGAAACGGACAAGCACCTATCAACGCTGTTACGTAATCAAATGTGTAACTTCAACGCCTTCAAGCGGGCGGTCTCCAAAACTAACCTGGATAACATGAAAGAGAAGTGGCAACTCCAAGATCAAGTCAACATACTACGATCTAAATGGGAATCCATCGACAAGATTCACTGGGAACTAAGCTACTTACTGCAAGGGAACGACAAAGACTATGAAGCAAAATTCGACCATTGGGAGCAAGTCTACGACAACCTAAAGGAAGAGCTAAATAGGAAAATCTTTGAAACATCCCACTACGAAAAAACAACACCGCGTATGGAATTACCGGAATTCAACGGAACTTTCAACAATTGGATCTGTTTTAGGGATTTATTCTTTGAAATGATTCATAACAACCCAACGCTGAACAAAACGCAGAAAATGAAGTTCCTGAAATCTAAATTGAAAGGTGAAGCGGAAAAGTTAATTAAGCACCTTCCTGTGAGTGCTGAGAATTATGAATCATGTCTAGATATTATTCAACACCGCTACGACAACAAGCGATTACTTTTCACCTCATACATAGACACACTTCTCAATCAATCATCCATCGAAAAACCGAACTCAAATAACATGAAGAAGCTGTACGACACAACGAAAGAGTGCTTAAATGGGCTAGAAAACATTGACATCAATATTCCAGAATGGGGTCCACTTATCGTGTACTTACTATCCTCAAGACTGGATGACGTCACTTACGGTGACTACATCAAGACGATGAAACATGCAAGAGAGCTCCCAGACTTAGAGGAGTTTATGACGTTCCTAGAACTGCAATTCATAACGCAGGAAACATCCCGTACCAAGAGGAATGGCGGGAAACAAAATAATTCGACGAATAATCAACATAAAAGTTATAACAACAGCAAGTCAACGAACTTTAAAGCAACAGAAAAGTGGACAAAAACCTTCCATGCAACGCTAAGGAAATGTCCACTCTGCAAAAACGAACACACGCTGAGGCAGTGTTCTACATTTTTGAACATGGATGTCGCAACGCGAAACCAAACAACAAGCAACCTAAATTTGTGCAAAAATTGTTTGTTCAGTCACGGCGGAAATAAATGTAATTCAACGAAAACATGCCGCACGTGTAACTTCAAACATCACTCACTTCTCCATGATGATAATCTGAAAGGGCAACAATCAAAGCCAACCACATCAACGGTGGCTGAGCGAACATCTAATCATATCAACGGTGAACAAGAGATACTCTTAACGACTCTTCAACTAAGAGTCAAGAACAAGGAAGGAGATTACGTCATCCTCCGGGCGTTACTGGATCAAGGCTCTCAAGTAACCTTGGTCACAGAAAATGCTGCTCAACGGTTGAACTTACCTCGAAACAGAACGAATGCTGCGGTCACTGGCATTGGTACTATAATGGGCAAGAGTAAAGGGTTGATAAAATTGGAATGCAAGTCTATCCACTCTGATTATACATTCCGAACCGAAGCATTAGTGATGAGTAAACTCATTAACAATCTGCCTAACTCAACGATCAACACAAGCAACTGGACGCACCTTCATGACATCAAGTTGGCTGATCCAGACTACAACATCTCAGGACCCATCGATCTACTGCTTGGAGCAGATGTTTACTCCGATGTGATCTTAGGAGGAATAATCAAGCAGAACAATAACTCGCCAGTAGCGCAACAGACAAAGTTGGGCTGGATACTGTGTGGTGCTACAAAGCAGTTCAACTGTCTAGTTACCCTAACAGAGCTAGACAACATAACAAAATTTTGGGAGATAGAAGACATCCCTTCGGAACCCGAAATTACGACGGAGAACGAATTCTGTGAAAAGTATTACACAGAAACAACAGAGCGATTACGCAACGGGCGTTATGTGGTGAAATTGCCGATGAACGCTAACTATGAACAAAACCTTGGTAACTCGAAACCACAAGCAACAGCACAATTTCTTCAGTTAGAAAAGAAAATGGCAAGACAAGAACATTTCGCTAAACTTTATAAAGAATTCATCCAAGAATACATCGAATTAGGTCACATGAAACCAGTGACAGAATCCGATAGTAGAGTACAAGCCTACCTACCACACCACGGCGTGGTAAGGGAGTGCTCAACAACAACGAAACTACGAGCTGTTTCTAACGCATCAATGAAGACAGACTCAGGGCACAGCCTAAACGATTTGATGGAAAAAGGGCCCAACCTTCAAAAGGACATTCTAGCATTGATCATAAAATGGCGGAGCTATAGATATGTTCTAACGGCGGACATTGAAAAAATGTACCGTCAAATCCTAATTCATCAAGATCAACAATGTCTTCAAAGAATAATTTGGAGAAACTCCAAGAGAGAACCACTGCGAGATATGCAGCTGTGTACCCTAACATACGGGACCAAAGTCGCACCATACATAGCGATGCGCACTCTCCAACAGCTGGCCAAAGATGAAGGCAACGCTTTCCCTCTGGCCCAAAAGGCGCTACTTAATGAATTTTATATGGATGATGCCATCACGGGCCACCATACCATAGAATCAACAAAACTACTGCAAAGGGAGCTAAGCGAACTACTGAAGAAAGGTGGATTTGTTTTACGGAAATGGTCCACGAACGAACCAACTATTCTCAAAGAACTACAGAAGAAAGAGAAAAGTAACAATAACGAATTTAACTTCAAGCAACAAGAGTTCAGCAAAACCCTTGGGCTCACTTGGAATGACGCAAGCGACACATTCCATTTTATTAGCGAAGCGCCTAGCAACAACAAAAATGCACCTTACACTAAACGCAGGCTGTTGTCAGAAATAAGCAAGATCTACGATCCACTCGGCTGGTTGGCTCCAATTACCCTACAAGCAAAACTGCTTTTCCAAAAAATATGGAGTGATACGTATCAAAACATCGGTTGGGACGAAAATGTACCAGACTCCATACAAAACGAATGGTTGGAAATTAAATCTGATTTGCCAAACATAAAATACATAAGTCTACCGAGATGGATAAAAAATGAAAACAACAGGGCGATCGAATTGCAAGCCTTCTGTGACGCGAGCGAGAAAGCCTACGCATGCGTTATCTACAGCCGAACTACGTCACCCACCGGCGCGTATGAAACTACACTACTCGCGGCAAAAACAAAGGTGGCACCAATCAAAAAGAAAACTACAATACCGAGGTTGGAATTATGCGCCGCAGTTTTGTTAGCGAAACTCCTACAAAGGATAACTAAGATCTTGGAAGATTACGAGCTCAGGATTACCTGCTGGACTGATTCTAAAGTCGTTCTAGCATGGCTTCAAGGAAGTCAAACTAAATACGAAAAGTATGTAACCAATAGAACCACACAAATATTAAACATCGTGCCTGCGATAAACTGGGGTTACGTGAAGACTAACGAAAACCCTGCCGATTGTGCAACAAGAGGACTCCCACCGACAAAACTGGTCAACTTTACTCTGTGGTGGGAAGGCCCTAAATGGCTTAAGGAGGTAGAAAAACAAGCCCTTATCTCAAAAGAAACTTACACCAAAAACGAGGGCTTCTTAACAAACTGTTACACGACTAATAGTACGGAACCCACGTCGATTAAAAATGAATTAATCGATTCATTACTTGAGCGGCATAGCAACATAGATCGTATTACAAGAATACTCGCCTTGGTGATACGTTTCGCTGATGCGTTACGAAACAAAAGAAGGTCAACTGAGTGCCATGAACTGAACTTGAATGAAATAAACAACGCACTGTTTATAATTATCAAATCAGTGCAACGGGATTATTTTGAAAAGGAGATAAATTCACTCAAGAAAGGTGGAAAACTTCTTAACAGAAGCACCATTTTGAAACTTAATCCATTTTTGGACTCTTACGGAGTTTTACGAGTTGGAGGACGTCTAAACCACTCCAACTTGCCAGTGGAAATGAAACACCCCGTCCTCGTACCAGGAGAGGGAAGACTAACGCAACTAATTATTGAAAAGGCACATCAACAAACCTTACACGGTGGAGCAAGATTAACGCTAGCTGACACAAGAAACAATTACTGGATTATCAGCGGCAATCGAACTGTCAAGAAAATACTGCGACAATGCATTCGATGTCGTCGATACGCAACAACCCAAACTGAACAGTTGATGGGCAACCTTCCTAAAGAAAGGATCACTCCATCGAGGCCGTTTTCCCACACCGGTATCGACTTTACAGGCCATGTGGACGTAAAGATAAACAAGGGCCGCGGAATAAAAACCTGCAAAGGCTATATAGCCATATTCATATGTATGTGCACAAAAGCAGTACATATCGAACTTGTTTCGGACCTATCAACGCAAACCTTCATTGCAGCACTTAAAAGAATGTGCGCCAGAAGAGGCACCCCAAAACATATATATTCCGATAATGGAACCAACTTCGTCGGAGCCGCAAGAGTTTTGAAAGAAGAGTTCCAACTATTTAAAACAATGCTATCTTCAGAGTTCTTTAAAGAGATCAACGACCTTCAAATCGAGTGGCACTTCAACGCTCCATCCTGGCCATCAGCAGGAGGCTTGTGGGAAGCTGCAGTTCGTTCCATGAAAGCACACCTGAAACGGGTAATTGGACAACAGAAGCTTACCTACGAACAATTTGCAACGCTTCTTACACAAATCGAAGCGTGCATGAACAGCAGACCGCTATGTCCATTAACAGAAGATGTGGAAGATCTGGAATACCTCACCCCGGGTCACTTTCTCTCGGGGAGTCCAACACTAACACTACCACTCAATGAACCTGAAGAAATGAAAGCGATAGACATCAGAAACAACTGGAAACTCATTGAGCTCATGCGTCGACACTATTGGGATCGCTGGTCGAACGAATACCTTCATTCATTACAAAACCGAAACAAATGGCAACAAACTAAAGAAAACATACAGAAGGGACAACTAGTTCTCGTCAGGGAAAGTAATCTACCCCCAAGCAAATGGGCTATGGGACGAGTAGTGGAACTGCACCCAGGGAGCGATGACTTAGTACGAGTAGTCACGCTCAAGACACAAAATGGGGTACTAAAAAGACCCATAACTAAACTAGCCCCACTACCTATAAACGAGGTATGCGGAGGCGCTGAGTCACAAGAAGTGAGTCCAGCAACTGAGCACGGCAAGCAAAAGAAAGAGACTAATAAAACCCAGAAAAGGGTAAACAGCTTGCTTATGGTGTTACTAGTAGCATTTACAACGCTAACATGTGGACAAGCAGCACCCCTGCAGCATTTCAAAATAACTCAATTAGCTGAAAACCAACCAGTTTACTTTGACCCCGTCGGAAATATTCAACTTATTCACGATGAATGGAAACTTCTAGTATACTATAACCTGACAACATTCTGGCAAAGTACAGCAAAGGTAGAGGAATTCGTGAATCATATAGGTCAACTATGCGACACGATGCCAAACGAGCCTTGTCACTCTACGACAAAACAACTCAAGTTCGAAATGAACCAGCTGAACGAGTATAACATATTGCTACGGTCTCAACATCAACAACGAAGGCGACGGGGCTACGTCAACGGCGTAGGAAATCTCGCACGAGCCCTGTTTGGTGTCCTTGACAACGATTTCGCCGAAAAATACGCTCAGGACATAGAAAAAATCAAAACGAACGAACAATATCAATTACAGCTGATAAGAAATCAGACGCTGATTATCGAGGCAGAAAACAACGTCATCAAGAAAAATGAAGACTTTGTAAAGACGCAACTGGAAGCAATTCAGCAATTTATGAACGAAACGAAATATAATACAGCAGTGATAGAAAACAGATTTCAAATAATAAAAACAATGAATGACGTCAACTCTGGGGCGTTAACTGCTGGCTTACTTATTTCAGTACTGAGAAGAAACCAAGAAATGCTCCTAAGTGCATTGACAGATATCTACAGAGGCCATCTTGATATGAAATTATTCACACCGGAGCAGCTATCGGAACAACTTGATTACATTGCCGGTATCATACCGAAAAGATTAACGTTACCTATCAAACACAGCAATGGAGCTAACATAAAAAATATTTACAAAATTATTTATGTGAAAGCCCGGCTCACCGAAAAGTATCTACTCTTCGAATTACATATCCCGTTACTAAGTGATGACGAGTATACATTGTATCGCAATATAGCTATACCTAGACTGCAAACTGCTAACCAATGTCAGGTGATAGATACAACAACACAATATATTGGAGTCAACTTCGTAAAGAATACCTACATACAGATGGAAGAGGTTGATCTTCAGCAATGTACAACAATAACAGCGGACAATCACATCTGCCACGCCTCTACAACTATCAGCAACTTGCATGGAGCCACGGCATCTTGCGAAGCTAAAATACTAAGTCAAAATGCAAATAACATTACATGTGATTGGATACCAGAACAATGCTCTGACCGATGGATAAAATTACAGAGACCAAACATATGGCTGTATAATTGCATAAATGAATGTACGACTCGCATTGTATGCGAAAATCGAATTACAACAACAATTATAACAAAGGCGGGGCTCCTTGCCCTAGGTCAGGACTGCATACTTCAGCAACAAGATGCTACAATTTACTCACATAACGTTTTTAGTAGCAGTACTAATATTGGAATTACCTTGGAGGTACCCACTATTGACTCACCAAATGATATGTGGAATACGTTCAAAAACACAAAGATTGTGCTACCAAAACTAAACTTATCTAAAGAACACAAATTATTAGATGACCAGATAACCGCACTAAAAGGACGAGAGAGCCTACCGAACGACCTAAGTGTCCACGACATCGGCAACTACGCTATAAGCACTTTGTTGGTGGGAGGAATCATCGCCGCTATAATAGTTTGGCAAATAAGAAGATATCTTCAATCGCGTCAGAAGAGCAATAGCAACACCAACACGAAAAAGACTCGACAGAGGACAGAAGATATAGAACTAGAGGAAATTCCTGCCTACGCTAAAATACGAAGTGGACATTCAGCAATTGGAACAAGATTCAAACTATGATTAATTATTTAAGAATTATTTCTTACTTATTGTTTTGATTGCTTTTAGTAGTTTTATAACATTTTTATACTTAGCTATTTAACTTGTAACGCAAGTTTGGTGATCTGAGTACGTATATCGTTCCCTCGGGAGCATGTACGAGCCAAGAATGCTCATACAGCAAAATTACGTTTAGTCGTTTAAGCGTACCTAATTTATACTTATTAACATAACTTCAGTCGTAACTAAAACTCCGTCACGCGACAGTGTGCGGGTTGATCATTACCTAATAACATAACATCAAGTGCGGCTCAGATAACTAAACATAACTTAACTCTAAACTGTTTCCATAAATAAACTATTGGACATAACAGTGGTTTGGTGTGAACTGACTAACTACCTACAACAACTACCGGGGTATCCGTTAACGACGAGAAAGCCCCAACAGTACTTTCAATTTAGATTATCGAGGAGAGCAAATTGGCATCATTTTTTTTTTTTTCAAAAATCTTCAAATCATATTTTATAGTAAAATGTCCGCCAGTTTGTATGGAGTCGATCCACTGTGCGATACTGGGCTGAGTCCTGATGATATTTTGTTATTGTCGCGAATCAAATTTTGAGACTACCACTTTATTTCGGCAGCATTACATTTCTCGGAGGGACCACGGGTAACAAAATTCTCCGTGGTCCCTTCCAGGGATTACGGCAGGGACCACGGGTAATAAACGAACTGTTCTAGTAGTATTTTTATTTATCTCGATCAAGTTATGATTGAAAGTGTACAATCCTACGTGAAATCATATTTACCTACACATACATACTTTTGCATTCCTAACACGTAACTTGCATAAATTAGTACCTATTTAATGTGTAGTCCGCCCAGATATCATTTTGGTAAATTTTTGGGAAAATTTTACGTAATAGCAACACTGAAGTTTTAAATTGCTGTCTCATGAGTGGCCACGCAGTGGATCGATCTAGATGAACTATAACATTGGTCATTCCTGTCTCCTATTATGTATTTATGTATAGGATTTAAAGAAAAGTTAAACATACAGTCCTACCAACTTATCTGTGAACTGAAAGAGGACGGCACCGTCGATTCAGTGTTGCTAATTAATATAAGGTGCTCAAAATTGAGTAAGTTTTCAAGAAGGAAATGTCACATTAGACATAATCGTTTAATAAGAATTACAGTTTTTACAAATTAAAAACAATGCTACCTATATAAAAATAATCAAATAAATAAAAATAATTTGATAATTTACAGTTACGTAGGTACGCTAACAGTTTAGTCTCTCAGCAATAAACAATGGCTAGATCTAAAAAGAACCTACCGATTGGATTGAGATTTTTTAAAACGAAATCCCACCTTGTGAAGCAGCTTTCGCAGGCTCTCTCGCTGTCCTGTATAATTTATTTCTGCCTTTAAGACCTCTAGAAGCTTTTTAACAGTAGGGACCTCTTTTTTAGCAGAATAAAATTCATGTACTTTCCTCCGTATAACTCCCATGTTAAAATCATCAACATGCACTAATCCACTTTTACGTTTCCTCTCCTTGCCTGGTGTCCGAATTTTTGTACCAGTTTCTTCTGCTGCGTGCCCTTCCTTAACTATATATTTTTGAAATTAGCCCTTGACTCACACCTGAAATATAAGAAAATAAAATAAATGTTACTAGACATTTGACATCTGGCAGGTTAGTTTGCTCACTCACTTAGCAGGTTACCTATCGTTACCGTTACGCTAACCTGCAGCAAGAATAGAAACGAATATTTCGTGGACTTAAATAATTAGTTAAGTATCGGGTAATTTATAACAAGAAAGTTGACAACACTAACCTGTCGCTGCCGAAATTCGTTTGTATATTTGATTAAATGGAATAATCGGAGACACCGCCCGAGCTTCTTCTTCAAAAAAGGTTTTAACCTTTAGAATAATGTTTCGAGCATCACTTTTAATAGCTTTTGGCATATTTAACTTTATAAATTCAGCATTAACACGACAAACAACCAGAGAACCCGAATGTAGTAGACACTGACAATCGAATGACATTTCAACATGACGGCTGTAGTTCCGATTTTCACCATTTCACAGATAAGTTGGTAGGAGTGTAAACACATAGGTACTGAGGCCTTAGTGTGAGTTTTTATACCTACTCGATCACGTTAACGTAAACTTCAATTTGTACTGAAACTGAATAAGCGCCGTCTGGTGACTATAATGGGAAACACAATTATTCCATACAAATTGACGTATGGTAACGTTAACGTAAACGCGATCGAGTAAGTGTAAAAACTCGCACTAAGCCCTCAGCTTTTTAAAAGGTAGATAAAAAGTACTGGTTTACGAGTTTTTTTGAGTGATTTGATGAGAAATTAGAACTTATGACAAACACGGTTTTAGAATCCGACAAGGCAGTTAAGTTATGGCATCGTTCCTTTACCTTTCCACTGACAAGAACCGAACATGGACGTATAAAAAAAGCGAACCAACGTTTTTGGCGCCAACATAAAACTTAAACGTATTGACTAATAATAACAGATATTATTGTAATCTAGTCTATAAGTTTAAGCAGTAGGTACCTAACAAACAGTTACTGATTAGCCAAATGGTGTTTTATGAGTTTAAGCAGAGGCTTAAGCAGCAACAAACAATTATTTCGCTTCGCTGATATAAATAGATTCTACCTACCTATGTCTCATTTAAAAAAATATAGCTTTCCCTATTTTCACCCGAGCAGAGCTCGGTCGCCCAGGTACTTATAAGTAAACCTTGATTGGGCAAAACCATAACCAATGAATACAATTTTAATGTAGGTCAGAACTTCATCCACCAACCACAACTTCACCCCGACCGCGTACACAAATGCAATGCCCAAGGAAGGGACTGTCAACTATTGTTTCAATTGTTCAACAATTGTTTTAATATGTGCCATTACATTTTAATAATTATATAAACAAAATAGTAGTGAAATCTAATCTGAAATTAGTTCCACGCGCGCCAGTGCGCTCACACTTCGAAAAAACAACGACTACGACGCACCATCAACTATTTAATGAACAGCAAATGTCATTTATGATAATGGAATACCGACGCGTTCAGTTTTTTAACCGACGAAAAAAAAGGAGGAGGTTCTCAATTCGACACGTTTTTTTTTGTTTTTTTTATTTTTATGTATGACCACGCACAACTTTTTACAGAGTCGTCCGATTTGAAAAAAAATTGTTTTATTCGAGGGGGTATACATCAAAATTGGTTCCATATAATGATTAACTTTGCTGTGGTAGTTTTTGAGTTAACTTCAATAATACGTATTTTTTCCCGACTTTTATATGGATGATGTTCTAGTTTGTTTTGCAGGTAGTGATATTAGAATTTGTGTGGGGTAGGTACCACAACTAAAAAGTCAAAAATAAAAACTTTTTTACAAAAAAATACAACCGACTTCCAAAAACAACACTACAAAGTAAAAAATAACTTTAATTTCGGAAGTCGGTGGCAAAAAACGAAAATACATTTAACCAGTAAAAACCAAAGTAAAAAATAACTTTAATTTCAGAAGCCGGTGCCGGCTTCCGAAATTAAAGTTATTTTTTACTTTGTAGTGTTGTTTTTGGAAGTCGGTTGTATTTTTTTGTAAAAAAGTGTTTTTTTGTTTACCTACACTTGGAATGGTGCCTCTTATAAAAGTAACAGCAAAAATCAGATATGAAATAGTGTGCACAGACTTTCTAGGCGTTTGGTGAAATGATAATATGGTGATTAAAACAGTGGTGTAATGAATGGTCGGTAAAATAATACTTCGAACAAATGTTATTTCGGCTAACTGTAACGTCGGTAAAAAGTTTTTCGACCAAAATGAAACGACGGAGTAATGAAAAAAATCGAATTGCTAAATATGTGAAATGGTACAGTGGCAACCGTAACTTCGATGAAGTAAAAAAAAAACGAAAACAAATTGTTGAAAAATTTTAGGTGAAATGAAATTCGGTCAAATATTTTCGTTCGTTTAATTTTTTTTTTATTTCATCGAAGTCACGTTTGCCACTGTATCAGTTGACCTATTAGCAATTTGATTTTTTTCGTTACTCCAACGATTCATTTGGTATGAACTTTTTACCGAAGTTACAGTTAGCCGAAATTACATTTGTTCGAAGTATTATTCTTCTAGGCGGCTTCCAGGCGGTGCTTCGTAAAAGTACGGCCTCCCTGTGGTGTGGAGTAAAGGGTAGCACCAACACGCTCCTGAGCGTGGTGTCGGACAGAATGGACAGCCAAATTGTGTGGCATTGGTCGCTCATGCATGTCCAAAATAATAATTATTTTAAATTATACTAACATAGCTATAAATACCTACCTATACTAACATAATATGGACTTGTATGAACTACAGTGTGCATGGCCTGAATTAAATATTTTCAATTTCAATTTCAATGATGTTTCCGAATATTGCAAGTGCAAGTGCAAGCAGGCATGTAGCGTGCAATTAGGCATGCAGCGTGCAAACAGGCATGCAGCATGCAAGCAGGCATGCAGCTTGCAAGCAGGCCAGTGTGTTATGTACCCATCGTTAAAAAAATGTGTGAAAGATGATATGGCTAGAAAGGGAGTGACTACCGAGATGACAACTATTAGAGAACTATGGAAGAGAAAGATATGTTGTGCCAACCCCAAATAAATTGGGATAAGAGCAGCAAAATTATGAGAATAAGGTGCAGCGTAGACGTCACACTTTTTGTGCGATCATGTCTGTGGCGCGCAAAATGTCTGCATGGCACGAAAAAAGTCCGTCGCGGATTTTACGCAGACTCAACGCACACGACGCACATCTTCGATCATTCTGACGCCAGAAATGTAGGGACGTAGACGCTATGGGCCCTTTTAACGAGTGCAGTTTTTTAACGATGGTCACTAAATAAAATACCTACTGTATTAATTTTAAAGCGGGAGTGTAATTTTTATGGTTTTCGGGAGTAAAAAGAGGTCTAAATCAAAATGGTGTGCAAAATGTTCGATAACGGTGTGTAATCTTCAAAAGGTTCGAGGGCGCTGGGTTTGGGCCGCAAATTGGGAAATTAAAATCCAAAATGGGGGCCATAACCAGAGATGGAGCTCAGTAAATGGGTTGCTTTACAGTTTTCACAGGGACAACTGTAGCTCCTAACATCGTTTACACAGAAGCATTTTCTTAATTAAAACAAGTTTTTAAGAAATTTATTTATTTATTTGGTTCTCCGACAAAGGTTACACATAAAAAAAAATAATTTCATAGTTGTTTTGCGTGTTTTCTTGGGAAATTTTCAACAGCGCTCATAATGCGTGATCCTTCTTCACCATGATAACAGTTCAGCACACTCCGCCAGACGGGCTGTCGATTTATTGAGTACGGCAGGTACACAGTTATTGAGCAAGTGCCTTGGTATTTCTACATTCGAAAGGGCCGTGGTAGATAACCTCAGTAATGAAGAATTTTCCGACCTTGCCTGGTGGGAAACACTACTTCCCATTAGGCAAGATCAGAAGATTCTACATTTTCATTGGAGGAGTTTTAAAGGATACCTACACCTTATCTAAGCGACACATTATTGTTTTTCGACATGCACGTGAACGAAGTCGCGGGCACAGCTAGTGTAAGAATAAAGTGATTAACGAGAAAATTAATGTCATTGTAAAAAAAAGTGTGGGGTGCTTTGTACGACATTTCTCGTTAATCACTTTATTCTTACATTGAAATATTTATTTTTTACTTTTTAGTTTAGAGCTCGTTGCTAAGTAATAACAGCCGCACGGGTCGATCCATCAGGTTAAGCTACGCTTGCCGGGGTTGTCCGTGGATGGGTGACCATCTTTACATATCGAGATTCCTCCATGCCTCGGAAAGCAAGTTAAGCCGTTGGTCCCGGCTGTCATTCGTGGATCTTTGACAGTCGTTACGGGTCGTCAGAAGCCCAAAAGTCTGACAACCAGTCTTACCAAGAGGTATCGTAGATTGTGGAGGTCAGATAGGCAGTCGCTCCATGTAAAATACTGGTATTCAGCTGCAACCGGTTAGACCTGAAGCCGACCCCAACATAGTTGGGAAAAGGCAGATTGATTGAGTTTAGATTAATGGTATTAAAGCGTGTTTTTTTAGTTTTATTAAATTATAAGTAACTAATTTATTTTTCATTTTGTAATTCGATTTTTTAGCGTGTCTTTTAGTTTTAAAGCATCATGAACGCCGGTATATCTAGCTGATACCTATACCTGCTTTTGGAAACCGAAACTTGGATTATGGTAGTTGTTTCTCAGGCTCCCTCTCCGGAAGGAAATCGTTAATCCTGATGATCCTGATCAGGATAATGGGACAAAACTATTAAATTATTGTATTGTCATCGAGCCTTGTTATGTGTGCAAAATTTCGAATGAATCTGACCATTTAAAGTGGGTAAAAATCGAGTTCAAAGATTCCGTTACATACAAACATAAACACATACATACAGGTGAAGCTAATAAAAGCGTGAAAGAGAAGGTCTCTGGGACGAGATAGGCAATTGCCGCGCGTACATATGTCCCCATACGTCTAGACATAGCGCGGGAGACATTGTGTTCTGCGAATGCTGCGTGTTGCTGCCGGCCGCGTACCTTCCGCGCTCTGTTTGGACACACCTTTAGCTAATATAGTGAAGGACGAGAGCTGTCACTGTCAGGGTCATGTAATTTCAGCACAATTCATGGTTTTTAAAACAATATTATTATACCATTGCACAGCCTAAAAAATATACAATAATGGATTAGTAAACGTGACTTTAAGATTTATCTATATTATGTAGATATTATGTATTTTTTTAAACGGTTAACACGTTAATTCTAATAGATTTAATTATTGTAATTGAATTATTTATCTGATAAAAGAAATTTTTTAAATAGTTTGAACTCCACGTTAATCGATTATAATTTAATCGATATTCCATTATAACGTAACCTAAACTTAACTTTTGGATTTCTAATTTTCCAGAAGGTAAATTGGGTTGATTTTCGCATTTGGAAATAGAAAAATATAACCCTTTTTTAAACCATACCTTAATACAATCTGGCCCAGAGATCTCCGTCTCCTTTTGCACACTTATCAGGGCCCGATGACAATACAATAATTTAATAATTGTGTCCCATTATTTTTAAATGTGGAAACTTGTAATTAGCGATTGTCAGTTGTTATTTATTGTTACTATTTACGTGTATTAGTCTGTAAGCTTTCCTAATATTGTAAAAATAAAATAAAAATGTAAAAATAAAATAAATAAAATTATCCTGATCAGGACCATCAGACTTAACGATTTCCTTCCGGAGAGGGAGCCTGAGAAACGGCTACCATAGTTTCGGTTTCCAAAAGCAGGTATAGGTAGGTTCTACATGTACCGGCGTTCATGATGCTTTAAAACTAAAAAACACGTTCTTATAGTAAATAGATCGAACTAAAAAATGAAAAATAAAATAAAGTACAAAAAAACTAAAAAAAACTGGCCAAGTGCGTGTCGGACCGCGCACAATGAAGGGTTCCGTAGTTGAAAAGAATTTATCCCAAAACAAACTTAACAAAGGATCCCAAAAAAAAAAATATGTCATAAAATTACAAATTAACAATTTTCGGACTTCTTCCTTTACTTGTGCTGTGAGGCCCCTTGCTTCTTTCCAAATTTCATAATTCTACGTCAACGGGAAGTACCTACCCTATAGGTTGTTATTTAATTGCGACAGTTGCGAGTATCAAAATGGCCGTATTTTTTTATTGCGTTGACATAGAAGCTTGATTTTTTTAGAACTCTAGGTGTGCGTCCACAGTGAATGCGCGGTGACTAGGGTCTAAAGTGGGCGCGACAGCGGGGGCGTGCGGTGGCCACAGTGACGAGCGATCTGTTGTAGCGTTTATGACGTATTTCAGGTGTTGCAAACCATGGACGAGGATTTGGTATTTTTAGATAGCCCATGTCAACATTTGACTACATCCTGCGTAAAATATCACCTAAAATCACCAGAGAAGATTCAAACTTTTTTTTATTTTGCTCCATGTTTTTCTCCACAATTTTCTTGTTATTGTGCGATTACTGTGGTGTGGATGTTTACTGTGCCATATATCTGGTTTAGATTGAATCGTATTTATAAATACTTTAGTATTTACCGCCAGTTTACAAAAAAAAAATGTTTGCAAACTCTTACGCTGAGCGACAAGACTGAACTGGTTTGATACCCCTGCCACCCGCGCATTAGTCGCTTGCTGACTAGGCCCTTAGTGTGGACATAACGCGCGGATAGGAACGTTTGAAAACTACGCGCGCTATCTCGCTCGGGCCCGTCGCGCTAGGCGCCCGCACTATGGACGCAAACGGCGCGGCGGTTTCATATTTTTAACCGACTTCTAAAAAAGGAAGAGGTTCTCAGTTCGGATGTTTGTATTTTTTTTTTTTTTTTATGTTTGTTCGCGCATAACTCTGTCGCTTGCCAACCGATTTGAAAAAATATTTTTTTGTTGGAAAGGGTATACTTCCCAAATGGTCCCATTTTTGTCAAAATCCAGTTCTGATGATGGGATCCTGGAGAAATCGAAGGAACTCTTCAAATATTATAGGCACACCTATAGCGATTTGGGTATTTTTTATAGTAGCTCGTGCATTTGCTCTCGGAAAGCACCACTTGGTGAAGTGGAACTGATGATGAAGACCACAGATGGCTACCGGAACTACTCAATGATAAATATTTCACGGGTTACGATTCGATTACTTTAATATGGTTGTTAAGCAATTTCCGCTCGTCACGCAATGCGTGTGGTGAGTGGTTGTTGAGGAGTTCTCCTGGTTCTTACCAGCAGAACTCCTCAACAATTAACGTCCCAGCATCGGGAAAAGCAATATTTTGTAACATGTGATGAGCAATTGACATTAGACTATTGTAACTTATACAAATTATAAACAGACCCACTAAAAAGTGAAAAATAAAAACTTTTTTACAAAAAAATACAACCGACTTCCAAAAACAACACTACAAAGTGAAAAATAACTTTAATTTCGGAAGTCGGTGGCAAAAACGAAAATACATTTAATCAGACACCGACTTCCGAAATTAAAGTTATTTTTCACTTTGTAGTGTTGTTTTTGGAAGTCGGTTGTATTTTTTTGTAAAAAAGTTTTTGATATTTCGCGCCCGTCGCCGTCGTCGCCACCGCGCTAGGCTGGCAGTGTGGTTACACACTGAGGGACTTACGTATTCGATATTAATTTCAACTTTAAAAGGACTGACAGACAGACAGACGGACAACGAAGTGATGTTATAAGAGTTCCGTTTTTCCTTTTAAAGTACGGAATCCTAAAAACACGCTTTATTATCATTAAACTGAACTAAAAAGTAAAACATATTTTTTTCAATGTAAGACTAAAATGAAAAGCGAGAAAATTAATATCATTTTAAAAAAAAGCGTGTGTTGCTTTCGAATTAAAGAGTTAGTGTAAGAATGTCGTACAAAGCACCCGACGCTTTTTTTGTTCATATTCCTTTATTTCATTTAAAAACATATTATTTACATTTTGAAATATTTTTATAAAAACATAAAATAAAAAAAAAAACAAGGGCTCTAGAGAGAGGAACCTCCTCACTATGCGTGCCGTGTCCAGGAGTACTGCTTTCTGAATCAAAGACTTGACCCAGCCGCGCAAAGAGAACCTTCTGAGGTATTGGTCGAGGCTCTCCGCTACGACCACGCAGCCTCATCGTTTGTTTGGTTATTTCTTTTATTCTAGAATGAAAATGCAGAAAATAAGCCGGAATAATTGTGCTCCACAAGACTATACGTTATTATTATTACAAATAGTAGCTTTATATAGTTAAGTTTTGTTATAATCGTTAAAACGGAAAAAAGTGGCTACTATTTTTCGTTTTAACATTCTAAAATAAAAGAAATAACCAAACAAACGATGAGGGCGCCACTGCGCGGTCGGTACCCTCTTAAACGTAACGATTCTCGGTGCTATGATGGCAGAGTCCACGTACCACATGTCGACAACCGCGTGTGCTAAGTCAAGATACTTGATTTTTTTATCTTTCTCAGCTTTCACGAGATTCTCGTCATGAGGGACAGCGATATCAACAATCATTACACGGCGCTCTCGTCGATCTATCACCACAATATCAGGCTACAATAGTCCTGTCAGTGATGATAGATCGATCCCAGTACAATGTGGTGTGACTATTCTCGTGAACTGGGTCGGGTATATACCTGTAATAATGGTACTTCGGACTCCACAAGGTTGTACTGCACGGCAAGTTGCTGGTGGATAATCCTAGCCACTAGATTGTGTCTGTGCAAGTACTCGCCGTTAGCAAGACGAGAACTACCGGAAACAATATGTCGGATTGATTCACCGGGACGGTGGCATGCCCGACAGATGTCAACCGTACCGTCCTTGACAATGTATTTCCGATAATTATTCGTCATGATATTTTCATCCATAATTGCACAGACAAAACCTTCGGTTTCCCCGAAGAGGTCGCCGAAACGTAACCAACAAAAAAAACGTAACAGACGCCAAAAAGTCTACATTAGGCCCATGGAGGGCCCAGAAAAAGCGTCCGTGAAGCTCTTTGCCTTGCCATACTTCCTTACGAACGTTAGTATCAAGTACTACAGGTTTGCGCCAGTTCTCTTTCGCCAAGGAGAGCGGGGTGAGGCCCTTGTCAACCGTGACCACATCTCAATGCATCCCCACGTCGGCTTCTAGGAAATATTCCCTGAGACTGCATATATCTCGCGATTGTGGAGGGTCTTAGCATTTAAAAAGCCTCGACCTCCACACTTTCGCGGGATACTCGTATATAGTCACATAACCGATGACCGTGGGTGATTCATTCGATACGCAGTCAGTAGCGTACGGACTCTCCTATCCAGGACGTCGAGTTCGGTCTGAGTTCATTTGAGTATACCGAAAAAGTACATCATGACCCAACCGTTGAAGGCGCGCACCTTGTTTCTGCCTGATAGAAGACTATTAAATACTTTCATCAGGCGGCCAAAGAAGCGCTCCTTCAACGAATGCTTCATGTCAGTAACATTGATGCCCAACGCTTCCGACACACCCAAATATTTGTAGGTTTCGGTTGAGTAGAGGGATCTAAGGTGCATGAAATCCGAGAGTTGGGTTCCCACGGTTTCCATAATCTCCCCTCGCTTTACATGCATGACTGCACATTTTTCCACACCAAATTCCATCCTGATGGCGCTACTGATGGTTTCTGTTACTTCATCAGTCGCAAGTTGTTGGGCGCAAACAGTTTCAAGTCATTTACAGGAGGTGAGATATCACTTGATCACCTCTTCTCAGCCGATAGCCTAGACCTGAGTCCTCCAGCAGTGTGCTTAGAGGATTCAAGGCTTAGCAAAACTAAAGCGGACTCAAACTGTCGCCCTGAAATATTCCCCGCTCAATCCTGATCGGTTCATCGATCCCCCGAATCTGCCGACATCCTGGATAGAGCAGGACCGTCCTCCACTGCCCCATACACGACATCAAGAAGGTGCGTAGAGTTGCGTCTATTTTGTACAACTTCAGCACCCTAATGAGCCATGTGTGGCACCGAGTAAAATCTTAGTAAAGGTTAGTAAAATCTTATTTAAATGATAGACAACAACAAGTTCAAATAAATGGTGTCAATTCACTCGGTCTAAAAGTACAAATGGGTGTTCTACAGGGCTCGATATTGGGTCCTTTCCTCTTTTAGTATATATTAATGATCCATTTATTAAAAAACCAAAAAAATAAAAATGGTGTTATTTGCTGACGATACATCCTTAATTTTTAAGATAAATAGACGTGCATCAAATCTTGACGACGTAAATAACGCCCTACTGCAGGTCCATAATTGGTTCACTGCTAATAATTTAGTATTAAATGGGAAAAAGACTAAATGTATAAGATTTGCTTTACCAAATGTTAAAAGTACTGATTGTGACATAGTAGGTATTGAATAAAGAGAAACTAGAATTCGTCGATAAAACTGTTTTCCTGGGGATCACGCTCGACTCAAGGCTGCAATGGGGTCCGCATTTAACATCTCTTGCTGGACGGCTAAGTTCAGCAGCATATGCGGTGAGAAAAATCCGTCAATTCACTGATGTAGATACCGCGAGGCTGGTCTATTTCAGTTACTTTCATAGTATTATGTCTTACGGTATTTTACTATGGGGACGGGCTGCAGATATAGAGTCTATTTTTATTTTGCAGAAAAGAGCCATCAGAACAATATATGGCCTCCACAAGCGCGATTCTCTAAGGGAACTCTTTAAAGATATTAACATCATGACGGTACCTTGTCAATATATCTACGAAAACATCATGTACGTAAGGAAAAATCTAAATCTTTTCGGTAAAAGAGGTGAAGGACACAATTATATGTAGGACTAGAAATACGGACCAATTAGTTCAACCAGGTTTCAGACTGGCTAGACTCATCCTTTATGGGGTACTGTTTAAAATATTATTAGGTTGGGGAAAAAGTCTTTTCGCATTATAGTATGTATGAACTTAAAATAAAATCTCTTTGGCTATACTATTTGTATCTGGCTGGTGTTGGTATCATTGAAAGTTTAAATTTTAAAGAACATAATTCCAAATTCAAATTAGGAGAATGTGTGATTTTCATTTGTTTTTCGTACTGTCAAGATGAGTGAATCTAATGAACAAATTCGATACATTTTAAAATTTTACTACAAAAAAGGTAAAAATGCAACGCAAGCCGCGAAAAAAATTTGCGATGTTTATGGACCCAGTGCAGTGTCTGTGAGAGTAGCACAAATTTGGTTTAAGCGTTTTCAATCCGGAAATTTTAATCTCAAAGATGCAAGTCGCTCTGGTCGCCCTATTACGGATAAAATAGATGCCATTTTTGAAAAAGTGGAGCAAGATCGGCATATCAGTAGTTACGACGTAGCTGAAGAACTGAGAATTGACCACAAAACAGTTTTGGCGCATTTGAAAAAAACTGGGTACGCAAAAAAGCTCGATAATTGGGTACCTCACAAGCTCACTGAAAGAAACCTAATGAACCGTGTACTCATTTGTGATTCTTTATTACGACGTAATGAAACCGAACCATTTTTGAAGAAGCTGATAACTGGTCATGAAAAGTGGATCACGTACGACAAGAACGTGCGAAAAAGGTCGTGGTCAAAGGCCGGTCAGGCTTCACAGACATGGCGAAACCCGGGATAACTCGCAACAAGGTGATGCTGTGTGTGTGGTAGGATTGGAAGGGCATTATTGATTATGAGCTGTTACCACCAGGCAGGACCATCGATTCTGAACTCTACTGCGAACAACTGATGAGACTAAAGCAAGAAGTTGAGAGAAAGCGGCCGGAATTAATCAACAGAAGGGGTGTGGTTTTTCATCATGATAACGCTAGACCTCACACATCTTTAGCCACTCAGCAAAAATTAAGAGAGTTTGGCTGGGAGGTGTTAATGCATCCGCCGTATAGTCCTGACCTTGCACCTTCAGATTTCCACCTATTTCGGTCTCTTCAGAATTCTTTAGGCAGTGTCAGGTTAACATCACGAGAGGACTGCCAAAACCACTTGTCGCGGTATTTTGATCAGAAGTCCCAAAATTTCTATAGCAATGGGATCATGTCCCTACCTACAAGATGGCAAAAAGTTACCGAACAAAATGGTACCTACATACTTTAGATAAATGTAAATAATGTATATAAAAAAATGTTTTGAATTTTCTTAAAAAATGCGAAGAAACTTTTTCCCCAACCTATTATAATAAAATACCTCCCCGCATACTCCAGCTGAATAGCTGAATGAAACGAAATTTAAATCTTTAATAAAACTATGCCCCAACTTATATTATAAGTTGGGGGATTATATCGCTGACAAAAATGCTTGGCTGAATGCTTGCACTGCTCCACAAGTACATCATCTGCCTAGCCTTTTCCCAACTATGTTGGGGTCGGCTTCCAGTCTAACCGGATGCAGCTGAATACCAGTATTTTACATGGAGCGACTGCCTATCTGACCTCCACAACCCAGTAACTGGGTAATACGATACCCCTTGGTAAGACTGGTTGTCAGACTTTCGGGCTTCTGACGACCCGTAACGACTGTCAAAGATCCACGAATGACAGCCGGGACCAACGGCTTAACGTGCTTTCCGAGGCACGGAGGAGTCTCGGTATGTAAAGATGGTCACCCATCCACGGACCAACCCCGGCAAGCGTAGCTTAACCTGGTCGATCGACCCATGCGGCAGTTATTACTTAGCCACGAGCTCCACAAGTACGCATTAACGAATTGATTAGCATTCGGAAATATTGTTGGAGCTGCTGAAGATTAAGAAGAGTGAAAACTTTCTTTGCATTTTTTAAATTCAATCTATTAGTGTTATATAATTGTGAATCAAACGAGCTTACCTGTTAAGCGAAGTCTTGATTCTAATTTTATGAACGGCGATCTGAAATATAATTGGTTAAACAGAGTAGTATTTCTAATACACACGTCTACTATCGCGATTTTTAGGAATAAAATATATAAATATTTTTTTAAAATATGATTAGGTATTTCATCTTATGTGGCAACACAGAACGTCACTTATTTTAGAGATCCTTAAGATAGGTAACAAGCTCTGTTTTCTGTACAGAGTGGTTCCATATACCTACTTAAATTCAGTAGGTTTTCCTGAAAGGATAAGTGAATAAAGTAGGTAGACTAATTATTGCAGAACGAAATGAGCAACTCCGACCGTAGATACGACGAACTACTCAAACACAAACTCAAACTCAAAGCATTTATTTCAAATAAACCAATTATAGGCACTTTTGAATTGTCAATGGGTCGGTCAGTCAGAAAGATGAAGCTAGTTGCCCATTTCCAAAGCGTAGTAGATCCCTATGGAGAAGAATGGGCAAGAAACTCCACGGACACTCTTATAAATCATAATTATTTTTACAAAATATTGGTTACATAGCGCGTCGAGTTCGTCGTATCTACGATCAGAGTTGCTCACTTCATTGTTCGTCGTATCAACTATCGGAGTAGCTCAATTCGTTGTTCGTCGTATCTACTATAATAATAATATTTTTTTATTGAAACAAAAAAAAAAAACAACTTTAAGTACAGAAATTTTGTGTTCACAACTGCATGAGTATACATACTGTGTCGCAGTTATTAACGCCCTCTTTCAAAAAGTCGTGACAAAAGCAAAAGTAAAAGACTAAAAAGTAAAATTAAAACTAAAAACAAGAAAGAAAAAGAAATTAAATCAAAAATAGAACTAAAAATTAAAACTGTAATTTTACGTGCGATTGTGTGTTTGTATGGATTGTGTAGTTTTCTGCGTGGAGGGTATAGGTGTATGTGTATGTGTTTGTGTTTGGGGGTGTGTGTGTGTGTGTGTTTGTGTTTGAGTCATTAATGTGTTTGCGCATTTTATACATATAAAGAGCCATTGGAAAGTGAGTTTAAGTATTTACGTATGTTTCTAATTCTTCATAAGTGAGTGTGTGAAGCCATTTATCCGTGATCTTTCGACATTCTCGCAAGGTCAGTGGGTGTTTTATTTACTCGATTATATTATACAAAGTGGAGCTAAGGAAGTGATATTGCCGCCGAAAAACTTGTACTCTGGCAGATTCCACTTGGCAGACTCTGTCACATCTGCATTTTTGGGTAACGACCGCTGAATCGAAAGGAAGGTCTAAGTGTTTACGCACAACTACAGCAAGAAGAAATGTGTGTCTGACTGTTGGTACCTCGCAAAGAGCGTACAGTTCAGTAGTTGGAAATCGGACAGGTTTGTGAGTCATGAATTTTAACACTGCCCTTTGCGCCCTTTCCAGACGGAGCATTAAGCACTTCCCAGCCCCACCCCAAGCTACAATACAATATTTTAGGATGGAATGTGCCAGAGCGAAATATACTTGTTCTGTTATGTTCGAAGTGTGTCAAAACCAGCAGGTGTACGCAAGTTTTTGAAGACAAATATTAATTTTCTGAACCTGGAAACCAGTGCCTCAATCTGCTCCTTCCATGTCAGCGTACTATCTATATTAAAAAAACAGCGTACTATTACTCTAAAAAATTGGACTATGACGCCACGGAGCAGCTACTTATTGTTCCTTCGTAATGTTTAATGTTTTTCGGGTTCCTGACTGTAACCAACACCATTCACATACACACACTCACACCATCATTCTACCTCTCCTTACACATAACACACGCAACACACACACATACACACAACACACACGCACACTATATTTTTTTTGTTTTTTTATTATTATTATTTTGTTTTTCTTTTGTGATTAATTAATTTAAACATCTGTTGTTTTTTTTTCCTTCAGCATAAAATAATTTGTCTAGAGTATAATAATTTACTATTGTTAATAGATTAAATTCGGGGTGCTCGCCTGGTGATCTGTCACACAGGGTATCCTAGTATGGACGCCAGTCTCTCACAAAGGATCATATTTTAGATTTTGTGACAACGTTATTATTCTTGTCTCTATTTATAAAATAAAACTAATTGTACCTTTATGAAGAGAGAAATAAATAAAGATTACTATTACTATCTATTACAACACCCAAGTATTTAAAACTGTGGGTGCGCGTAATCTGAGCACAACCAGTGCAATCAGCCGACATTAACCCGCATTTATGTGCCGTCAGAGTATAAGGAGAAGGAGGTTGAGAGACTCTACTTGGAGCAAATGTAATGAACTTGGTTTTTTCTACATTGAGAGTTAGCAGGTTTTTATTCAGCCATTTCATTGCAACAAGCAGAGCGGACTCTGCATATGAGCGGGTTTCCAACCAATCCCTACCATGAATGAGCATGACGGTATCGTCCGCGTAGGTTATAATTTTATGTAAATAAGAAATGGGGTAGGTCCAAGGACACTACCCTGCGGCACTCCGTAGGATAAAAATTGCTGACTGCTAACGTGATTTTCTATTTTTCGGTAGCGAACGCTCACTCAGGTAACTCCCAAAAATGTCTAGACACACCCCTCTAACACCAATCCGTTCCAATTTTTCAAGCAAGAGGGGAACAGAGACTGTGTCAAAAGGTTTTGAAAGGTCTAGGAAAATTGCTACTGTTTTGAGTTTGTTCTTTATATTTTGAGCTATAGTTGCAGTTACTTCTAAGATTGCATCTTCTGTGCTTCTACCTGATTCAAAACCGTATTGGTTCTCTGAAATTATATTCTGCGAGTTAAGATAGTTAAGTAGTCGACTATTTATAATTTTTTCTAAAATTTTGGACAAAATTGTAAGAACAGAGATAGGTCTGTAGTTATTGACACTGTCCCTGTCCCCACTCTTGTAGATGGGATGTACATGGCTAAATATATGTGAATTAATAGGCATTAAGGTGTTGTGGGCAGCCCTGATCAAGGCAGCAGAAATGCCATCCCAACCCACGGCGCAATTGGCCCTAAGGCCGAGGATGATGCGTTCAATCTCTTCACAGTCTGTTGAGAGAAAGGCCATGGAGTTTGGACTGGTATTGATGCCAGAGGAGTGCGTACAGTGTGCATTAGTTATTTTTGACGCAAAGGTCTCCCCTTCTTCCCTTCTTTCGCAAAGAAGTCATTTACATTATCCACTGAAACTGAAGGATCGGGAGAAATGGATAAAAGTTCATAAGCAGAAGATTTATTGTTTTGAAGATTAGAGATTGATTTAATAAGATTCCATGTGGCCATAGGATTCCTACGATGCCTCTCAAACTCAGTTCGTTCATATTCCTGTTTAATTTTTTTAAGTAAATTATTACAGAAGTTTCTGTACCGCTTGAATGTCACTTGTAGTATACTACAATTAGGGTCTCGTTTTGATTTAAGGCAAAGATTATCCCTGTTTCGTATGCACCTCAAAAGCCCCGGTGTGATCCAGGGTTTTGTAATCCTTTTTTTACTTGGGATATTGCGAGTAATGGCAACAGTAGAAATAATATTAACAAATTAGTAGCAGCCATAGTTGCATCATCACAATTCATCACTGTAGAAAAATCCAAAGTTTTTATATTTTTTACTATCAGAGTCGCTCACTTCGTGGCAACAACTTTTGAATAAGAGTAAAGGTGCAAGTGCTTTCACTACAGCACAATGTCACCAAGCCCAAATATCCTCTGTACTTGTCTGAATTTTAATATTTTATTTTTGCAAGATGGCCGAATATGTGTTGTAAATAAGTATCTAAGTCAAATGTAGGACATTGCAAATCTGAGGTCATACTTACATAAAGCAGGGTTATCGGGAGTCAACGAATAACATGACACTAGGTGTCATTGAGGCTTAGTACAACGATAAGTTGTGATAACTTGCTCGTACTAATTTCAACCACAAGTGAATAAATTACATTTATAGCGTTCTTAGGGTGCCGCACTTCGAAAGGACACCACCTTAAACCACCACCACCTTCCACCTTTAATTTAATTATAAATGTTTTTTTTTATTTTATCATTGTAATTTGTAACGGTGTTTTGTGGTTCCAAATCAGGTAGTAGCACGACCTGCACTGCACTTCACACACTGGCACACACTGGACACTGGTGCTAGAATCTTCTCGGAGGACTTCAACATACACATAGCCACACCATTAAGGGTCCATAATACAGTGTTCCAGGTCGAATGCTTGGGCATTTCTCTGGCCGCTTTAGCCATCATGGCCAGGGAAGTTCAGGACCATTCGATCCGCATACTCTCAGACAGCATGGCTGTCCTGCAAGCGCTAAGCAGCCACCAGTCGGGCTAATATACGACTGCCACCAGCGCCTCAACTAGATGGTTAGACTCAATAACATAACATTCAATGGATCAAAAGACACAGCGGTTCGCTAGGCAACGACGCAGCCGAAGAATTTGCCAAAACGGGGTCGAGCATGGCACCAGTGGGACCGGAACCCATCGCGCCACTCCCCTTCGGGTACTTACGCACTCTGGTAATGAAACACACCAGAGACCAACATCAGAAACTACGGTCGGACCAAGGTGAGTGCAAGCCGCCTCACGATACAGTTTCACCATAGTTAAAAGAAATAAGGAGATATGCCCAGTAGTGCTATTCTGTAAATATCTCACCGTGAAAACTTAGGTGAAGTGATCTTAAAGTGAGCTGTCAATAGTGTCAACCCCTAGCATCAGTTGGAGTGACAGCTCACTACACACTCACTTCACCTTATCACGGTGAGATGTTTGCAGAATAGCACTACAGTAGTTTAAAATGTATCGGAACACTGTGTCTCCACTTTGTCCCTACCACTGGCCAACTACTACACATGCAGTTCAGTAAAAGCAATAGATTCGCAGTCGCGCACACACCCTCATTTCAAAAATCGGAACGTACTACACAATCAAATATAAACCTTATTTCATCAAATACAGCGTGTATTTACCATGCACCGTACATTTTAGTCACACAAAAACATCGTCCCCTTTGAATGTACTGTGGCAAAAGACATTTATTTTACATATACGCCAGTGATTGAGTAAATCGGAAAGTTATCGATTCTTCTATTTATTATGGCACTAACATTTTTTTGTTGTCCTGAAAATAAAATAAATAAAAAACGACATATCTAGAAAATCTTCTATATCTATAAAAGGAAACCGTGACTGACTGATCTATCAACACACAGCCCAAACTACTGAACGGATTGGGCTGAAATTTGGAACACAGATAGCTATTATGACGTAGGCATCCGCTAAGAAGGGGTTTTTGGAAATTCGACCTTTAAGGGGGTGAAAAGGGGGGATATTGTTTGTATGAAAAATCTTATTCCTTGAGTTAATAAACTTAAAACTTGGCACGAATATTTATCTAAATAAATTATGATGTTTGTGATTTTTTGTTTTTCTAAACTACCCTCTAAAGGGGAATTGGGGGGTGTCAAAGTTTGTATGGAAAAATTTTAACGCGCAATCCGATTAATTCAAAACTCAGTACTATACTATAAACCAAAAATAAAGAATAATGTGCAGCAGGGTTTTTCAAAAATGTACCTCTGATGGGGTGAAAAGGGGTAGTCAATTTTACAGGGGAGGATTTTCCTGCGTGGCTTGATTAGGTCGAAAATTGGTGTAAATAATCTTTGAGTCAAGCTATGGAAAAATCTCAAACGATTTCTTAAATTTCCACCCCTGTGGGGGTGAAAACAGGGAATACAATTTACATAAAAAACCTTAAACATTCGGTTAATTGACTTGAAACTTGGCACATACACTTGCCTAAGTAAGTAATGAAGTTTGTCACCATTAGTTTTTCAGAACTACCCGTCAAAGGGCGATTAGGGATGTTAAAGTTTGTATGGAAGAATTTTAAAGCTCAGTCCGATTAACTCGAAACTCAGTATTTATACTTTTGACATAAAAGTAACATAAATAAGATTTTAGGTTTTTTAGAAATCGATCCCAAATAAAATTTTTAAGGGTAGGATTTTACTGCGTGGCTTGGTTCATTCAAAATAAATTTGTATAAATAATCTAAGTCAAATACTGGAAGCGCTCCAAACGAATTCTCAAAATTCCGTCCGTAATAGGGTTGAAACGAGGGGATACAGGTTATATGAAAAATCTTATTCCTTTGGTTAATCAGTAAATAATATAGATTGAACTTTTAGGTTTCTAAAACAACCCCTTACAGAGGATATTTTAGGGGGTGTCAAAATTAGCAAGAAAAATTTTTAACGCGCTTTCGGATTAACTTGAAACTCGGTACTAATATAGTCTGTCAGTGTGAGTACTTTATGCGGTTTACCCAAATGTCCTTTCTTTAATATTATTCGTCGAGTCGTTGAGCTCTTTAGGTATTTAGTTGAGCTATACGATTACTGAGTCTGACAAATGCTTGCACTGACTGGACAGGTCTACTCAAATCTGTACCATTATTTTCTCTAAAGCCCATTTCAGACGCTAATCTATATGGTCCTCACATGATCTGACCAAGATTATGCCTGGACTTCGAAAAGAGACTTTGACCCCCGAGGTTGTTTTGCCATTTCTTTTCAGGGGTAGTCAGATAGGAATTATATCGACTCCATATAGCTTATTTTTTTGTTCTTAATATGACGTTCAAAAGTGATTCCGATATCCTGTTTACAGAATAAACTTCATTATAAATACATACTAATATTATAAATTCGAAAGTGACTGTCTGTATGTCACCTTTTCACGCCTAAACCGTTGAGCGGATTTGGATCAAATTTGCCAAAAATACAGATGGCATCCTAGGATAAGACAGGCTACTTTTTGTTTTAAAAAGAATCCTAAAGGAGGTAATATAGGGGATGAAAGTTTGAATGAGAAACCCAGAATTTAGGGTTTTTTTATGGGTTAGGTTAGATTAGGAATAAAGAATTACGTGTTTCAGCGTTTTTTCAAGGGGGGTTAAATAGGGAATGATTTTAAAATTCCCATGTAATATTGATATTTTTGTGTACCTACTTATTTTTAAGAGATTTAAAGGTTTTAAAATACAGTCATAGTCATAATAAAATTGGTCTACTCGGTCAAGTTATTACAATTTATAGTCACAAAAAGACTTGGCTAACACGGACACATTCACTTACGGGCTACGGGGTCAGTGATAGTCAATCACAAAAATTGATGGTGATTATAATAAAATGAATAATTATTATTTTTAAGTTACATTTAGGTCCACTAGCACCACAGATCACAAAATACGTTGAGCGCTAAACGAATTAAAAACATTATGATGAAACAGAGAAACTCGTGGAAGTGGTAAATACTCGTCACTCTTTTACACCGCACACAACATACTTATCACAAACACCACATACCTTTCATTTAACACTCACCCACACACTCATTCACCCTACAATCACACATTAAAAACCAATCCCAAAGAAATTTTTGTCCCGTAATTTTTTATTTTTTGTCTTGTTTGTTTTTTATTTTATTAACTAAATCTAAATTATCTAAATTCTCTCTTTGCATGGAACATTTATTTTATTCTGTATCTGGAGAAGGGCGTTGTTAGCCGCGCTACAGTTTATACTTTTGCAGCTATCATCGTTTTACTTGTTGTACTGGCTTTTTTTCCGAAATAATTTTTTTATATATACAGGGTGTCCAGTAAATAGCACGACATACTGCAGGGGGTGATAGCTTGGGTCAATACTTACCGAAACAACACAATATATGTTCAGCAAAATCTTACGGATTTACAGTTTTACAAAATTTTCCGAAATATCGAAAAATCTCTACCTTGAAACAGATTTTTAAGCATCTCGTAATGAAACATTCCTTTTCTATTATTTTTTTTACATCAAATTATTCGTGAATAGTTACTTTACTCATTGATAAGTCTTTTTTCTATCAAAAACAAGAATGTTTTCAAGAAATAGTATTTTTTGTTTAAATTTTCACATAACGATTTTCTTTTCGCATAACTTTAACCTACAGTGGTGAAAAAAAATCCATAAGATTTTGCTGAACATATATTGTGTTGTTTTGATAGGTATTGACCCAAGCTATCACCTCCTGCAGTATGTCGTGCTATTTACTGGACACCCTGTATATACAGGGTGTCCCGTAAATAATGGATCAAACGTAACGGGTAGGTAGCTTACCTAATTTCCAACAACTAATTTGAATATTAAAAAAAAACCGTTACAGTAACCAGGATATTAATTTTTTTTCGAATTTTACGATTTTGTCTTCCAGAATTAAGCTTTTTTAATGCTGTCGCTGCAAATGATGACATTTTTAGGTATGATTTTTATTTAACATTTCTGAATAGCTTACTAATGTTATAAGATACCATTTTTTTTGAATACCGTTTTATTTGCCTTAGAAAAAAAATCTTGAGTTGAAAAGTTTTTTCTTTACGATGTTAGGACCAAAATTGAAAAAATTCTCCTGTAAAAAAAATGTATGACACCGAAGACCACCATTATTTTAAAAACTTGTACATTTAATAAGGTTTGCAAATTGGTATAAAACTTACGTCTAGTCCTTATCGTTACAAAGATATTGCTATGAATGTGATGAAGAAGACAGAAAATAAATTAAATTGGTACTATTCCATTTTTTCCTTTTCGTAATGGCTTATGCTTGAATGCTTGTAATCGAAGCAGGTAGTTAAGCGGATAGCATAATTCCGACCCGATGACGTCATCTGTCCGGAATTTGGGACCGCTACCTGTGGCGGAGTTGCACCTCAGTCAGTGTGAAAGGGATAGATAGCGCCGCTTTTTGGTAAATCGGTTAAATCGGTATGAAGTTGCGCAGGTTCTTTTGTTCTTTCCTGCGCCCTTCACTCGTACAGGCTTCATTGTTGCTTGATTTTATTAGTTTAGTTGTAACTAGTCTCTCTTCGAGTTGCTACGTCAGACAACTTTCGCTCCCGGTCAGTGGCTCGGTGTTTTCTTCTGTAAAATTTGACTTGTGCTGTGTTTTTGGACTTTGCTTTGCCTATCGATTTGGAACTCTTTGCGTATTGGACAAACGACTTGGCGATCCTACGGACTCCGAAAACATTCGTTTGTGTGTGCTTGTACGTGTGTGCAGTAGCGCTGAAACCTTATTCAGCCCAATGCCTCGTTATGAGTACACGCCACGGCAGTACGCCGAAATGCATTTTATCTACGGAGAAGCAAGAGGTAATGCCAGGGCGGCTGCAAGATTGTACCGTGAAAGATACCCGAACCTGGTTCGTTATCCCGATTATCGCGTCTTTATTAGAGTGCATAACGCGCTTCTTGAGGGAAGAATTCTTGGCACCGGAGTTGGTGGTACCCGTGAAGGACGACCGCGACAAGTTAATGACGAAGTCATTCTTCGAGAAATCGAGGAAGATCCGTCAGTCTCCGTTCGCGTCATAGCGCGACGCGTAGGAATTTCTAGATCGACGGTGCATCGAGTGCTACAACGGTGCCGATTGCACCCATATCACGTGCAACGTGTTCAAACGCTGACGTCGCGTGATTACCAGCCAAGAATAGAATTTTGCCAAAGGATGCTTAGAATGATTCGGGCGGACCCGCAGTTTTTTAACAAGATTTTATGGAGTGACGAGTCTTCATGCCGCCGAGATGGATATTTAAATTTGCATAATTTGCACAGTTGGCAGCTGATAAACCCATATTTGATGCGAGAGGACAGGAGCCAACATCAATTTAAAATAAATTTATGGGCGGGAATAATCAATGGGCAAATAATAGGGCCCTTTGAACTACCAGCTACTCTAAACGCCGAATATTATCTCCATTTTTTAAGGAATGAGTTGCCAAGGTTATTAGAAAACGTTCCAGAAGACGTACGGCAAGCAATGTGGTTGCAAAATGATGGGTGCCCCGCTCACTATGCGACGGCAGTAAGGGCGCACCTTGATGAAAGTTATCCGGACAGATGGATCGGCCGATTAGGACCAATTTTGTGGCCTCCGCGATCTCCGGATTTAAATCCCCTAGATTTTTTTTACTGGGGATGTTTAAAAGACAGGGTCTACAAGAATCCAATAACGTCGGAAGAAGAATTACGACAGCGCATCCAATCTGCTGTATCAGAAATAAACCAAAGCCGTTTTGTCCGTCGGATAAGAGCTTCCTTTATTAGGAGATGCAGACTTTGCATTCTTGTAGAGGGAAGGCAATTCGAACATTTATTGTAAAAACCAAATAAAACGATTTATTTGAACTAACTGTTTTTTTTAGTACGGCCTCCTAATTCTTTTCATACGCCTCAATAATTCAATGAACATTGCCTCTGAAATACTACAGTTACACATTTTAAAGAAAAAGTTTAAATGTACACACTTTTTTATTTTTTTTATTAACGTTGATTTGGAGCACCTCTCAGATTCATAGCAATTATCTTTGTAACGACAAGGACTAGAATGTACAACTTCATACCAATTTACCAAAAATACAAAAGCGGCGCTATCTATCCCCTTCACGCTGACTGAGGTGCAACTCCGCCACAGGTAGCGGTCCCAAATTCCGGACAGATGACGTCATCGGGTCGGAATATGCTAGCCGCTTAACTACCTGCTTCGATTACAAGCATTCAAGCATAAGCCATTACGAAAATGAAAAAATGGAGTAGTACCAATTTAATTTATTTTCTGTCTTCATCACATTCATAGCAATATCTTTGTAACGATAAAGACTAGACGTAAGTTTTACACCAATTTGCAAACCTTATTAAATGTACAAGTTTTTAAAATAATGGTGGTTTTCGGTGTCATACATTTTTTTTACAGGAGAATTTTTTCAATTTTGGTCCTAACATCGTAAAGAAAAAACTTTTCAACTCAAGATTTTTTTTCTAAGGCAAATAAAACGGTATTCAAAAAAATGGTATCTTATAACATTAGTAAGCTATTCAGAAATGTTAAATAAAAATCATACCTAAAAATGTCATCATTTGCAGCGACAGCATTAAAAAAGCTTAATTCTGGAAGACAAAATCGTAAAATTCGAAAAAAAATTAATATCCTGGTTACTGTAACGGTTTTTTTTTTAATATTCAAATTAGTTGTTGGAAATTAGGTAAGCTACCTACCCGTTACGTTTGATCCATTATTTACGGGACACCCTGTATATATATTTTTTTATATTATTCTGTTTTTGTTAATTTTGAAGTTGTCAGGGATGGAATGATGTTTTAAAATTGTTCAGCGATAACTGTATTATCAAGTATTTATGGTTTTTGGTGCAATCGGGCTTTGGTATCATAATCAAACCTGTTTTATGTGTATAAAAGATTATTTGAATTTGTTATTTATCTATATGTCTGTTTATTTGTTACCTTTTCACACCTTAACGGATAGGCCGTGACCTGGGTAGGAACATAAGATAATTTTTATTCCGGTAGTAGGTACGTTCCCCGGGAATAATTTCCAAGTTATACACGAGCGAAGCCGCGGGCAAAAGCTAGTATTATAATAAAAATAAACAATATGTAGCTAAAATAAAAATCAATAAGTAAATCAAAAAATTAAAACAAACAAATCCGGTTAAGTTGGTTTAGGCTAACATATCGTATTGATAATAATTATATCGTATGATTTAGCACGAGGATGAGGCATAATAATTATATCGTATGATTTAGCACGAGGATGAGGCATAATAATTATATCGTATGATTTAGCACGAGGATGAGGCATAATAATTATATCGTATGATTTAGCACGAGGATGAGGCATAATAATTATATCGTATGATTTAGCACGAGGATGAGGCATAATAATTATATCGTATGATTTAGCACGAGGATGAGGCATAATAATTATATCGTATGATTTAGCACGAGGATGAGGCATAATATACGATCATTCAAACCCAAAAATACACCGACTGTTAATAATAAACTTATTTAAGGACGCTGTTACAAATGGGTAGTCAAATCAATACTTTTTACACAAAAGTATGTTTATTAATGAAAATTTCTTTAATAAACATATTTTTGTGTAAAAAAGTATTGATTTGACTACCCACATTTCTCTATTATGCTGTAAGATAGTCAAAATAAGTAAAAAGATTATTTCACATCGATCTTCCAATCGGTTTAAAACGATTGACAAATTGAAGAATAAACTATAAAAGCAATATTATATTCATTCTACAATCGACATTTTTGCCGATAGGATATGCTTTTGGATCTGCACAAGCGCACCATTAGCTCGTCGCAAGACGCAGCGGCCGTACTAAGCGACCATCCGCATAAATTAAGTATCGTTTTGTGACTATTACATTGCATGACCGGTCACTTAGCGACGTACTTAGGTAGTGGTTAAGGGGAAATGTATTTATTGCATAAATAGTACAGTCGCTGTGATATCTGAAAACAAAAATAACGTAGTAAAAGCAAGAAACATTTTACAATTTGTTGTTTTTCATGATTTAAAAGACAAATATAGTAAAATACTTGTACTTACATATGGAAAGTGATTCCATGATTTCTATAGTTTTTGTTTTGGCTCCAGTTTTTACAAGAAACCACTGAACAACACGGCATTCTTATAATTTGTCACGATCACAGTCGAAAGCGCACTAGTTCGCGGAGACGGCCATTTGACTATGAATGGTTCTTACTGATCTCGTCGCGCGGACACAGACACGCCCCCTTGCCACTTCTGTTTTTTTATATTTCTATGGTTTCACCGAATAGCTAAACAACAGCTACGTACAGTTACAGCAGGTATAGCTGGCCACGGGTCATATAATAAACACCTCTTTGTCATAGGAGTCAAAGACAGTCCGCTGTGCAGGGCCTGCATGGTGGACGACGAGAAGTAGCTCATGTGCTTTTAAACTGCCCGGTGGTCGCCATATATCGGCCAAAGTACTTCGGTAACCCAAGTACCCTCCGTGAGATTTTCAGTAACACCAAGGCGTTGCTGACCTTCCTTGAGGAGCTGGGGTGGATCGAATAATCGAGTTTCCCACCCGTACGCATACGCGCATTGATGTGGAGTTGCAGACATAGCCCATATGATCTACTACCTAAGCAATCGTGTTTTGTGTAGTTAACAAAAAATTACGTACCGAAATACCAGATTTGTAATTTAGCGTGAGCGTGGAGCGTACTGAAATATCAGCTTGGAGAGCCAAGTACTTGCATGTAGTGGATAAAAATAATAAATCTCCCCAGCCCCGGCCCATAATTTATTTAGATGAGACCTATATTCACTCTTCGCATACATCGGGTAAATGTTGGCAAGGAGATGGTGAAGACAGAGTATTGGAGCCTGTATCGAAAGGGCAAAGATATATTATTGTTCATGCGGGAGGAGATACTGGATTTGTTACAAATGCACTACTTGTGTTTAAATCAAACACAAAAAGTGGTGAAGCTATGTGTTTTACAGCCTCAATACTGTCAGCACCGGTCACCAGATCGTCGACAAAAAAATCATCCTGAATGACTGTGCGAATCAATGGCTCAGAACATTCCAATGCCAACTGTTTTAAACAACGTACGCTAGTAAACGGCGCGGATGCTGTACCGTACGTGACAGTATTGAGCCTGTAAACTTCCAATGGGTCTGTGGGATTGTCACGCCATAGAATTAAAAGCAAATTTCGCTGATTCGGATCTTTCTGAATTTGGCGAAACATTTTTTCAACGTCTGCACATCCTACCCAACTGTGTTGTCTAAACCGAAGCAAAATAGCAAACAAGTCACCCTGTATTGCCGGGCCTACGCGTTGTATGTCATTGAGTGATTTTCCGCTCGTGGTTTTTGCACTCGCATCGAAAACAACTCGTAGTTTAGTGGTAGTACTGTGCTCACGGAATACACCGTGGTGTGGTAAGACGTAGTGTGGTTTGTCGTATGTATAGATGCATGACATGTGACCCAATGCGATGTATTCATGAATGAATTGCATGTATAATTGTTTATAGGCCGGAGTGCGTTGCAGACGTTTCTCTAGTGCGTAGAAACGACGTTCTGCCTGAGAAAATGAGTCGCCCAATGCGTCAGGGGACTCCTTCAAAGGCATGGAAACGCAAAACCTACCATCAGAATCACGTGTGGTGGTCTTTATAAAATGATCCTCACAGGCCTGCTCCTCATTACTGCGGACATCAGTCGATCTGCCTATCTCCTCGAGTTCCCAAAATTTTCTCAACTGTTCATCCAATGACGATGTGACGTTACATGAAACATGAGAACTATGTGTGCGAGTATTCAAGGGCCCTGAAATAATCCACCCTAATTTAGTGTTTTGTAGGTATGGACCATTTTTCAACCGGAATTTTCCATTTTCCAGAAGATCCCAGAAGTGGTCAGCACCAATCAATATGTCTATGGGTTGAGATTCGAAGAAATAGGGATCGGCTAACTGAATGTTCACAGGAATGTTAAGACCGTCTTTAGATAAAGACACGGCTGGTAACTGTGACGTTATAGAAGGTAAAATTAAACAATGTATGTGTGTAGTGTAGGAACCTACCAGGGACCGAATTCTAACATTACAGGCCTGTGTGCACTGGGAAACTGAGTTACCTACACCTGTTATATTGTAAGTGGACTGTATTTTTTGTGTGTGTAATTGATTACATAACGCCTCTGTGATAAAACATCGTGTACTACCGTTATCAAGAAGTGCGCGTGCCGTATGATAATTATTATGAATATCGGCAATCTCGACTAACACGGTGGACAATAGAACTGGTTTGGCGACTAACCCTAGCGTGGTGGGGTCGCCGTCGCAATTAGCATTATGCGTGTGTGATTCTAATGCGGGCTGCGAAATTTGTCCTACTGTCACTAGAGATAGAGGTTGATTTCGCGTGTTGTCCTCTGACTCATTACGATGTAGTAGTGTGTTATGTTTCTTAGAACATTTCTTACACGGTCCGAATGGGCAGTCGTTCACTTCGTGCCCTGAGCGCAAACAGTTTGTACATAATTTATTTTGCGTGACTAAATTATGTCTGTCTGCTATGGACAGATCAAGGAAATTTTGGCATGAAAATAATGGATGTTTTTCCTTACACATGGGGCAAGGTTTGTACTGTGTTTTGTGCGACTGTGGTTTCGTAGTGCCGGACGAAGAAGCGTTACAGTGTACTTTAGAAGTGACCGCATTTGTGTGTTTCTTACTATCGTGTGTGCCTTTACTATGCGTCCCTAATAGCTTATCTAACATATCCGCTCTCCGTCCGAGAAAACGAATTAAATCCTCGACCTTTAACTCAAACTTCGCATCGACAGAACAGTGTGTCATTTGTGTGATTACAAATTGTTCCCATTCTCGCTCGGTAGCAGGGTCCACCTTACACACAATCATGTAAATTATGAGCGTATCCCAGTGATCGGTCGGCTCACCGAGTATTTTTAGTGCGCGTAGATGTTTTAACATCGTATCGACGAGCTTTCGCATGCGCAGAGCGCGAGGAAGGCATGGAAGACCTCCGACTACCTCTTCGCGGAACGTTAAAAAAACACTTGTTTTTTCTTCTAGTCTAACACTTTTTGAATCGACCTTGCTCTGTATAGCTTCATCCACAATTTTAAGTCCAGACAAGTTCCTATTGTACCAATTGTACTAACGCAAATCGCAAATAAATAATTTTATAATTTTGGAGAAACCAAGAAGTTATTCATTTCACACTCAACCACAACCACAATATTTGAAGAGGAAGACGCATAACGCATGAACATATTTTGGTGATCATCATGACGAGATGAATAGTACCAACTTTAAAAAGTGGGTTATTGAAAAACTTGTGCATAATTTACGAGAGCCATCCATAATAGTGATGGATAATGCTCCTTACCCCCCTCCCACCCCTCACCGCCCCGTCTCACCATTCTCAACTGCCTTACCACCCGCTCCCCCTCCCTCATAACCTCACCTCACCTTCAAGGAAAGCATGGAAAGAGCGCGCGCGAAAAGGGAGTCATAAGAAGAGCATTCTCCAAGATTTGTCCACTATGGGATAATGAAGCTGAGTGAACACGTTGAAAGACCATTCTTTCAAGGCCGGGAGGATGTTCACGCATGATGTTGACAACCTGCGTGTTTGCTATTACACAAGCTTTAGGCGCTTCTCTCTTTGGAATACATATCCTACCTACCGTCTACCTACGCATCGAGAATCAACACTATCACGCCATTCTCGGACGGCCAATGAGAGGTCTTCAAGGGATGCCATTGAACAAGCACCAATAGGAGCAGCTTACGAAGACCTCCGACTACCTCTTCGCGGAACGTTAAAAAAACACTTTTTTTTTCTTCTAGTCTAACACTTTTTGAATCGACCTTGCTCTGTATAGCTTCATCCACAATTTTAAGTCCAGACAAGTTCCTATTGTACCAATTGTACTAACGCAAATCGCAAATAAATAATTTTATAATTTTGGAGAAACCAAGAAGTTATTCATTTCACACTCAACCACAACCACAATTTGAAGAGGAAGACGCATAACGCATGAACATATTTTGGTCCTTCGAGCCGGATGTGCGTTGCAGACGTTTCTCTAGTGCGTAGAAACGACGTTCTGCCTGAGAAAATGAGTCGCCCAATGCGTCAGGGGACTCCTTCAAAGGCATGGAAACGCAAAACCTACCATCAGAATCACGTGTGGTGGTCTTTATAAAATGATCCTCACAGGCCTGCTCCTCATTACTGCGGACATCAGTCGATCTGCCTATCTCCTCGAGTTCCCAAAATTTTCTCAACTGTTCATCCAATGACGATGTGACGTTACATGAAACATGAGAACTATGTGTGCGAGTATTCAAGGGCCCTGAAATAATCCACCCTAATTTAGTGTTTTGTAGGTATGGACCATTTTTCAACCGGAATTTTCCATTTTCCAGAAGATCCCAGAAGTGGTCAGCACCAATCAATATGTCTATGGGTTGAGATTCGAAGAAATAGGGATCGGCTAACTGAATGTTCACAGGAATGTTAAGACCGTCTTTAGATAAAGACACGGCTGGTAACTCTGATGGTAGGTTTTGCGTTTCCATGCCTTGTTCACCTCTGTCTCTTACCCCCTCACCAAATTCACTTCCCACTTACCTCCCCTTCCCTCACTCACACCCCCTTCACCGATTTCCCTTCTCCCTCTACCTTCATCAAAAACTCCCCTCCCCTCTCCACCTCTCCACCTCCTTCCCCCTCATTACACCTTCCTATCCCTCTTCCACTCCCGCCATCATCCTCCCCTTTTCCCTCCTCATCACCCCTCCCCTCCCTTTTCCCTCATCACACCCTACCCAGTCCCCCTTTCCCTCCTCGATACCCCCACCCCTCCCCCTTTCTCTCCTCACCACCCCCTGCTCATCACCTTTCCCCTTCTACCCTTCTCTCGGGGGGAAAAACTATTAATGACAAACTTTATTACTTGCTCAGGAAGTATTTGTGCCAAGTTTCAAAATAATTAACCAAATTAATAAGATTTTTCATATAAACTAAATGAATTGTTTTCACCCCCACTGAGGTGGAATTAAAAAAAACCGTTTGGGATATTTCCGTAACTCGATTGAAAGATTATTTACACCAGTTTTCGATATAATCTAGCCCCGCAGTAAAACCTGCCCTGTAAAATTGACTACCCCTCTTCACCCTCTTAGGGGTGGATTTTTGAAAAACTCTGATACACATTGTTCTTCATTTTTGGTCTCAAGTATAAATACTGAATTTCGAGTTAATCGGATCGCGCGTTAAAATTACTCCATACAAACTTTGACACCCCCCCAATCCCTCTTTAGGGGGTAGTTTGGGAAAACTAAAAATGACAAACTTTGTAATTTACTTAGATAAATATTCGTACCAAGTTTCAAGCCTTAATTTATTAATTAAACAATTAATTCAAGGAATAAGATTTTTCATACAAACTTTGGACCCCCGTTTCACCCCCTTAGAGGATGAATTCTGAAAAATTCTTTCTTAGTGCACCCTTAGACCTAATAAGGAACCTACTTCGCAAATTTGGAATCTCTAGACCCAGCCGTTTGGGCTGTGTGTTGATATGTCAGTCAGTCAGTCACTCAGTCAGTTTCTTCTTTTATATATTTAGATATTGTCAAATTGTATAAAACAGTAATGGTGGAGTTTCTTGACCATTCTTCTCCATACGAAACTACCTTTTGGAAGGGGCCACTAAAATCAATAATTTTTTTTTGTAAATTTTGACGTTCAAAAGTGCCTATTTGAAATAAATGATTTGACCTTAAAATATAAAAAGAAGAATCACAAATAAATGAATATCAATAATTGAGCTTACGACCACAGGTTTTCAAAAAAGTCGTCGAACCGTTAAGCTATTTGCTCTGCTGAAAGTTGATTTAAATGTTATGTAAGAAGGTTAAATATGAAACTATCTACTATATTCTAACCTTTTGGCTCGTCTTTTTACAATTTACGGTAAACTATATTATGGGATCCTGCCGTTTTGCCGAATGATTTTGACAAAATTTCACTACCCAAATAAATTTTAGCAACCTTTTTTTATACCAATGCAATATTTGGAATGAATTTAGTACGCACATTTTCATTTTATCAAATTTTTACTCGGTATAATATTACCAAGGATAATGTCATTAAGGCATTTGGTCTTTAATCAAATGATTTATTACGGCAAAAAATTTTTAGACTATAAACTGCTAAAATTAGGATTCTGATTCTAATTCAATTAATACAATATTCAGTTACTTCTAATTATTACGAACCTAACCCGAAAATCCTAACCTTAGACGGTTGACATCAGGGGCACCCCGAGGTTCGGTTTGGTTAGATTCGTTTAATCCCTGCAGACAGAAATAGAAGCCCCGCGTAGCGGGGCTCCGCCAACTAGCTGACGAAATCACTAACCCTAGACAGTCGACGTCAGGGGCACGGCTCCGTCGATCTACTGTCAGTTTTATTGCTTGGTTGCTTGGAGAAGTATCGTGGTTTTTTTTTTTTTATAACCACCCAGAAATGGGAGCCCCGCGAAGACATATCCATACTTCCATACTAATCCATACTAATATTATAAATTCGAATGTAACTCTGTCTGTCTGTTACCTTTTTGCGCCAAAATCACTGTACGGATTTCGATAAAATTTGGCAAGGCTATAGATGGCATCCTGGGGAAGGACACAGGCTACTATTTGTCTTAAAAAATAACCCTACAGGGGAGGAAAGTTTGTATGGGAAACCCAGCTTTTCTTAAGTTAGAGATAATTATGAAAATTAAAATTATGCTTTTGGTAGGAAATAAAGAAATATGTATTACAGCGTTTTTAAAAAATCAACCCTTTTTTTATGGATGGGAAATCATCAAATGACTTCTCCCGCTCTGGGCGGAGTCCTGCTCCGCCCAGAGCGTCCCTCCTGGCCGTGTCAGACTTTTGCTGACTAAAACCCACCCGTGTTCCTTCAGTTGCCTATGCCAGAGCCACGGTATCTCTTTCGAACAACCCGCGACCCCGGCAGCATCAGCTCTATCGGACCCCATCTCTGCTGACATCTATTTGAGGCGCGCGTGGAACACAATGCACCGTCGACCCGGGCCTGGTCCTTACCGGACGGCGAGCTACCCATTGCTCGCCATCCGCAAACCCGCGCCTACTTTTATTTATTTTCCCTGGGCGGTGGGAATCGGTGGCCGGAAATCGGCTATTTCGGGAATTTTTCAGGGAAAAATCAGCCCTTAAGGGGGTAAACTAGGGGTTGATTTTAAAATTCACAAATAACATTAAATTTTTTGTGTACCTCTTTTTAAGATATTTAAGGATTGGAAATGTAGTCAACTCATACTTCGTATCTTACTCTTTATTAAATTCGACGTTTTTACGACGAAATTATTACAACAAATAACTTTGAAGAAGTGACTGGCATAATTAATTTTATCTAAACAAAGACCCCCCCCCCCCCCCCCAGCGTTTGTGTGACTGTTTGAACGCGAGAACGCGATAAAGTCAAAAAACTACCGAACGGATTTTCATACGGTTTTCACCAATGGACGGAGTGATTAAGTATGGTTTTGTGTAAATTGGCTAAACTATGACGATGATTGTTGCAGATGTCGTAAAAAAACATGCCGACTGGGAGCTAGAGATTTGAGTTTGCACAGTTATATCGGACGGCCCTATGTTCTCCACATGTAAGTAACTACGTTCCCATGGGATATTTTCCGATACCCATGCGGGCGCAGCCGCGGGCAAAAGCTAGTATAAACTAACTAAACATTGTATTATATAGACAGTTGTTGTATTTTTGATGTTTCGAAATATCATTAAGTCGGACTTTTTGTTATTCGATCTATTGAAACTCGGTATTTTGAGAATAGTAATTATAAACGACTATCTTTTGCCCACGGCTTAGCCTGCGTGGATTTCGGAAAATAACCCACGGGAACGTACTACCCCGGGATTAAAAGTGCCCAATGTGTTAATAATCCAGGTAAACAATTCTCGATCTTAAATGCGGACATGGTCGACCGCGCTTGGGCCCAAGCTACTCTTCCCATTCGTATGGGAGGCCTCGGCGTCCGCAAAATTTCTAGTATTAGTTTACCGGCATTCATATCATCGGTCCACGGTACAGATAAATTAATCAGGAAAATCCTAGCCTACACACTGGTTAATTTTGATGTACCTTGTTTCACCGAGGCTATGGATGCCTGGAGACTCGCTTGCCTGAATTCAGACCCACCCGACAATCCATCTTCCCAGAGACGGTGGGAGGAGCCGCTCTGCAGAGTAGTACAGAACAATTTAAACTTATGTTTCGTCGACACTGATATATGCAGTCATATATTGGGGCAAAGCCACTAGTAGGGATTTCGTATTTAAAGCGCAAAAAGATGTGTACGTGCGATTGCTGGTATCCGTGTTCCTGATTCATGTGAACCATATTTCAAAGAATTTAAAATATTGACCTTTCCTGCAATTTACATTTATGAAGTAGCCGTATTTATAAAAACAAACGAAAATCTATTTGGTAAACTCAAATCGAAAAGACATACGTTAAAAAATTCTAATGTACCACATAAAACGGCTCTATTTAACAAAAGCTTCTTTGGCATTGCATCAAAAATATACAACAAAATACCTATTGACATTCTGAGCAATAAGGAACTTCCAGTATTTAAAAATAAATTACGAAACTTTTTAATTGATAAAGCACACTACACGATCCAGGATTTCTTGAATATAAAAAAAAATTGACATGTAAAATAATTTTAAAGGACAATACGCATTTGCTTAAGAGATTTGGGCCCTTAAAAAAGATTGTCGTGTCACGGTGATTTCAATTTTATTTTGTAGGGAATAAAATTTCTTTTCATATTCTGCAAACGATTTTCATTTTTTTACCCAGGTTTAGGAGAAATCTTACTTTTTCAGATGATGATATTGAGGTTATAAAAATTAAGCTTAGTCTGTCAAACCTATTTGAGTATAATCGTGATTTACGATCTTAATTGTTACTGTAGTATATATTTATTTACGGTTAATAATAGGTCTTTACCTATGAAATTGCCGTTTTGTATGAAAAAATTTAAACGAATTTTTTTCATGCATTTTTTATTTGTATTAATCGAAGTAATCACCCATGCAATCAATGCATCTTTGCCAACGCAGTGGCAGTTTATTGATGCCCTTCTTAAAGAAATCAGCTGGACGGGAGGCAACAAATTCTTCAAAGGCATTTTGTACTGCCTCTCGGGTATTTAATTTTTTTCCCGCCAAGAAGTTATCCAAATTCTGGAAAAAGTAGTAGTCTGTAGGCGCAAGGTCTGGTGAGTAGGGCGGATGACGGAGAGCTTCCAACCTCAGTTCTTGCAACTTGGAGACCGTCTGCTGTGCAGTATGAGGTCGCGCGTTGTCGTGCAGGAGCAGCGGAGACGAGCGATTGACCAATGCTGGTTGGAGATGTGCCAGCTTCTCCATCATTGTGTTCAGTTCTTCACAGTACACATCTGAAGTAATGCTCACCCCGTTTGGTAAGAAGCTGTGATGAATCACACCGGCGCTAGACCACCAAACAGTGACCATCACTTTTCTAGGGGTAAGTTTTCGTTTAGGGCATTGTTTAGGTGCTGAACCAGGATCCAACCAACTTACTGAGCGCTTGCGGTTATCAAACAGAATCCATTTTTCATCGCAGGTAACAATGCGGTTCAAAATTCCTTCATTTGTGTGTCTGTTGAGCAGTGCAAGGCACGTCTCGACGCGTACTTCGCGCTGGCGGTCATTGAGTTCGTGGGGCACCCATTTGTCAAGCTTTTTTACCTTGCCAATTTGACGCAAATGGACCAATATTGTTTTGACGCTAACGTCGAAAGCTGCTGCTAATTCAGCCGTAGATTGTGTATCATCAGCTTCCACAATCGCCTTTAATTCGTCATTGTCGACCAAAGTCTTCGGACGACCGCGAGGTTCATTTTTCAGGTCGAAATTTCCAGAACGGAAGCGAGCAAACCAAACAAGCAAACAAACAAGCAAACAAGTGGTGCGTTGGTTTGCAGTGTTAGCTCCGTAAACGTCGTTGATGTTGCGTGCCGCTTGTGGCGCGTTGCTGCCACGACGGTACTCATATTCCATAATTACTCGCATTTTTAACGTATCCATGATGACGAAAAAGATTGAAATGCGATTAAAATGTAACACTAATCAATAAACAAATGACTACTTTTGAAAAAAAAATCCATGTTTTTAAAATAAAATTAATTTGAAATTAGAATTCTTAGCCAAACAAAAATTATTTTTATTTGAAATGGCCAGTACTGCAGAACGGCAATTTCATAGGTAAAGACCTAATATGAGGATAAGTTCATGAGAATGAGGTAGTGAGGTCCCTCAGCCTCACTACCTCCTTCTCTCGCTATCTCTAGCGAGAGAAGGAGGTAGAAGGTTGTAAGTGTGCTGTGCTGTATCCATCAGCGAGTGTCATTAAAAATAAATAAAGGCTTTGGCAGCAGCATTTTCAGTGCTCTTTAGGAAGGTATACTTAAAAAAATAAAATAGTAAAAACATTTTATCCCTCTTCAACAGCCCCAGCTTCATTCTCATCATATATCTAAACATAATCATGGTACGAGCGCAGCGTAAGTACTCTACTGAACGCTTTCCCACGAAACTGCCCTATTTTGTTCACTTATCAATAATTATGTACAATATGTTCTGCTGCTCACATGTCGTGATTTGATTCTGGCCCCAACCAGATTATTGTTTTGACCTAATATTAAGGGCAAATCCTCTGTCTTCTTATTTTTACACTCCAGGGTGTCTGTTAATTTGCCGGATTACCGCCATGGGATCTGGAGGCAAAAGTCCTCGCGCACGTGTGGGAGTGGCGCGAGGAGGTGAAACGCCGGGGCGTAACTCCGCTGCCGCGAGAAATCACGGTACAGCGGACAGAGCTCCGGCGGGATCTCATGGCGATATGGAGAGTGCGATTGTCGCAACCCAGCGCTGGGCACGCCACAATTGCGGCGATAAGTCCCCTTTTTGAGGAGTCGTTGGAGAGGCGCCACGGCGTCCTCACCTTCCGCCTGACGCAGGTCCTCACCGGACACGGTTGTTTCGGGAGGTTCCTGTTTTGGATAAGGCGGGAGGAAACGCCCGGGTGTCACCATTGTGTGGATCGCCCGGAGGACACGGTGGAGCATACAGTGGAGGTCTGCCCGGCTTGGGCGGAGCACCGCCGTGTTCTCACGGAGGCGATCGGCGGCGGCGATCTCTCGCGTCCAAACCTGGTCCAGGCCATGGTGCGGAGCGAGAGTGCATGGGAAGCCGTCACCTCCTTCTGCGAAGCAGTAATGCTCGCGAAGGAGGAAGCGGAACGCGTGAGGGAGAGGCAACAGCCGCGCCCTCGCGCCCCTAGCCGCCGTAGGAGACGCCCTGGGCGGCGGGAATCGATTGCCGATTCCCGGCCACCGTAGGCGCGGGCTTGCGGACGACGAGTAATGGGCAGCTCGCCGTCCGGTAAGGACCAGGCCCGGGTCGACGGCGCGTTGTGTTCCACGCGCGCCTCAAAGAGATGTCAGCAGTGACGGGGTCAATTGGGCCGATGCCGCCGGGGTCGCGGGTAGTTCGAAAGAGATACCGTGGCCCTGGCACGGGCAGCTGAAGGAACATGGGTAGGTTTTAGTCAGTAAAATATAAGTGGAATTATTTAATTAATTAGTGGAATTAGTTAATTATATAAGTGGAAGCTTGTAATTGGCCTTCTTCTACATATCTCTTCTTGAATATATTGAATGTATTAGCTGTAAGTTTTCTTAAAATTAATAAAATAAAATAAAAATAAAATAAAATAAAAGTCTGACACGCCCTCCCGCTCTGCCCAGAGCGGGAGAAGTCATTTGATGATTTCCCATCCACAAAAAAAAAAAAAAAAAAAGGGTGTCTGTTAATATCACTAACTGCTTGCTTCTAAACATTTCTGGTAACAGCCTCCCAATAAGCAAAAAACAAACAAACAAACAAACAACAACAAACTTGATCCTAATGTATGCCCTAGAAAGTAAAAAAATGCTTATTATTATTTGTTTATTTACTTTTGTTTAATATCACTCATAGTAATTCTGCCGATTTAAAAACACTTACTTGATTAGTTGTGTTAATTGACAATCCACATGCAAAACATAATTATGCTTAGATATCCATGAGCAAAGGGATTTTTGGGATAGAGTTGTATTTGATAATGTCTAGTCTTGCAATGACACAAATCATCGGAGAATACCTGAAAAAGTTAAAAAATATCATCGAATTTATCTACTTAATACAGGGTGACCTAAAATTAGTGGCGGACCCGTTAAGGGGTGATAGTAGGGATCAATTCCAGTCGATATCACTCTTAGACCTACTGTCCTAAAGTTAACCCATTTCAGGATATTCCTACTTAAAGAATTTTACTTAAGATAAAATTTTGAATTTTGATACCTCATTTGAAAGGTAATGAAACGTAAATGATGTTTAATTATTATGTACGTAACATTTTGGGGGAGTCTTTTAAGGAAATCGAGGTTTTAGACGCAATCATCGTGTTTTTTTCATTTTATGATTTTGTTGAACGATTGTCGCGTAAGATATCGACATTTACGAAGATATCACTATTAATCATTCCTTATTTAGAATATCTTTGATGCAAAACAAAAAAAAATGGTCCAAAAAGACCAATTTTTACGATTTAGAGCTATTTTAAGATTTAAAGTAGAATTTTTTTGTAAAATTCTTTAAGTAGGAATATCTTGAAATGGGTTAACTTTAGGACAGTAGGTCTAAGAGTGATATCGACTGGAATTGATGCCTACTATCACCCCTTAACGGGTCCGCCACTAATTTCAGGTCACCCTGTATAATATTATATTAGGCTATAGATATTTATAGTTGACGACGAACCCCTGCCTGAACATAAGCCTTCTAATAGGCTGCTTAAACAGTGAACTATGAACGGGTATTTTAAAAAATATTTGAAGAACATATAGATTTACCAGTGTAGGCATTACCGAGGACTCTGGAAAGATAAGCATTAGTTCGTCTAATTCTTCATTAAATCAACAGCATGAATTCGTTACATAACATAAGTAAATACGGAGGATAAAAATCAAATCGACACAAAACAAACAGTATGACAGCCAGCATGGGCAGGCTGCTCGAGAACGTAAATAACGCAATGAATGTTGTTGAACTGTCAAAATGAAACCAATTCCGATTGATAATGTGGTGCAATTAGGGTGCAGATCAGATAATCGGATACGTGTGTGCCCACCCGTCTTTAAAAAAGTGTCAGAAGGCAAAACCGGAGCGTGAGTGCAGTTAATCCGATTCGATAGTCCGATTGGTGCTGATCCATGCGTCATGTTCGTGAACGGGCGCCGTCAGTTGGGACTGGTCGTCTCTTAGCTGCCATGGCTTATTTTTAATTTTAATATTTAATTTATTTGTTTTAGTTATTATCTTTTTATTACGGACGCTTTTTAACGTGCACGTCTTTCTACATTGTTCTCACATGTATATTTTCAACTTGAACGATGTAACCAATATTTTGTAAAAATATTATGATTTAAAAGAGTGTCCGTGGAGTTTCTTGCCCGTTCTTCTCCATAGGGATCTACTACGCTTTGGAATGGGCAACTAGCTTCATCTTTCTGACTGACCGACCCATTGACAATTCAAAAGTGCCTGTAATTGGTTTATTTGAAATAAATGCTTTGAGTTTGAGTTTGAGTTTGATTAGACGATTGGAAGGGCAACCGGAGCGTCTATTCCGCCTTAGTTCTTCGCTATCGGACAGAGGACCACCACTACGTTAGCTTCAAGCACCGCAGATCTAAGACCGGTAGAATCTCCTAGTTATAATATGTCGTATGTGTGTTGTGTATGTGTGTTATATGTATGTGTATGTTGTTATATGTGTGTGTTGTTGTTATATGTCTGTAGGTAGAATATACACTCCCTCAAATTATAATTGCTTCGTGTTTTTTTTTAGTAGTAGTAAGTAGTAGAAAAGCTATTGTAGCATATCTCCGGTCAGTTTAGTGGCAGATTAGTAAAGTATCGATATTTTCAATCGATTACAATTATTTAATTTTAGTTTGTCGTCTGGCAACATTCTGGTTTGATTTTAACTCCTTAGAGGCTAACTGCACCCCATGTGTGCATAAGGAAAAATCCTTTACATAATAGGTATATAAGCTTATATAATATATGTGTATATGTCGAAGAATCAAACGGATTAGCGTCCACGTGCTCGAAGTTGGTGTCCAGGTTTCCACCATATTGCTTCTTTATCAATCAGTGCGCACAATCGGCGCAGGCGCTATCTCCGAAGCAAGACAGCTCGAAAATAGACGAACGCACTACTGACAGATACAACATTGAAACTGACAGCTTTGGCATTGGTAACCTTGACTCGAACTACGGACTCAATGACAGCTGTTATCGATTTGATTAATCGACTAACGTATCTCAAACGCTAATAGATGGCGCTACTAGTACGTAAGTAAGCCTTTTACTTCACTTCTCCGACATATAGGTCTTTACCTATGAAATTGCCGTTTTGTATGAAAAAATTTAAACGAATTTTTTTCATGCATTTTTTATTTGTATTAATCGAAGTATAATAATAAAAAAAAATCATCATCAGTAGTTGTGGGGTTATGGGGTTCGCAACTAACCCCCCCCCCCCATACCCCTGGGTTTTGGGTTTATAAATTAGTTTATGATATCGCCTGAAGAGTGGCGGAATTGATAAAAATTCAATAAAATAATTATTAATTATGTAATATTACAATGCCAGGGTAAAAGAAATGTTGCTAAAAAAAACTTGAACATGTAGAAATACGACTTCATTTTTGAGAAGTAAACAGTCTTGACACGGCACCAAAACTAAGGGCCCACTGGTTGGCATTCTCCTTTAATGCCGATACTTAATTATTGTTTGCCTATTAGGCAGGACATATTGAAACTTTAATTTATTGTTAAGACCTTATATAACATATTAAAGATATTTTGAATTTCCTTGACACGTCTGCTACTACTGCGGAGCGTGCGCGTCTGCTGGCTGTGGGTAAGTGGGAGTCGGGTTTGTGGCTTCATGCACTACCGTCGTCGAACATAGGCACTTTGTTCGACGACACTACTTTCCGCCTCGCTGCTTCCCTGCGACTAGGAGCTCCTTCTTGTTCTCGTCATCGCTGTCACTTTGGCAAAGTTGTCAATAGCCTCGGACACCACGGCCTGTCTTGCAGCCGAAGTGCGGGTCGCTTAGCACGTCACGCGAACATCAATGACATCATCCGACGAGCCCTTGTCACCGTCGTCGGCGTTCCAGCTGTATTACAACCCAATGGCTTGACACGCGACGATGGCAAGAGACCGGACGGCATGTCTTTATTTCCATGGTACGAGTAGTTGGGAAGGCCTTTAGTGTGGGACGCAACGTGTGTCGATACTCTTGCGCCATCCCATCTTCCTGGCTCTGCGTGTTGTGCTGGCACAACACGCAGAGCACAGCATCAGCCGCTGCGGAAAATCTCAAGCGAGGGAAGTACCTTTTCGTTAATTATATTTTCGAGCCGTTTGGGGTTGAAACCCTTGGGCCGTGGGGTCCGAGTGCTCATAGTTTGTAATCTCCAAACGGCTGGTTGACACTTCCCGTTACCCAAGGGCTGGCTTACACTTCCCATGACCCAAGGGCTGGCTTTTACCTTGGCCAGAGGCTTAGCATTGCCATACAACGTGGCAATGCCGCCAGTCTCTTGGATACCTTACCAGTCGACAGCGATGCGGAGGAATTTTTCGACGCCATATTTTAGTATTTTTTTAATAGTTTTAGTTACGTTAGTAATAGAGGTTCAAGTATGAAATTGCCGTTTATTGTATTAGGAACTTCGAATTGACATAGAACCTTCATGGTTTGAGATTTTTGAGTGAAACTTTTTTTAAAAGAAGAACTTCATGGGTACCACCCATGAAGTTCTTCTTTTACAAAATGTGCAACATTCGATTATCGACTTTCAGTTGTTTTTTTTATTCAGCTTAGACAAGAAAGATGGATACTTCGAAAATTCGAGTTATTAACCGACTTCTAAAAAAAGCCTCCTCCTTTTTTTAGAAGTCGGTTAATAACTCGAATTTTTTCTCAATTCGGATGTTTGTATTATTATTTTTTTTTATGTTTGTTCGCGCATAACTCCGTCGCTTGCCAACCGATTTGAAAAATTATTTTTTTGTTGGAAAGGGTATACTTCCCAAATGGTCCCATTTTTGTCAAAATCCAGTTCTGATGATGGGATCCTGAAGAAATCGAAGGAACCCTTCAAATATTATAGCCACACCTATAGCGATTTGGGTATTTTTTATAGTAGCTCGTGCATTTGCTCTCGGAAAGCACCACTTGGTGAAGCGGAACTGATGATGAAGACCACAGATGGCTACCGGAACTACTCAATGATAAATATTTCACGGGTTGCGATTCGATTAAGCAATTTCCGCTCGTCACACAGTGCGTGTGGTGAGTGGTTGTTGAGGAGTTCTCCTGGTGCTTACCAGCAGAACTCCTCAACAATTAACGTCCCAGCATCGGGAAAAGCAATATTTTGTAACATGTGATGAGCAATTGACATTAGACTATTGTAACTTATACAAATTATAAACAGACCCACTAAAAAGCGAGAAATAAAAACTTTTTAACAAAAAAAAAAACCGACTTCCAAAAATCACTACAAAGTGAAAAATAACTTTAATTACGGAATTCGGTGGCAAAAAACTAAAATACAGATCCAAAAACACGGTACCTTCACGAAATTTCAAACAATAATAATAAAAAAAAAAAACTTACAAAACTTTTTCTTCTTTTCATCATTCAAAATATAATTATCCGGACATATTAATGTTTTTTAATTAACCGACTTCTAAAAAGGAGGAGGTTCTCAATTCGGATGTTTGTTTTCTATTGTAAGATCTTCATTTGGGAACCAATTAGAGATAAAGTTGAGTACCACCTGGGGATCCTAAGTACTCGTGTACTTGGGTACACACGGTCTCAACTTGTATGCTCCTTTTAGTAATCTTTTTAACAGAGTTCAAAAAGGAGGAGCTTTTCAATTCGTCGGAACCTTTTATATACGAGTATGTTCCCCGATTACTCGAAGATGGCTAGACCGATTTAGATTTTTTTTGTTTTATTCGAGAGGGTATACATCACAGTTCGTCCCATATAAAATTGATTAACTTTGCTTGGGTTGTTTTTGAGTTAGCTTCAATAATACGTTTTTTTCCTGCTTTTATATGGATGATGTTCTAGTTTGTTTTGCAGTTAGTGGTATTAGAATTTGTGTGGGGTAGGTACCTCAACTAAAAAGTGAAAAATAAAAACTTTTTTACAAAAAAATACAACCGACTTCCAAAAACAACACTACAAAGTGAAAAATTACTTTAATTTCGGAAGTCGGTGGCAAAAAACGAAAATACATTTAACTAGACACCGACTTCCGAAATTAAAGTTATTTTTCACTTTGTAGTGTTGTTTTTGGAAGTCGGTTGTATTTTTTTTTTTGAATACGAGTTCCGACGCGGAACTAACACGGCAGAAACAGCTCGCAATATCAATGTTGCGTTTGGAGAGGGGACTACTAATGAACGCACCGTGCGATTTTGGTTTAAACGCTTTCGTGATGGAAACTTTGATTTGAAGAACGAACCACGTAGAAAACCGCCCACACAGGTGAATAACAATGATATGAAAGAGATGGTGGAAGCCGATCCGAGCCAAACTACCCAGGAATTAGCGGCATGGTTTAACGTTACCTTACCAACAATATTGACTCATTTGCGCCAAATCAATAAAATAAAAAAATATGAGAAATGGGTGCCTAATGATTTGACTGATCTGCAGAAGGAAACGCGTGTTGAAACTTGTGTTGCCTCGTTGAATCGATACAGAAATGAATGGATCGAATTGTGACATGTGATGAAAAGTGGATTCTTTACGATAACCGTAAGCGAAAAATGCAATGGCTGACCCCAGGTCAAACGCCGCTACAGTGTCCTAAAGCAATGCTTACCATTAAAAAGGTAATGGTAACTGTTTGGTGGTCTCAGCATGGTGTTATTCACTATAGCTTTCTCCGATCTGGTCAAGCAATAACGGCAGATGTCTACTGAGCCGAACTCCGAACAATGATAGCAAAACTAGCAGTGAAACAGCCCCGACTCATGAATCGATCTTCACCATAATAATGGTATCATGGAGCAATAGCTACATGATAACGCGAGACCTCATACAGCACGAGAAACCGTTTTAACTCTACAGGAACCGCAATTAGAAACGATTCGTCACCCTCCGTATTCGCCAGACCTTGCTCCAACGGACTACCATTTTTTGTGATTTGGACAATTTTCTACGTGATAAAAAGTTTTCTTCTCAGGAGGCAGTACAAAATGCTTTCACACAGTTTGTCGAATCTAGATCACGAGAGTTCTATCGCAAAGGCTTATATGACCTTCCTATTAGATGGCAGCAATGTATAGATAAAAATGGTAATTATTTTGATTAAATAAAATGTTAAATTTAAAAAAAAAACTAATTTTAATTTTTCAGTACAAATCGGCAATTTTCTACTTTAACCCCTAATAGATAATTTTGTTATTTTTAGGTTATGTTTATAATAATAAATATGTTGTTTCACCGGTAAACAATGTATTGATTCCGTAATATATTCTTTTCATATACATAAATCTACGCGCTAATCTCAGGAACTACTGGTTCGAATTAAACAATTTTTTTAGTGTTTGGTAGCCCATTTATCGAGGAAACTATACTATCGAGGCTATATAACATCACGCTACGACTAATAGGAACGGAGTATATGTTTATCTTTTATGGTTGGCTCACTATAACTTTTTTAATGGTAATCAAAGTTATAAAATAATGCACTAGTTGCGGAGGTGTTTTCATAAACATGGTATTAAGACCAGGTTATTCGGGCCTGTAGTCCTTTGAAACGCTACCTCCGCCTCCCCAAAATGCAGCGCGACGTGTTTCTATACGACGCGCCGCCGATGATTTCGTAAAAAATCCATGCCACAGTGTATAATATTTGCAGTTGATCAACCTAATTAGTGTTTTTTAGGTCGATTTTTTTCCTTAGACACATATATACACATACACATACATACATACTATACTACACAATCAATCTGCCTAGCCTTTTCCCAACTATGTTGGGGTCGGCTTCCAGTCTAACCGGATGCAGCTGAATACCATTATTTTACATGGAGCGACTGCCTATCTGACCTCCACAACCCAGTAACTGGGTAATACGATACCTCTTGGTAAGACTGGTTGTCAGACTTTCGGGCTTCTGACGACCCGTAACGAGAATGCTAAGAGGGATGTGTGGTGTTACACGAATGGATAGAATAAGAAATGAGTACATAAGAGGAAGTCTAAAAGTGGCACCGGTGACTGAAAAGTTGTGCGGAAATCGGCTGTCATGGTATGGGCATGTGATGCGGAGGAGTGAGGAAAATGTCGTGAGGAAAGTTTTAAGTATGAATGTCGATGGCTATAAGAGCAGGGGAAGACCAAAGAAACGATGGATGGATTGTGTGAAAGATGACATGGCTAGAAAGGGGGTGACTACCGAGATGACGAATAATAGAGAAGTATGGAAAAAAAGGACATGTTGCGCCGACCCCAAATAGATTGGGATAAGGGCAGGAGAATGATGATGACGACCCGTAACGACTGTCAAAGATCCACGAATGACAGCCGGGACCAACGGCATAACGTGCTTTCCGAGGCACGGAGGACTCTCGGTATGTAAAGATGGTCACCCATCCACTGACCAACCCCGGCAAGCGTAGCTTAACCTGATGGATCGACCCGTGCGGCTGTTATTACTTAGCCACGAGCTTCTCGTACATACTATACTACACATACTTACATTTTATGGTGTCTACTGTGGAGTGAACTAAGGTTATTACATACAATGTCGTAAATTTGTTTTCACATTATCAGATAACGATACCAACACGATTCGATAGCGATAGGTACAATTATTACCGGCCCCATGATATTGGTGAACATCGATGACCATTGCGATGCGAGAAACAAGCACACTACTAAGTATCGACGTCTCGAAGTTGGCAGTGCGAAAACGTTTGCTCAAGTGAAAGAATGCCCGCCAGTCCGCCACTCTCACCCCGCACTGTCTTCGCCGGTAGATATATTTTGACGACACGGTTGGCGCAGTGGTTGAGCGATTGACTGCTGCGCAGCATGTCGCGGGTTCGATTCCCGCACGGAACAAATATTTGTACGACCTACAAGTATTTGTTCCGAGTCTGGGTGTTTTTCTATCTATAATATGTATGTATTTACAAAAAAAAAAAAAAAAAATGTATATAAGTAGTTTATCAGCCATCTCGTTACCATAACACAAGCATTAGGTTGCTTAGCTTGGGGCTAGATGGCGTTGTGTGATATGTCCAAACATATTTATTATATATTATTATTATTATTATTATATATCGTGCCGATATCGGTGTCGGTGTGTGTGGAAATCGGTTACCATGGTATGTGATGCGGAAAAATGAAGAAAATAAATAAAAAATAAAATAAAATAAAGTTTATTAATGCTTCAGTTAAAACAGGGTATTAATGTTTGGAGCCGCCTTTTAAGCAAACAATGCCTGTGTTAGGATTCTCCGCTCTTCCATACTACAGCATTTACAGTTATAATATCAAAATATACAAGAAAATATGAGAGAAAGTATGATTAAAGTGTGAATACATGTGTGTAGTGTGTTTGTGTGTACTGTTTCTGCAAGTGAGAGTGTACGTGAGTGTTTGTGTGTACTGTTTCTGCAAGTGAGAGTGTACGTGAGTGTTTGTGAGAGAGAAAATCTCGTCTGAAATGTTTTGATTATGAATCTGGATGGCTATACGAGTAAGGGAAGACCAAAGAAACGATGGATGATCTGTGTGAAAGATGATATGGCTAGAAAGGGAGTCTCGGTAGACATACCGAGCTGACAATTAATAGAGAACAAGTTGCATGGGCCCCAAAAGAATTGGGATAAGGGCAGGAGAATGATGATGATCGGTGTCGGTCGGTGTCTACGACGATATAGGTGACAATAAAACACAATGTAAAAGCTAATTATTATTCCAATACTTCATTGGGCTGAGTCGGAAACGAATATAGCAGATAGTTACAGATTTAACCTCTAAATAATTATCATCGCGCTAAATCTTTATGGAGTTAGCTTAGCGGATGGAAGGATGTCAATCGTGATATAATAATTTCATGGCTGTTTTAGTGAACTTTCATCAAAGCAAATAGCTTAGTGGTTCGACGACTGCTTTGCAAACCTGTGGTTAAAAGTTCGATTCTCAACTGTTGATATTTTTTTCGATTCTTTTTTTAACATTTTGTTACAAGTACTGTTATTGCATAGTTTGTAGAACGTACACAGAATACATGAAGTTTATTCGTTTTATATCATCTATGGTTATAATAAAAATAAATATCAATGGTTAGCTGACAATTAATGAGAAATCCTGTGTGTACAATCTATTGTTATAGTTTTTAGCGATAGCCGGGTTTGTCAGGAATAATCTGTAAGAATCACTCAGTGTATCAGTGTTGTGCCATTAGGTATTACTCGTATATGCAGAAACGGCACGAACAGGCGTTTATTTATTCACTAAAAACGAAAAACTTCGCAAGCAATGGGAAATTGCTACTGAAGGCCGCGGGTTTCGACCTCAGGACGAGCTGCTTCTCAAACGGACGACTCTCTGTATATTATGGCTTCAGAGACCACAACTACAAACGTACTGTACAGGAAAGTTTTATAAAATGTAGCTGTTGTTGTTTTAGTATATTGTAAACGAAGTCGCGGGCAGAAGCTAGTTAGAGATAAACATGCTTTTGCGGTTCCTTGTAAGGTGAATTTTAAAATTGCAACGGCATTGCATTTGCATTGTGACTTTTTGATACCCAGTAGAAACTGGGTATCAAAAAGTCACGCAAAAGTTAATTTTAATAGAAATTTAATTTCTTTCGTTACAAAAAGAACTCTTTTGCAATCATTTCATGATTCTAGACCCAGCGGTTTAGGCTGTGCATTGTCTGTCAGAGAATATAAGAATTTTATTAAGTAGACAAGCCCGATGGTATTTCCCATCGACATAAACGGTGTATTTCCATACAAACTTTCATCCCCTACTTAACCCCTTTAGTGACTGAATAAAAAAAAACAATAAGATTTTTAGTAAGTACTTATGGGCTTAAAATGGTCGTACTGCTTTGCTTATGCTGTAACCATATTCTTTTGTTTTTGATGTTGACCACTGCTCATTCCGTCTGGTCCCTTCCCATCGTCGCGTGCCAAGCCAATGGGTTCTAAAACAGCTGGCACCCCGGCGGTGACAAGAGCACGACGGTTGATGTCATTAATGCTGGCGTGCCGTGCTGTCCGGCCTGCGCTCTTACTGCAAGATAGGCCATGATGTCCGAGGCAGTCGACACCTACGCCGCATCGGCATAATATAATTACGAGATATTTTTTCTGAGCTGTCGCAGTTTCATTTCTAATGTGTTCTTCTTTTATTTGAATTTTTTTGAACAACAGCAGGGAGAGCGAATTTTTAAAAATTTTGACACAGGTCCAACCTAGATGACGTCCCGCAGGACTCTGAGCGCGAACGGATTTAGCCCGATTTACTAATTTTGAGTTTATTAAAAAAAAACTATTAAATTCAAAAATCCAACCGTTAAGTTCCCTCTGAAATACGATTACCTCATGGTATATGCAATTTTCATATAATTTTATGCTGTAATTAGGAAATGAAACGCAAAATAGTTTTGAAATCGACCATGTTTCGGATAATTTTTTTAATCGAGGATATTACTACAACTTATCGTGTTTTGAACCGTTAATTTCCCTTAAGCAAGGATTTTTCTATGCCATATATTTTTTTCAGGACCTAATACACTAATTTGACCATTTAGGAACAAAAAAAAACAAAAACACAATAAACAGGAAAATTCGGATAACCCCCCGTTAATCCTTATCCAAATAAATACGTTATTCATCACAAGTATTTAATTTTGAACAAAGTTGCCTTTAAGGACGCTGTTACAAATGGGTAGTCAAATCATTACTTTTTTTACACAAAAGTATGTTTATTAAATAAAATGCTTTGCATTCTTAAAATGTTTTATGGCGGAATTGTTGATAGTTGTGCATGGTATGATTCTGAACTATAAATATAATTTTAGATAAGTACAATTTCTCAATAAAGGTACGGAAGTAAAAATTTTCACTTCGGTACCTTTTTTGAGAAACTGTACCTATCTAAAATTATATTTATATTTCAAAATCGTACCATGCACAACTACACACATCAAAAGTGTCTAGGGATCAAGCATTTTTATGCGGATTTCTTGAGATTGAGATGTGGCTTTGTAATAAATTTATGATTTTATAAATTTATATGGATCCTTTTTGGTGCATTTCATAATTTGAATCAGGAACTGTGAATCAAATTCGAGTAAAAGATGAAAATCAGCTGTCAATATTTTCCCTATAAAAACATACAACGCATTGAAGACATTATTAGTGCTACTGTTTCCCTACTACTGATTAAAACCAACGTTATTATGGAGCGGCGACGTCATTTAAGCAGGGAAGAAATGCTCAGAGCCGTGGGAATGATAGAAGCTGGTTCCCGGCAACGTACTGTGGCTTTAGCTCTGAATACAAGTCAGAGTGTTATCAGTCGACTTTGGACACGTTACCGAAGCACTGCTACCGTGGCTGAGCGCCATGGAGGACGGTATCGCTGCACCACACGGAGACAAGACCGATACATTCAAATCTTAACTCGAAGAGCTCCAACTATAACCGCCATGATGTTAGCCGTGAGGCTTCATCACTCTTCAGGGAACTTAATTAGCGACCAAACAGTCAGAAACCGCTTGCATGAAGTGAACCTTCATTCCCGAAGACCGCTACGGGTACCACCTATAGCAATGCACAATCGTAGGATTCGATATCAATGGGCTCTTGAACACAGAAATTGGGCAGAAGAACAATGGCGTTTCGTGTGCTTTTCTGATGAGTCTCGTTTTGGTATGAGACCGGATACAAGACGTATACGACACTGGAGAACCCCTGGACGCCAACAGCGATTAAAATCCTGCCAGGAAGTCCATCCTTATAGTGGTGGAACCATCATGGTATGGGCGGGTATTTGGATCGGCGGAAGAACTGAGTTGATTTGGATCAGAGGCAACCTCAACGCTCAAATTTATGCTGAGACGATTGTATCAGACGTCATCGTTCCTCTACAAGTGCAAATCGGTCCCTTATTTCAGTTAATGCATGATAATGCACGACCGCACACCGCAAGAGTTGTAAGACAGACTCTCGCCGCAGCTAACATCAATGTCCTGCCCTGGCCTGCTCAGTCGCCAGACTTGAACCCGATTGAGCATGCATGGGATATGCTACAGAGAAGAGCTCTGCCGAATATGGAGGGTATCCAGTCGCAAGAAGACCTTTTTTTGTTGTTGCAACGAACATGGGCGGCCATTCCACAGCGTGATTTGGATGAACTCATTTTGAGTATGCCAAACCGATGTTCTTGTGTTGTTAGTGTTCGCGGTAGAAACACGGATTATTAATTGTTTAAGTTACCCAATAAAATTTTAAAGAAAACTGTTATTTCAGTCTTTTTTTCGAACTTTAATGTTAGTGGTTCAAATGTCAAAAATCCCTTTATTAGGAAAATGGCAAATTTCTTTATTAATGCAAAGGTGACTTGGTTTATCGTTACTGTGACAAACGAAAACACTTTATTTGATGAATCCTTAAAGAAAATTTTAATTAATATCAATCAGGAGAAAAGTTATTGCAAAAATATATGTTGATCCCTAGACACTTTTGATGTGTGTATCAACAATTCGGCCAAAAAACATTTTATGAACGCAAATCATTTTATTTAATAAACTTCTTTTGTGTAAAAAAGTAATGATTTGACTACCCATTTGTAACAGCGTCCTTAAGTACATCATTTCATTTCAATGAATATCTTCGGAGATATACTTAACTGTTTTAAAATAAATCCGCAGCAAAAAAAAAAAAAATCGCGCGAAAGTAAGTTTATTTGTTAGTAACGCTTTCAAGCTAACACGGCTGGATTTGGATGAAATTTGGCTCACTGGTAGACCATGACCTGGAAAATGACATTGGCTACTTTTAATCGACATACCACTCGGGCGAAGCCGCGGGAAGAAGCTATGTAAGATAATAGGTCACTAACTGATGTGGTGTTCTTAGTGATAAAGAATGCAATGCTATGGAATAATCATAACACCTTTTTAAACACCTTATCTAAGCGACACATTTTTGTTTTCCGACATGCACGCGAACGAAGTCGGGGGCACAGCTAGTATTAGTATAGAGGCAATATTGCTCATGCCCCATAGCAAATAGCGTTGTAAATTATAGCCTGATAAAGAGACTGATCAAACTTGTAGGAAATATTACAAAGAACAGAATCTATCCGGTAGAATTTGCATGATGCTGGAACATACATTCAGCCAAAGAGACAGGAAAACCGATAAACAGACCAACATTTTAAAAACTACATATATTTTTTTTATTACAATAGTTTCCAGACCTCGTAGCTATTTAAAATAATTTACAGTTTTGAGTTCGCTACGATTTTATTATCATCATTTCATCTGCCCAGCCTTATCCCAACTATATTGGGGTCGGCTTCCAGTCTAACCGGATGCAGCTGAATACCAGTATTTTACATAAAGCAACTGCTTATCTGACCTCCACAACCCAGTAACTGGGTACCACGATACCCCTCGGTAAGACTGGTTGTCAGACTGTCGGGCTTCTGACGACCCGTAACGACTGTCAAAGATCCATGGATGACAGCCGGGACCAACGGCTTAACGGGTAGAAATCTAGTATCGTTTGGCAGGAGGAGGGGGTGGGGGGTGGATTGCTTGGAGGTGGGGAGGGAGGTGCCCCCACTCCCCTGATACCACTCCTATGAAAAGGTAATGCACCGTTATTGAGAAAAACTAGTTATTCTAACCTAACCTCAAAACACTTTAAAATTGCTTCTGCATCGTCTCTGGCGCTGCGGGAAGTGCAGCCCTTCGCCCTTAAGTAACAAAGAATAGGTTCCCGTGCGAGCCGCAGCGGCTGAGGCTGGTCGCCACGACCAGCAAGCCGAAGCTGCGCAGGTGAGCCGGGAGTCGGGTTGCCTCGATTCGGTTTTGGAACAGATTCGACCTATTTTAACTACGAAGTGCACTAACTTCCTTCTGAGCAGCATTTCTAGGTTGAAATGGAATGAACGAAAACAAATAGCACTGACACATGACGCAAATGGCACAGTTTTTGTTTATTACGTTTCGTTTCAACGATTTTGCGCGACATTTTACACTACAAACAACATACTGGTACAGATTTGGTTGACAATCGCCCATTTTAACGTTTCGTTTCACTATTTATCTGATTTGAGGTTAGAAACAATTTTTATTAATTTCTCAAAAATTATGCATTACCTTGTAATAAGAGTGGTAGCGTTATAATCAGAGACCCAACCCCTACCAGCTTTCACCCCTTTTACCCCCTTCCTCCTGCCAAACGATACTAGATCCGACCTGCCATCGTCAGCGAACGGTATTCGCGTTGCTCAAGAAGAAGAAGAAGAAGACTACCTATGTAATTTGCCGAATATTCAATATGTAAGTCCTAGTCACGAAAATCGTCAACAATTTGGGATTCGCAGCCTTGAAGGCTGTGAAAATGGATTTGCCGCATCGCTGCAAAATTATTGGAGTGTGGGAATAATCCGGATGAACCAGAAAATATAAGTTCTCCGTGTATAAGTACGTAGTAATAAGTATTATCATCTTGTTTCTATTAGTACGTAGTAGTAAGTATTATCATCTTTTTTCTATTAGTACGTAGTAGTAAGTATTATCATCTTGTTTCTATTAGTACGTAGTAGTAAGTATTAACATCTTGTTTCTATTAGTACGTAGTAGTAAGTATTAACATCTTGTTTCTATTAGTACGTAGTAGTAAGTATTATCATCTTGTTTCTATTAGTACGTAGTAGTAAGTATTATCATCTTGTTTCTATTAGTACGTAGTAGTAAGTATTATCATCTTGTTTCTATTAGTACGTAGTAGTAAGTAATAGGTCTTTACCTATGAAATTGCCGTTTTGTATGAAAAAATTTAAACGAATTTTTTTCATGCATTTTTTATTTGTATTAATCGAAGTAATCACCCATGCAATCAATGCATCTTTGCCTACGCAGTGGCAGTTTATTGATGCCCTTCTTAAAGAAATCAGCTGGACGGGAGGCAACAAATTCTTCAAAGGCATTTTGTACTGCCTCTCGGGTATTGAATTTTTTTCCCGCCAAGAAGTTATCCAAATTTTGGAAAAAGTAGTAGTCTATAGGCGCAAGGTCTGGTGAGTAGGGCGGATGACGGAGAGCTTCCAACCTTAGTTCTTGCAACTTGGAGACCGTCTGCTGTGCACTATGAGGTCGCGCGTTGTCGTGCAGGAGCAGCGGAGACGAGCGATTGACCAATGCTGGTTGGAGATGTGCCAGCTTCTCCATCATTGTGTTCAGTTCTTCACAGTACACATCTGAAGTAATGCTCACCCCGTTTGGTAAGAAGCTGTGATGAATCACACCGGCGCTAGACCACCAAATAGTGACCATCACTTTTCTAGGGGTAAGTTTTCGTTTAGGGCATTGTTTAGGTGCTGAACCAGGATCCAACCAACTTGCTGAGCGCTTGCGGTTATCAAACAGAATCCATTTTTCATCGCAGGTAACAATGCGGTTCAAAATTCCTTCATTTGTGTGTCTGTTGAGCAGTGCAAGGCACGTCTCGACGCGTACTTCGCGCTGGCGATCATTGAGTTCGTGGGGCACCCATTAATTTGTCAAGCTTTTTTACCTTGCCAATTTGACGCAAATGGACCAATATTGTTTTGACGCTAACGTCGAAAGATGCTGCTAATTCAGCCGTAGATTGTGTATCATCAGCTTCCACAATCGCCTTTAATTCGTCATTGTCGACCAAAGTCTTCGGACGACCGCGTGGTTCATTTTTCAGGTCGAAATTTCCAGAACGGAAGCGAGCAAACCAATAACAAGTGGTGCGTTGGTTTGTAGTGTTAGCTCCGTAAACGTCGTTAATGTTGCGTGCCGCTTGTGCCGCGTTGCTGCCACGACGGTACTCATATTCCATAATTACTCGAATTTTTAACGTATCCATGATGACGAAAAAGATTGAAATGCGATGAAAATGTAACACTAATCAATAAACAAATGACTACTTTAGGAAAAAAAAATCCATGTTTTTAAAATGGCTAAGAATTCTAATTTCAAATTAATTTTATTTTAAAAACATGGATTTTTTTTTCCAAAAGTAGTCATTTGTTTATTGATTAGTATTACATTTTCATCGCATTTCAATCTTTTTCGTCATCATGGATACGTTAAAAATTCGAGTAATTATGGAATATGAGTACCGTCGTGGCAGCAACGCGGCACAAGCGGCACGCAGCATCAACGACGTTTACGGAGCTAACACTACAAACCAACGCACCACTTGTTATTGGTTTGCTCGCTTCCGTTCTGGAAATTTCGACCTGAAAAATGAACCTCGCGGTCGTCCGAAGACTTTGGTCGACAATGACGAATTAAAGGCGATTGTGGAAGCTGATGATACACAATCTACGGCTGAATTAGCAGCAGCTTTCGACGTTAGCGTCAAAACAATATTGGTCCATTTGCGTCAAATTGGCAAGGTAAAAAAGCTTGACAAATGGGTGCCCCACGAACTCAATGATCGCCAGCGCGAAGTACGCGTCGAGACGTGCCTTGCACTACTCAACAGACACACAAATGGAGGAAGTTTGAACCGCATTGTTACCTGCGATGAAAAATGGATTCTGTTTGATAACCGCAAGCGCTCAGCAAGTTGGTTGGATCCTGGTTTAGCACCTAAACAATGCCCTAAACGAAAACTTACCCCTAGAAAAGTGATGGTCACTGTTTGGTGGTCTAGCGCCGGTGTGATTTATCACAGCTTCTTACCAAACGGGGTGAGCATTACTTCAGATGTGTACTGTGAAGAACTGAACACAATGATGGCGAAGCTGGCACATCTCCAACCAGCATTGGTCAATCGCTCGTCTCCGCTGCTCCTGCACGACAACGCACGACCTCATACTGCACAGCAGACGGTCTCCAAGTTGCAAGAACTGGGGTTGGAAGCTCTTCGTCATCCGCCATACTCACCAGACCTTGCGCCTACAGACTACTACTTTTTCTAGAATTTGGATAACTTCTTGGCGGGAAAAAAATTCAATACCCGAGAGGCAGTACAAAATGCCTTTGAAGAATTTGTTGCCTCCCGTCCAGCTGATTTCTTTAAGAAGGGCATCAATAAACTGCCACTGCGTTGGCAAAGATGCATTGATTGCATGGGTGATTACTTCGATTAATACAAATAAAAAATGCATGAAATAAATTCGTTTAAATTTTTTCATACAAAACGGCAATTTCATAGGTAAAGACCTATTATTAACATCTTGTTTCTATTCGTACGTAGTAGTAAGTATTAACATTTTGTTTCTATTAGTACGTAGTAGTAAGTATTAACATCTTGTTTCTATTAGTACGTAGTAGTAAGTATTAACATCTTGTTTCTATTAGTACGTAGTAGTAAGTATTATCATGTTGTTTCTATTAGTACGTAGTAGTAAGTATTAACATTTTGTTTCTATTAGTACGTAGTAGTAAGTATTAACATCTTTTTTCTATTAGTACGTAGTAGTAAGTATTAACATCTTGTTTCTATTAGTACGTAGTAGTAAGTATTATCATGTTGTTTCTATTAGTCCGTAGTAGTAAGTATTAACATTTTGTTTCTATTAGTACGTAGTAGTAAGTATTAACATCTTGTTTCTATTAGTACGTAGTAGTAAGTATTATCATGTTGTTTCGTTCATACCTATGTGTTTCTGGTTGCAAAGTAGTTAATCCATTTTTCAAGCATTTTCGACTGAGCTTGAGCCTGAGCTTGAAACTTGGGGTACCTATCTACGAATTTTTTGGGTGTTAATGCAATAATATCGTACCATTGAGCTGGTCTGATGATGCAGCTGGAAGTTGGCTATAGGAACTCCTCAACAGAACAACCCCGTCGCATTATGTATTGCTATCTAGCTGGCCCCCATAGAAACAAAACCGGTGTAGACCAATACTTTTACTCTGCGTAGAGACCAGTGTCTGAGGGGCAGGAGAGTGACCATACGAACTCCTCAAAACAAACAAACAAGATAGACCCATTGTGTTCGTCTCGTTGATTTTGTCTTGCCAAGTAATATAGCTCTGCACCCTAATTGCGTATCATGTATTACGACACAAAATGAAACCAGTTGAAACCAAATGAGTTGGTTTCATTTTGTAACAAATTGCTAATCCATTGCTTCATATGTTCGAAAAATGTGTCTGCTCCACAACGTAAATAACGCAATGAATGTTGTTGAACTGTCAAAATGAAACCAACTCCGATCGATAATGTGTTACACAATTAGGGTGCTGGTTCTGATGATGGAACCGCAAGGTGGAAATATGAAGTCTCCAACTAAATAAGATCCAAGTTGTGTATGGGCTCGTTGGATTTGGCTTGACAAGTACCTACTAAAGCCCAAGTTGGAGTCTTATTATGGCCGCCTTCCGGCTCCATCATCAATCCTTAACTGATAATGGAGCCGGAAGGCGGCCATAGAGATAAGATAGACCCGTTTGTCTAGTTGGATATGTTCTGCCAAGTAGCTACTGTAGAGGTTTCATGCTTTGGTCAAACCTAAGTATGATGCTGGCTGACATTCTATGATCCAAACATTGAATTACTCTTGAAGAAAAACGAAGGTCGTTTTTCTTGAAAGGTGAGAGTCAGATTTTAGCTAGGGCTCGGGTAAGCAGTGTGATTTATAATTAAATTGATTCTTTTAATACAGCGGGCTTCAGCCACCGTACCAGTGTACCGCATTATTATGTTCAGTAGCTAGCCTTACACTGTGAGGTTCGACCTAAGACCCCTCACAGTACCTACCACCCACATGAAGGTGACAGGACAGATATTTACAAATTCTAATGCTATTAATAATATGAAAAAGTACTGACCTTAGATGGCTAGCTTAGATGGGTTGGTCATGGTGGATGAATGAAAGACGACTAACAAAAGATGTTTATTTACAAGGCAGATGTGAGTAGAATCGCCGCGCCGGGAGGGGACGGAGGGCCTAGGAAGACATAATGACTTTATTGGTGATGTTCTTCAGAAAGGTACGGTGCGTAATATTCGCATCCATCGTACGTGTAAGACCAGATAATATATGAACGTAAAACAGGCAAAAGGAGTATGTAAGGATCGTAGCAGGTGACGTTCTGTAGTTTCTGCCTACCCCCATGGGAAGAAGGCGTGAGTTTATGTATGTAATACTGACCTCAGTGGAGCTTCCGGAAGAGGGGGTCATAAAATGAACATTGACAAAACAGTGGCCATGTCAAATGCCCATAAATAAAAAAAAAAATAAATAAATAATTTTATTTACGTCCTTTTTACAAAGTAATACATTTACAAAACTTACATTCATCCATTCATTCCATGTAGGTAGCATCACTCTCATGAAGATTGGATAAGGCTCTGAACAGCTTACACACAACAAGGCCAAAGCCACCCTAATGTCGTCAGTACAAATAGTTTCTATTTGTCATATTTGTAATATTTTATAAAATTCTACACTGTTATCCATAATGGGAAAAATGGAACTTACGAGATACGAGTATAATTTGCCCCACCAGACGTCAAATTGTAAACTTTCCACTTGGTGGGCCAAAGTAGAATACTCTGATCCAAGTATTTAGTAGTAGTTCTGCGGACAGAAGTCCTCGCGAGCACACACTTGCTAGCAACATTTAACATACCACTAAAGTCATACAAAACGGTATAAGTATTTACCATGTTTAATTTTCATCTGATCTTCACCAAATTAACTCCAACTTATAAGACCTTATAGAACTTATAGGAACTTATAGGACCAACTCAAACTTATTATCTTTCAAATAAAAAAAGAATATATCGAAATTGGATCTCATAAGGCGGAGATATCCAGTAGCCCCCTTTTTGCCCCTTTTGGAGGAAGTAATCAAAAATCCTAGATGACAGAAAAGTCTTTAAGTGGTAAAACCTGTACTTACACCAAGTTTCGTCCAGGTCAGTTGTACATGACCTGTGGACGAGTAGCAACAAACTGACAGACGAAAGCAAATTTTTCCAGACTTTTGGCAGAGACGCTTCGCTCGCTCGACCAATTAACGGTATAATACCTCAATGAAATAAAGCTTTTGTGCAAGTTGTTGCAGGTGTAGTGACGCCACGCGCTGTATGCACTAGTGAGGGTGTAGCCAGCGGGATTCGGGGTGCTGGTGTTGTTGTCGCGTGGCAGCCTGCAGGCCGGCAGGAGGGTCGCGGGCGTGGGGCGTGCGGCGCGGCGGCGCCGCCTCCGCCGCTCCCAGAGCCCGCCGCGGGCCCGGCCGAGTGGCCGCGTGCCGGAGCCGACCGGCCCAGTCCGCGACCAGCAGCGCCGCCGTCCGCACGCGCGCGCGTTCGGCCCGCCTCGTGGCGACCGCGCACCGACCTCCACCGGTACATACACCAGCGCACTGTCTCCGGCCGGAGTGGCGGTTCGCATCTTACCGGGCAGCATTAGAGTCAAATAGTTATTTCTAATACTGTCAGGTAAAGATGTCGTCCGCGCTCCACGTTCTACGATTGGCTTCTGGAATTCTTCGGAACCGGTCCGGTAACGACGTTTAAATGTACCGGGACCGGCTGTTCGCTGGAAGCTTGTATCTCCGCATCAGGTAACCGGACCGGCGCAGACGACGAGGAAATCGCACGCGTGGCTCAGCACCGCGTGCGCAGAAAATTTGTACTGTTAACGACACTCGCATCACCTGTGGATCCTACGGTAACCTACAACAAACGTGTTATATCGTTGACCTCCATCGTAAGTCTGCGATTTGTCGCACGCCATTACGTCACACGTATGTCATGTATCGGACAGTCGGCGTGGACTTTTGACGCTTATAGGATCGTATTGTCGTTGGTCCCGGTGTCCGCATTCGGAAATTTGATCGAATTCCTTCTCAAGAAAGCATAGTAGTACGTATGTAACTTGTTCAATGTAATAGTTCCCCACCAACGCCGTCACCACCACCATAGCTATCCTCTTGATTTATCGGTCGCCACATGCACCGCCTGCATCGACGTCATAACCGTACAACCGGTTATCGACTAAGGACTACTTCATATTGCTTTCTTGGTCTTTAATCGTATTAATGTGTTTTTTTCTGTGTCCAATAATGTTATTATTCTAGTGACAACAGTCTCACTAGCGCCCTCTCTTCGAATCGTACCGGGCCTGTTGTCCGCGCGACTTGTACCTAATGTGAAACGCGTAACAGTCGGATTAGTCGGAGCAAGAAACGCTTCCCGAAGTCGATGTTATCAACATAATCCGCGCACTGTTGCGTTTCCTCATCGTCGTTCACGTAACCCACTTAACTAATTAACATTCCTCATGGCCGGCAATGAGCACGCGTTTTCAACTCATTAACTCGCGCACGATAGCCCGCCGCGCGCTGCCAGCGCACGAGCGCTGCGGACGAGCGCTGCGCACGAGCGCGGCCGCTCGGCCACGTCCCACGTCTGTGTGTCTGTTGCTAGTTAGTGTTTTGTGCATACGTATCACATTGTTTACATGGAAGGTGGCCAGATGCTGCAGGCTGTCACCCCGGTTCCTTAGCTTCGCTGGTCTATGTCTCTAATGCTAATGCACTTAAATGTAATATGTAATGATGATGTACAAACGCGACGAGGGCTGCCGAACGCACGGCTTTGCGCTTTCGACTGAGCTGTCTCTCAAGGCTGACTCCAGCGATATCAGTTTTCCAAAAGGAGTACATTAATAATTAGACGGTGAAAAGATTGGTTTTCGCAAAATGGAGACGTAGGTCAACGCCTGAGGCTTCACCGCTTGCAACCTGCCACGGCTGCCACATTCCTTCACCGCTTGTAACCTGCCACGGCTGTCACATTCCTTCACCGCTTATAACCTGCCACGGCTGCCACATTCCTTCCTTGTACCCTGCCATGGCTGCCACATTCCTTCCTTGTAACCTGCCACGGCTGCCACATTCCTTCCTTGTAACCTGCCACGGCTGCCACATACCTTCTCAAGGTATTGTCACTCTTTGTTGTTTCTTGTTACTCGTGCCTGTGCCGTGCGGCTTCGCCCGCGTTGTGGTCGGAAATTATCCTACGGGAACGTACTACTGGAATCAAAAGTATCCTATGTCCTAACCCAGGTCATTGTCAGGTCAGGTCTGTGTAATAAATTTCATTGAAATCCCTTCAGCCGTTAAGACTTGAAAAGGTAACAGACAGACAGATCGACAGACGGAGTTACTTTCGCATTTATAATAATTTTAGTAGTTTTTAGTCTAGTAAGTTGTATAGTATAGAAGAGCTCACTCCACCCAAGTTCTCACTGTGGTTGGTGGTGTGGTTGGTGGTGTGAGGTTTTACAGAATAAATCGGGTGCAAGTTCAATATTTGAATACCTACTACCTGCCTACTCAATGACTACGTATACATCATCAAGTGACACCTTAACTACTTAATTTGTTGTACTTGTTCAACGGGTTGTATTGTATCTATAATGTCAACATTTGCTCCGTCATTGATTTTGAAAGATTACGCAACTAGATTGTGGACTGTACCTACTGGCTAGGTTGGAGCAATGGTTTGTGTTGACCGCGGGTCTGGCCGCGCGCCACAGCACAACAGTGGCAGCCACCGCACCACAGTGGCGGCGACACGCGGCCGCCGCGTGTCTGCCATGTCCCGCGTCGCGACAGTTCCGTACCAAGGCCTGAAGTTCGCCTACGTTTGCGTCGAGCCTCGATAACGCGACCGGTGAAAGCCGCAGTAAATTAATCGCTCAGGTGGATTCCGCTTTCGAAATGAATGTTTATCGCTATCGGAGTGTCGCCGCGGTCGAGACCGGTTCTTAATTTCCTATAGGTGCGCGCGTTGTGCATCTATTTCGGGAGTCGTTGACCGCGGGTTTGGCACTACCGGCGGCCGGTTTTATTCTGTTCGTGTCAGAGAGTCGTTCCGGGAGCGGCTCGCCCGCCGATCGGCGATTTCGTGTAAAACTCAGGCGTATTTCAGGCGATGACGTAACGCGCGGGAGTGCGTCGTCCCCAGGCGCCGGGAGGGACATGCCTAATCGTGCATAATGTTATTAATAAGCCGGGGGCGACTCGCCCTCGCATAAAACTACTAGTTATCGGCCATCGAGCGCATGCAATCCAACATAAATATGATACGCCACACAGCACGCAGCAGTGACAGGGCGCGCTCGGTGCACGCATCACATTGTTGCGCTATTAATACACGCTTCTAAACTCAGACGTGTCTGTCCCAGCCTGCCACAGCTCGCGAGCCCAAACACAACACTTATGTTCTTGGTCATAGATATAATTCACTTTATTGCGCATTGTCAGAGAACCCAAGTATATACTTAAATGCAAGTAATCCCTAGCTAAGCGTATGATGGTCAAACCTATAAACAGTGTACGCACTGTACGCGTATGGACAAACTAAAGTTGTGCCCTTCCTCGAATGCTTAATCAATACATATGAGTTCTGCTTATATGAGTAAGCGTTAGCAAAACTTTTATCCGATAGTATTTTGTTGTTCTGTTTTGTCTGTAGGTACCGTACCGCAGCCGGGCAAAGCGTTCCCCAAGTCCTTCCAGGAACTCTTCTCAAAAGGGAAATTATTCAACTACAAACAAAATTCAAAAACAGCCTGTTAAGTGGCGCTTGGCTTTCCATCAATTATTTGCATCGGAAATATTGCAGTAGGAACATGCTTCCAACACAATACTCGCAATATTTCATTATTTGTCAAGGTGCGGTCGGTCGTTTTTGGTATTGAATGGCGCATAGTATAGCGAACTTTACTAGTGGCTTTGCTTTGATAGTGGTGGCTTGTCCACTCGTGGTCCACTCGTGGTTCACTCGTGATTCACTCGTGGTTCACCCGTTCGTGGCTCTTGTCCTGCAGGCTGCACGATAGCTAAGTTATAATAAACAAGCACTAAGTATAATGACCCGTCATTTGTTATCAAGTGTAGACTGGTTCCCTGATAGTCAATGTACATGACAGAGTCCAGTTCACATTATCAAAGTTCACAACTCCATAATATTATTATATTAGGTATGACTGTCGTAATTTAATGTACATTTAAGTAATGATAGTAACTTTTTATAGAATACATTTACTTCTTACAAAACCTACTAGCATTACGACTCCAAAAAATTTAATCTAAAATATTTATTAGCTAGTGTGGCAATATTGACGGTACAGAAACAGTAATTAGCTGTCACACAGTAAGTTACTTTCAGCATCCTCCAAATAATGATCTATCCTGCCAAATATGGTGTCCTCGCTGGAATTTAATAAATGGACACGATTACTTTTTACCCGACTATGGCGAAATAAAAAGGAGGGTTATGATTTTGACCAGTATGTATGTTTGTATGTATATTCATCTGTTCCCTCATAACTCATTTCATTTATTTCAGTAACAATTTTTACATTGTATCGAAATGTCACTATAAATTATAAAAAAAAATAAAAGAATTAAACACTAAATGATAAAAATTAAAATTAAAGGAATTATAATATAAAACAAAAACGACCATTTTCAAACAGTCATCAATTAAACAATCTCAAGTAATAAAAATACAATGTCAATAAAAATAGTATAATAAAAAATTAAAGTCTGGTTGTATGTGTCACACAGAAACTCATCAAGGGTTTAATAGCACTTTTCTATCAAAAATGATTTTAACTGCTGCATAAACTGATTTAAGTGCACAGGTAGTTTATTAAAAAGTTTAATTGATTGATAACCTGCTGCATGACTCACTACATTTAAATGAGGTTGTATCTTGTTTTGTAAATCCCGACGGCTAGTAGCTTCCCACTTACTTCTTACCTCTGGTGTTTCTAAATTCTGCAGCTTTTTTATAAGATCAGTGAGAAGAACAATATACAAACAAGGGACCGTTAGTATCTGAGGTTATTTAAAATACTCCTTACACGATACCCACTGTGGAATTCTCACCATGGTTCTTATGGCCCGTTATAATGAAAGCTGTATTTATATTGTAAGCATAACTACCTCCCCATAGAGTGATACTGTACCTAAACTTTGACTCTACAAGCGAGTAATATACCACCTTTAATTGCTCAATAGCGATCACATCTCGAAGTATTCTTAGGCATAGCAAGCTGAGCTAATTGAACTTTCTATAGCAGTCAATTATTTTTTCCAGTTTAGAGTTTCGTCATTGTGAATACCTAAGAATTTTACTCTGTCTACCAATGTTATTGTACTTTCATTAAATACTATGTCTATTTTTTCTTTGTTTCTCGATGTCGTCCTAAATAACATAGCATTCGTTTTACTGATATTCAATTTTAGATTATTGATGGTAAACTAATGATGAAAGAGAGCAAGATCATTATTTACTTTACTACTGAGAGTGTAAATATCTTTAGCGGCTATTATTCGTATCAACAGCAAAAAGCACAAATTCAGTATTACTTAAATCCCGCATAAAGCTAATTAAATCATTAACAAATAAAATGAAAAAGATTGGTCCTACCATTGTACCTTGTGGAACTCCTTGTTTTATTAGTTGATGTCCCGGTTTGAAAACCTTTTGACTATTATCTTCATTCACTTTAATTTCCACATATTGTTTTCGATTTTCTAAGTAAGACCTAAATAGACATAAGACCGGTCCGCTTACTCTATAATGTTCCATTTTTGCTAACAGTAACTTGTGATTAACCGTGTCAAAAGCGGAACCAAGATCGAGAAATAATTCTACGACTTTCAATTCATCATTAATTCTGTCAACTACTTGTTCCATTAACGTATTAATTGCGTCATTTGTTCCCACATTTTCCTGATAGCCGAATTATCTAAGTATTTTATTACGATTGAGATGTCTTAATAGTCTTATTTTGAGTATTTTCTCAAAAATTTTCGAGATTTTTGGTAACAATGAAATCGGTCTATAAATATAGGAGGATTTTTTGCAACCTTTTTTGTAAAGTGGTAAGACTTGCTATTTTTAGTTGTTCAGGGAATATATTCATATATGTGTTTATAAAATGTGCCAGAGACAGTTTGTATAGGTATTTCATCATGACCAGAAGATTTCTTGGTAGCCATAGAACTGACTAGTTTTTTTAGGGTTCCGTAGCCAAATTGCAAAAAACGGAACCCTTAAGTATTCGTCATGTCTGTCTGTCCGTCCGTATGTCACAGCCACTTGTTTCCGAAACTATAAGAACTGTTGAAACTTGGTAAGTAGATGTATTCTGTGAACCGCATTAAGATTTTCACACAAAAATAGAAAAAAAAACAATAAATTTTGGTGGTTCCCCATACTTAGAACTGAAACTCAAAAATTTTTCTTCATCAAACCCATACGTGTGGGGTAAGTATCTATGGAAAAGGTCTTCAAATATGACATTGAGGTTTCTAATATCATTTTTTTCTAAACTAAATAGTTTGCGCGAGAGACACTTCCAACGTGGTAAAATGTGTCCTCCCCCCCCCGCCTGTAACTTCTAAAATAACAGAATGATAAAACTTAAAAAAATATATGATGTACATTACTATGTAAACGTTCACCGAAAATTGGTTTGAACGAGATCTAGTAAGTAGTTTTTTTTAAATACGTCATAAATAAAAAATAAAAAAATTTAAATCTATTTATTTCATAAAAACTTTACATGGAAATTATCGTTGCAATAGCGCTCAATCTTGGTTATAAAAATAAGATTATGTAAATCGGTTTTTTATTAAAACATCGATCAAAGTTACAACGAACTACAAGAACTTTTATACTATGTTACTTGCTGCTACGGAACCTTTAATGGGCGAGTCCGATTCGCACTTGGCCGCTTTTTTATTTCGGAGGCAGTGACTAGATCGCAAGTCATTTCTTGATCTACACGTTTTACGCTATTTTGTAAAGTTTTTATAGCTTGTTTTATTAAGTCTATGGAGTATTGTTTTATTACTTTCGCATTTTGATTTTGTGTTCGTATGTCTATTTACAACCTGCCATATAACTTTTGGAGATTCATTTGCTATATTGCTATAACATCGGTATTCGCGGAAAAAGTTACGGATGGTTCACATCTTATTTAAAAAACAGAGAACAAGTTGTAGAAATAGAACATTACAATCATAAATCAAAAGAAATAGAATTAATTCGATCCCAAAACATGCCCGTAAACGCTTCTATGCCACAAGGAAGTGTGATAACTCCCTCCTATTCGTTGTTTACGTAAAAGATCTCCCTAACCACATCAGTGAGTCATGCGTATTTTTTGCCGATGATATCTCCATCCTAACATCATGTGATAACAATATAAATTTAAACCATAAATTGAGTTCTATAATTGACACTGCAACGCACTGGATGAATGAACACAACCTTGAAATTAACTACAATAAGACAAAAATAATAACTTTCCACCCGCGACAAAAAAACCTATAAATATAAGTTACAAATACGACGGATCAAAATTAGAAGCAGTAAATAAATTCACCCTTTTAGGCCTAGACATTGATTCGCACATAGATTGGAAATCACATATTCAAAACGTAAGAACGAAATTGTCCAAGTTTTCTTACGCTCTCCGAGAAATCAAGAAAACAACAGACCTCAAAACAGCACTAGTGACTTCCTACGCGCACGCCCGTGGCGTACGCATGTGCATGGCTCATATATGGAGTTATCCTTTGGGGAAATAGTACAGACGCGCCTACATTATTCTCTATACAGAAAAAAAATATTAGAATTTTAATAAATATCAAAGATACAAACTCCTGTAAACCCCACTTTAAAGGTCTAAAAATATTAACCCTGCACTGCTTCTATATACTTGAAATTTGTAAATTAAATATCCGCAATTCTATACCAAAAGAGGGGATATTGCTCTTAGACATGAAAGCAGATTCAACATACCCACTTCACAATTGAAAAGGCACTCTTCTAGTACATTTGTTATGTCCATTAAAATATATAATAAGTTACCGGAATACATCAAAAATATAGAAAAATATAATATCTTCGTCAATAAAAAATATATAAATAAATAAATACTTATATAAAAAAGATAAACACCATATAAGCAAATGTTATTATTTTAATGATACTATTTTAATTTAATATTTATTTAACAAAAAGCGCCTTCATCCGCTCTCCTATTAAAAATTAACTTCGCTGTGCCCGATAGGGTCCATAATTGATGCGATGACTTAACATACCAACTAGTAGATGTACACATTATAGAATACAATCAAATATTGAGTAAAACACATAGGTACTAATTAAGTGGGCCCGCAAATACTTTATCACGAAATGATTAACCCCAAAATAATTAAAATAAAAACTAAGTTTAAAAACTAAAACCCGACTACTGAAAAATCACGCTCTAAAAAGTATGAAACACGAATACATTCTCATCTGAAATTAGAAAAAGACTGACAAATTAAAGATCCGGAGTCACACGTCGTGTAAGGCCACAAATCGAACAGATTACATGTGACTCCGGATTTTTAATGTGTCAGTCTTTTTCTAATTTCAGATGAGAATGTTTTCTTGTTTCATACTTTTAGAGCGTGATTTTTCAGTAGTCGGGATTTAGGTTTTAAACTTACTTTTTTTATTTAACAAGTGTCGCCGCGCTGCGCGCCCGCGCACTAGAGGTTCACACGGGTGTAGTCTACTGGGTGTGGCGACATGTCACAACATCGAGATTTCTGTGCTATATTTATTATCATTCTAGGATTTTCTTACGGGATACTAATGATTACGATACAATTAACATTATTATTATTATTTTTTAATTTAACCATTTATGTATACACAAATAAACAGACAAACATAAAGCAACAGAAAAATACGTACAAAGTGATACTTATTTCAAAAGAAATCTCTTCCAGCGTATAAACAGAGGATAAAAAGAGACGTAGACAGCGTGTGTAAGAGTAGAAGAGAAAATAAAATACATAAAATCCAAAAAACAAATAGCTCATTAAATAAAACGTATAATATATACTTAAATACATACATACTTCTAAAATAAATGTCACAGAAATAACTAACGACTATGACGAAGTGGAAAGATGGTGTTCTTTCACTCTTCTTTTATATACTGCAACATTACCAATTAGTACCTACGACCACTAAAAGCATTGTTTTGGTTTAACCAGTCTGCCCACAGCAGCATAAGGTTTAACCAGTCTGCCCTCACCGGCCCGTAGGCAGCATAAGGTTTAACCAGTCTGCCCGCACCGGTCCGCAGGCAACTAAGGTTTAACCAGTCTGCCCGCACCGGTCCGCAGGCAACTAAGGTTTAACCAGTCTGCCTGCACCGACCCGCAGGCAGCATAAGGTTTAACCAGTCTGCCCGCACCGGGCCGCAGGCAGTATAAGGTTTAACCAGTCTGCCCGCACCGGTCCGCAGGCAACTAAGGTTTAACCAGTCTGCCCGCACCGGTCCGCAGGCAACTAAGGTTTAACCAGTCTGCCCGCACCGGCCCGTAGGCAGCATAAGGTTTAACCAGTCTGCCCGCACCGGTCCGCAGGCAACTAAGGTTTAACCAGTCTGCCCGCACCGGTCCGCAGGCAACTAAGGTTTAATCAGTCTGCCTGCACCGACCCGCAGGCAGCATAAGGTTTAACCAGTCTGCCCGCACCGGCCCGCAGGCAGCATAAGGTTTAACCAGTCTGCCCGCACCGGCCCGCAGGCAACTAAGGTTTAATCAGTCTGCCCGCACCGACCCGCAGGCAGCATAAGGTTTAACCAGTCTGCCCGCACCGGCCCGCAGGCAGCATAAGGTTTAACCAGTCTGCCTGCACCGACCCGCAGGCAGCATAAGGTTTAACCAGTCTGCCCGCACCGGTCCGCAGGCAACTAAGGTTTAACCAGTCTGCCCGCACCGGTCCGCAGGCAACTAAGGTTTAACCAGTCTGCCTGCACCGACCCGCAGGCAGCATAAGGTTTAACCAGTCTGCCCGCACCGGCCCGCAGGCAACTAAGGTTTAATCAGTCTGCCCGCACCGGTCCGCAGGCAACTAAGGTTTAATCAGTCTGCCTGCACCGACCCGCAGGCAGCATAAGGTTTAACCAGTCTGCCCGCACCGGTCCGCAGGCAACTAAGGTTTAACCAGTCTGCCCGCACCGGTCCGCAGGCAACTAAGGTTTAATCAGTCTGCCTGCACCGACCCGCAGGCAGCATAAGGTTTAACCAGTCTGCCCGCACCGGCCCGCAGGCAGCATAAGGTTTAACCAGTCTGCCCGCACCGGCCCGCAGGCAACTAAGGTTTAATCAGTCTGCCTGCACCGACCCGCAGGCAGCATAAGGTTTAACCAGTCTGCCCGCACCGGCCCGCAGGCAGCATAAGGTTTAACCAGTCTGCCTGCACCGACCCGCAGGCAGCATAAGGTTTAACCAGTCTGCCCGCACCGGTCCGCAGGCAACTAAGGTTTAACCAGTCTGCCCGCACCGGTCCGCAGGCAACTAAGGTTTAACCAGTCTGCCTGCACCGACCCGCAGGCAGCATAAGGTTTAACCAGTCTGCCTGCACCAACCCGCAGGCAGCATAAGGTTTAACCAGTCTGCCCGCACCGGCCCGCAGGCAGCATAAGGTTTAACCAGTCTGCCCGCACCGGCCCGCAGGCAGCATAAGGTTTAACCAGTCTGCCCACACCGGCCCGCAGGCAGCATAAGCGTAATCATCAGGTACTCGATTTTCTGGTTCAGGGTATGCTGGTTTCCTCACGAGTTTTCCTTCATCAGAGACAAATGCCATAATTACGAAGCTGAAAAAATAACTATGTCACATAATAACACAATCATAATATTAATGACTAGGCCATTGGACAATTATCTTGAGTATTTATTTACTCTACAGTTATGTAACCCGAGTTGTTGTTGTTTAATATACTACGGGTATATTTACCTAGAAGAAAATATCTTATACACACGATTGGATTTAATAGAAAGTTTTTTTTGTCGCTAAACTTCAGCAAAAACCAACCCAAGTATTAGCATCAGTAAACTGGCTGCCAGCTACATAATGGGCACATTCTCAACCGCCATCAATATTACGACACAGTGTCATGGAAATGTAAAAACCGAAAAGATACATTTATAGAATACTAGCTGACCCGACAGACGTTGTCCTGTCTTAGCTATGAATATTCTAATATAAACGCGCGAAGTTCCCGAAGGCGCAAGCTGAAAACATTTTGAATTGTGTAGGAAAACTTAATTTATATTTTAAGAATTGAGCTACGATTTTTTACTCAAAATTAAAATATCGGAATAAATTTAAAGTAAAAAGTAAAAAAAAAGAAAAAGATTAAATGGAGCCAATTAATTTGAAAAAAAAAATTGTTTTGAGAATGAAGTCGATGGCTATAAGAGTAGGGGAAGATCAAAGAAACGATGGATGGACTGTGTGAAAGATGACATGGCTAGAAAGGGAGTGACTACCGAGATGACGACTAATAGAGAAGTATGGAAGAAAGGAACATTTGTGCTGACCCCAAACAAATTGGGATAATGGGTTGTTACTTGTATCAAATCTCCACATATTTAGTACAGTAAGTAGTGTTAGTAAATTGACTCTGTAACAATAAACTGTGTAGAAGTTTCTTTCATGCAAACCTTGTCCTGATAAATACAAATACAACAAAAAATAATTAGCCAAATAGGTGCATCCGTTCTGAAGTGATGCGCGTGCATACATTCGGCAACTGATTTTTATTTTAGAATACTTATCTGACCCGCCAGACGTCCTGTCAAAATTTCAATAAATCGAAAGGCAGGAAAACAAATGAACAACTGATACTAAAATTAATTTGAATTTGGAGTTCTAAATAGAATGAAATGAAAGATTCCCGACAGACATTGCCCTGCCCAAATTTCATGTATGAGAAAATTAAATTTCTTCATATTTTTTTTTTTTGTCAATTTTCCAATATTTTTAATAGCTATCCTGCTATTCGGGACGGAGACAAACACAACAAATGAAAACCATGAAAATCGGTTCAGCCGTTCTCGAGTTATAAGTGTTCGAACAAACCTGACTTTGTTTTATATTCGAAGAAATTACTTTGTTATCTACCTAATATTTTAATAATTTTTAAAAGTAGGTACGCAGTAGATATTTGAATTGATTTCTATACACACAATTCTATAATAATATGATCAATAAGTAACATTCGTAGTTAAGTAATGATGCCGATTCTCCTGTACTCCGAACTAATCTAACTAACCTATCACTGAAATTTCTTACTTTTAGCTATGAGAATCTTAAACTATTCTGCAAATTTTCTCTAAATTTAAAAACACTTTGACACTTTTCCCTTTTCCGTGTTGGACACTTGCGATAGTGGTAACTAACATTGAGTTAGACAATTGCGACTCCGCGTGGTACTTGTTTGCCCTCCCTCGAGAGCAGGGCGGGCCGCGGGCTGCCTCAAAATGTTTTCACTTTTAAATTTTTCACTTTTTGTATGGAATATATGAAAAATTTCATCTAAGTATTATTGATTTTTACTACATGTTAAGTTTTAAGGGTTTATCAGTTTTATAATGGGGGAAAAATTTAATTAGTTTTGAGATACGACACACCGTTCGAGATATAAGCAAAAATAAAGAAAAAATGATACAGTGCTATTTATGCACTTTTTTTGTGGATGGGAAATCATCAAATGACTTCTCCCACTCTGGACGGAGCGGGAGGGCGTGTCAGACTTTTACTGACTAAAACCCACCCGTGTTCCTCCAGTTGCCTGTGCCAGGGCCACGGTATCTCTTTCGAACAACCCGCGACCCCGGCGGCATCGGCCCTATTGGACCCCATCATTGCTGACATCTCTTTGAGGCGCGCGTGGAACACGACGCGCCGTCGACCCGGGCTTGGTCCTTACGGGACAGGGAGCTGCCCATTACTCGCCGTCCGCAAGCCCGCGCCTACTGTGACCGGGAATCGGCTATCGATTGCCGCCGCCCAGGACTATTTTTGCACCTGAAGTCAAGGTAATGTTGGTGTGTGTTGGTGTTGGTCATGATAACAAATTTTATTCTACATCTTTTTAATCATGATTAAAAAAAACAACCGACTCTCACAAATAAAAAACACTACAAAGTGAAAAATAACTTTAATTTCGGAAGTCGGTGTCTTTGGTGTTTTAGTTTCGTTTTTTGCCACCACGGCTTCTTCATCAGATTTGTTCGATGGTACCATTTTCATCAGAACCATTCGTCATAGTCGCTTCATTATCTTAATCGAGATATCTTATCGCCATTCGTGAAATATTATTATCGTTGAGGAGTTCCCGTGGCCATCTGTGGTCTTCTTCATCAGTTCCGCTTCACCCGATGATACTTTCTGAATGCATATGCTTGATTTGTTGATGAAAATATTTGAGAAGTTCCCTCAATTCCTCATGGATCCCAACATCAGAACTGGATTTTGATAAAAATGTGACTAATCTGGAAGGATCTTTCAAATAAAAAAAGAATTTTCCAAATCGGCTTATAAATGACGGAGTACTGAGGTAACTAACAAACATAAAAAAAAATACAACCGAATTGAGAACCTCCTTTTATTGAAGTCTGTTAGAAAATAGCCTGATTTAGTTTGATAGTCAAAATTTTAGGTGAAAAAACGTCAAATTCAGAACAGTGAAATTGCCATTTTCACTAATAATAACTAAGTACTTACCACTTACTGCTGTCAAACTAAATTATAGTTAAGTTGTGTCACTATAATCAATTTCAGAATGGGAAATCGTCGTTTGACAGGAATAAACTAAATTTTGGTGATTTTTAGTCTAGTTTAGAGGCATTTGTGACAAGAGAATCGGGACCAATGTATTGTTATTGCAAGTGAGGCTGCTCGCTCCGCCCCGCTGCGCTGCCGCGATGCCCGACAGGAGCGACTCGCAGCGCCTGTAAAAGACATCAACGGCAATGCGCGCTGCACCGCGCCCGCGCCGCCGCTTCGCCGCCGCCGGCGCACATGGCTCGAAACTGCTATATGAGGGACAGTGGGATTTTTTTTATAAATTTAATTTAAAAAAAATAACTATAGAAGAATCTGTCATTTTGATTAATAATTGTTAGGAAACTTTTTTCTCTAAAACTGATAATTTGCCTGGTTAAAAATATTTTCAATTTTTGTTGTATGGAATGACACAGAAACTGCTAAAATTTGGCCAAGCCTTGACAGGTCTTGCTTTAAAACTACTTTATTCTAATTCTTTGGCTTGTTGGCTACAATCTATCAACACGCGCCCATAGTAACACTAGTTTATAAGTTTACATTGTTACTAACAAATATGGAAGTGATTCTGCAATAAATGTTTTATTATTATTATTATTATTATAGTTGCCCGTTCAAGAGTTATCGAGGTTCAGTAAAATGAGAAAAAAAAGTGAGTAAAAGGTACTTTTTATAATGATATCATGGTGAAATAATTGTGTTACATTAAAATACTTATAATTAAGGAATATTAATCATTTCAAAACATATATTTATCGAAAAAAACTGGCCAAGTGCGTGTCGGACCACGCACAATGATGGGTTCCGTAGTTGAAAATAATTTATCCCAAAAACAAACACCGTACATGAAATTTTGTCGATTTCGCTGATTTACGTAATTTTACAGGTATAATACTGTATATCTATAAGTTTTAATGCACTATATGAATGATCATTTCAATTATGATCTAATGTATGAGCTACTTTTTTATTTTTATTATTTAATTTTGATTAATCGACCTAAACCGGCGACTGTTTTGTGAATTTTTGCTGTAAGAGGTTTAGAATATCACATATTTACGAATGGGTTTGACTTCTAATGGGTATGGAAGAATTACAATATATTTATGCGAAAGTTGTTTACAATGTGTGAATCATTTTTTACTACTTTCATATAAAATTTTAGAGTAAAAAAATATTTAACTAAGTCAAACTATAAAGAAAATGGGCAAAGAATTGCTTTTGATTTCGGTTACTTAGAACTCTCGTTCATAAAATTAAAACAACAGAAATAAACTTCAGTTCAAAATCAATCTATTTCTTAAAAAAAAGCAAAATATTAAAAACATTTGGTATTAAGAAATCTTCTAAAACAACCCAATTCTCGCATTTATAAACTCGACGCAAAATACATAAGTAGCTCAGTCATTAGATCATAATTAAAATGATCTTTCATGTTGTGCATTGAAACTTATAGAAATACAGTATTTTAACCGTAAAATTACGTCTAATCACCTAAATCGGCAAAATTTAGTATAGTTATACGGCCTCTAAACATTGTAATCCCAAAAAAAGTATTTTTATGGGATAAAATTACAAATTAACAATTTTCTGACGTTTTCCTCTATTTGTGCTTTGAGACCTACTCGTACTTTACTTCTTGGCAAATTTCATTATTCTAGGTCAACGGGAAGTGCCCCATAGGTTTTGATTTACTTGCGAGTATCGCATAAATGGTTGTACTTTTTATTGCGTTGACTTAGAAGATTGATTTTTTTAGAACTCCAAAGGACCATAACAGACCTACGTATTTGATATTAATTTCAACTTGATACCTCCACTCGTTTCTGAGAAAAAGGGTCTTGACAGGCTGACAAACTTGAAAATATTTTTTTATGTGATAGAATTACAAATTAACAATTTTCGGACTTTTTCCTTTACTTGTGCTTTAAGACCTTGTTGCTTCTTGCCATATTTCATGATTCCAGGACAACGGGAAGTACCCTAAAGGTTCTCAGTTTTGTTTATAATGTGTATCCTATAGGTTTTGATTTAGTTGCGACAGTTGCGAATATCAAAACGTGTCGCAAAATGGCCGTATTTTTTTATTGCGTTGACTTAGAAGCTTGAATTTTTTTAGAACTCTAAGGGACCATAGACTTACGTATTTGATATTAATTTCAACTTGATATCTCCACGCGTCCCTGAGAAAAAGGGTCATGACAGACTGACAGAGTAATTTTTTTTTTATATGATAGAATTACAAATTAACAATTTTCAGACTTTTTCCTTTATTTATGCTATGAGAGCTTCTTTCTTGCTAAATTTCATGATTCTAGGACAACAGGAAGTACCCTATAGGTTTTGATTTACTTGCGAGTATCTAAATATGTCGCATAAATGGCCGTAGGTTTTTGTAGCGTTGACTTAGAAGCTTGAATTTTTTAGAACTCCAAGAGACCATAAACTTACGTATTTGATATTAATTTCAACTTAATACCTCCACGCGTTCCTGAGAAAAAGGTTCTTGACAGACAGACAGACAGACAGAAGGACAACGAAGTGATCCTATAAGGGTTCCGTTTATTCCTTTTGAGGTACGGAACCCTAAAAGTACAAACAATATTTTCAAAAATAAAGCAAATAATAAATTTAAACAAAATTAAAACATGAATGAGATGGAGAGGTACTCATTTGTTTTTTAATTTTGTTAAAAATGTTTATTTGCTTTAATTTTGAAAATATATTTTTTTGTACTTCTTTCAATAAATACAACATTATTTTTAGTTTATGCGAAGCCTGAATATAGTTTGTTCAGAATAAATAACTGAATCGATTTCAATAATTTTTATACCGTGTTATATTTTGCCCCAGAAATCTTTAAAAAAGGTTACAATATGGACACCGCGCGACCAAGTCGCTACAGGTCATATAGCGGCACTAGGCACGGGCGCATAGCGGGCGCCGCTGTTTTTCTTTTTGTTTTTGTGATTGACATCTCGCAGTTGACCATTGGAGGTCGAGACTGCTTAACCGAACATTTCCTTTGGGTGCTTTAAGCCAACTTAAAGCCTCCGGCCAGGGCTTAAAAACTAACATAACAAGCTTCTAACTTTGTGATTTTTCATGATACAGTTTTGAAATTTTGTACATAGATTCTTTACATAAAAATACTAGACACGTGTTTCGGGTTTCGCATATAAGTACTAAAACTAATGTTGTATATGTTTTGAAATGATTAATATTCCTTAATTATATTATAAGTATTTTAATGTAACACAAATATTTTACCTATGATATTAATATCTAAATATAAAAAATGTTTAATGGATATAATTATATTATAAGTATTTTAATGTAACACAAATATTTTACCTGATATTAATATCTAAATATAAAAAATGTTTAATGGATATAATTTAGGTGTCTCTAAATGTTATATTTTAATTTCTTATGTTTTTTTGTGTTTTAAAAATGTATTAATTTTTCTCTAAATTTTATTTATTATTAATATTTTAACTTTGTTAGCTTAGTTGTTATCATTTTTGTGCATGCTGTGGTCTCCTATAAGTGAAGCAGTACAGCTACTTAATACCTGATGTTCCCTTTATTTATGTTTCATGTATTGTGTACATCTTTTGTTGGAGATCCTAAATAAATAAATAAATAATTATAAAAAGTACCTTTTACTCACTTTTTTTTAATTTTTCTGAACCTGATCTCTTGAACGGGCAACTATGGGCGCGCGCTGATAGCGTAGAATTGTAGCCAACAAGCCAAAGAATAATAATAAAGTAGTTTTAAAGCAAGACCTGTCAAGACTTGGCCAAATTTTAGCAGTTTCTGTTTCATTCCATAAAAATTTAAAATATTTTTTTCCGGGCAAACGATCAGTTTTAGAGAAAAAAGTTTCCTAACAATTATTCATCAAAATGACAGATCATTCGATAAGTATTTTTTTTTAATGGAATTTGTAAAAAAAAAACCCAATGTCCCTCATATAGCAGTTTCGATTCACCGTGCGGCGCCATGCAGCCGCAGGTACCGACGTGTTGCTGTTCATAATGCTATTTGGCGTAATCAATCCGTTGCCTATTTAGCGAAGCATGCGAACAGTTGTTATATTAACTAAATACGACAACAATGAATTTTCAAAAAACGAACAGCGGCAAGTATTTAAACTTGATAATCGCGGTTTCGCGGTCATGTGATGAGAAACCGCCGCTAAGCTATTATTATGTAAATAGTTCGTTTCTTAGCATCATTAACCTTATTATGAAGAACTTCCGCTAGTCGAAGGTGGCTCTATCATCGTATTATAATGTTCGAGTAGAATACTCAGAAGCGGTTAAATGCTTGGGTTCTGTTCGATGAGCCTGTTTGTTCAGCCGGCATGCGAAGGTCGCTTGCCTCGCCGATACATTCAATACTCATTGACTGGGCAGGTTGTACATACATAAGTAGAACACAGTTCTCTTGTAAAACGTGCGTTCCTTATCGTCGATTAGTTAATCCCTGATACGACTCGAAAAGAGAGATGGATTTCAGAATATCCGATATTCTGAGAAAGCCTGATCAAACGAGTAACACCACGAGTTATGTGATGCTAGATGAACACTGGACACAAACTCGTGGCAACGCACTCGCAGGCGACATCTCTGCTGAGCTGATTCTGAGCTGATAATAGCGTATTATTAATAGACAACATTGATGTTGTTGTGTGCGTTGCTCGCTTATGTTTATTTACACGTGCGGGTGGAGCGGCGATGTCACGTCGATGTGCCGCTGTATGCCACAGTGTGCCGCAGTGTGCCGCTGTGTGCCGCAGTGTGCCGCAGTGTGCCGCAGTGTGCCGCTGTGTGCCGCAGTGTGCCGCAGTGTGCCGCTGTGTGCCGCAGTGTGCCACTGTGTGCCACAGTGTGCCGCCTCATCCCGGTCGCATCGGCGCGGCGTCGTCGTCGGCACTTCCGCGTCGTGGCGGTGCCATTGCGCGCGCGCACTATAAACACCGGTCTCTGTTCCCGGACACAAACAAATAGGTACTCTTATTATTATGTTTGTATGAACATTTATATTCTTTCATAAAGACTCACGCGCCAGTCAAGCTCGTGCCAAACAAGCCAAAAAATGAAGTCAGTTTCACGAGTGTGAATGGGCAATTATGTATCACAAGTGATAATACAATAAAAGTCATACTTGTGACGTAACTATGCAGGTCGGTTACGGAGTGGTAGACCAAGAGCTGAGGCTAGGCCAGCTCCTACACTATAATACCTTAATCATTCAGGGAAATATCAACTATAGGTATTACATATAAGTACGCACGGCTACATATCAAGCTATACATTTCCAGTATAAGCTGATCTCCCATGGTATAGAATTTCCTTACAATGAGAGGTCAGTGTAACCCGTTAAATAATTTTACTGATTGGTATTGTGGACACTTTCACAACATTGAAATTTGAATTGATCATACCTTTAAGGTCTTTTCTACGGGTGCCTTCCCTTTTCTCTCGTTCTTCTATTGTCTCAATTTCATGAAGGTATCTTTAGCTTTAGTAGGTAGTCTTCAGCCTTTTACCTATAATATATGCTTTTTGCTAGAGACACGTTTGATGTGGGTTTTGAACTTTCCATCGCTATGTTCTGTACCTGCTATAAACTCTCGATTGTGAACAAACTACTTGTAAATTATTTTAATGTGTATGTCGCAGATGGATTGTCGAAACTGCTGAACAATGTTCAGCTTTTTGTTTTTTTTTTTTTGTGGATGAGAAATCTTCAAATGACTTCTCCCGCTCTGGGCGGAGCGAGAGGGCGTGTCAGACTTTTATTGAACCCACCCGTGTTCCTTCAATAGCCTGTGACAGGGCCACGGTATCTCTTTGGAACAACCCGCACTGCTGACACTGATGGAGAGCTACCACCCATTGCTCACCGTCCGAAAGCCCGCGCCTACGGTGGCCAGGAATCAGCTACCCAGGGCGTCTCCTGTGGCGACTAGGGGCGTGAGGGCGCGAAAGTTGCCTCTCCCTCACGCGTTCCGCCTCCTCCTTTGCGAGCATTACTGATTCGCAGAAGGAAGTGACGACCTCCCATGCACTCTCGCTCCGTACCATGGCCTGGACCAGGTTCGGACGCGAGAGATCGCCGCTGCCGATCGCCTCCGTGAGAACACGGCGGTGCTCCGCCCAAGCCGGGCAGACATCCACTGTATGCTCCACCGTGTTCTCCGGGCGATCCACACAGTGGTGACACCCGGGCGTTTCCTCCCGCCTTATCCGGAAAAGGAATCTCCCGAAACAACTATATCCGGTGACGACCTGCTTCAGGCGGAAGGTGAGGACGCTGTTGCGCCTCTCCAACCACTCCTCAAAGAGGGGACTTATCGCCGCAATTGTGGCGTGCCCAGCGCTGGGTTGCGACAATCGCACTCTCCATGTCGCCATGAGATCCCGCCGGAGCTCTGTCCGCTGTACCGTGATTTGGCGTTTCGCCTCCTCACGCCACTCCCACACGTGCACGAGGACTTTTTCCTCCAGATACCACGGCGGCAATCCGGCAAGGAGGCTAGCCGCCTCACCGGAGACCGTGCGGTATCCGCGGACTAGCCGGATGGCCATGAACCTCTGTAACGCGTTCAACCGGCAGGCTGGTCGCCGCGCCGCTTCAAGGAACGCGTTCACACCGGTGCCCCGTAAAGGGCCATGGACCACACGACCCCCGCGTAAAGCCTCCGGCAGGAGGCATTTGGAGTCCTTAGATTGGGCAGGAGCCACTTCAAGGCAGCCCCGGCCCGCTCCAGTCTGGGAACAACATTCAGCTGGATTGCCATTGCGTTACGTTTAACAAAAGTGCTACCCACGTTTAGACGTAGGTAATGCAGAATGGCTTATCTGAAGTCACAATTTGCGTTTGGTGTGCCTTCTAATACCGAATCAGTCGCAATAACTAAGTTAGGGCAAACAGTAGGTTTAGGTTTGTCCTTAAAATCACTCTTTTCACTTGAGTTGGGTCACTTTCACTCATATTACTCGTTTTATTTATTTCTGTTTCGTTCGCCAAAAAGCCACGAGCGAAAACGTTTAAGTAGAACTAAAATCTACAATCCGACGTTTCATTTCAAGCCGTTTTACATAATCTCTAATTGTTAACCCGCTGCATTCATAAATGCAAAACGTTTACACAATTCTGCGTGTTAAAGATCTGTAATTATGGAAAATCGCTAAACGTCGCTCAGCTGTTTTATATAATGGACTGTATTGTAAAACAGCTAGTTTTAATGTAAAAAAGCGGATATGACAATCCATCTGCGACAAAAAAAAATGTCATCAAATATGAGATTGAAGTAAAATAACTGCCACCATCATACAGCTATATAACTGCCACCATCAGACATCTAAATAACTGCCACCATCAGACAGCTAAATAACTGCCACCATCAGACATCTAAATAGCTGCCACCATCAGACAGCTAAATAACTGCGACTATCAGACGGCTAAATAATTGCCACCATCAGACAGCTAAATAACTGCCACCATCAGACAGCTAAATAATTGCCACCATCAGATAGCTTAATAACTGCCACCATCAGACAGCTTAATAACTGCCACCATAAGACAGCTTATTAACTGCCACCATCAGACAGCTAAATAAAAACTTTTTTACAAAAAAATACAACCGACTTCCAAAAACAACACTACAAAGTGAAAAATAACTTTAATTTCGGAAGTCGGTATCTAGTTAAATGTATTTTCGTTTTTTGCCACCGACTTCCGAAATTAAAGTTATTTTTCACTTTGTAGTGTTGTTTTTGGAAGTCGGTTGTATTTTTTTGTAAAAAAGTTTTTATTTTTCACTTTTTAGTTGTGTACCTACCCCACACAAATTCAAATACCACTACCTGCAAAACAAACTAGAACATCATCCATATAAAAGTGGGGAAGAAATACGTATTATTGGTGATAACTCAAAAAGTACCTAATCAAAGTTAATCAATTTTATATGGGTTCAACTGTGATGTATACCTTCTCGAATAAAACAAAAAAAAATCCAAATCGGTCCAGCCATCTTCGAGTAATCGGGGAACATACATAAAAAAAAGGTTCCGACGAATTGAGAACCTCATCCGTTTTGAAGTCGGTTAATAACTGCCACCATCAGACAGTTAAATAACTGCCACCATCAGACAGCTAAATTACAGCCACCATCAGACAGCTGAAATAAACTCACATTGAGTTTATTTTGAACTTTTTAGTTGCAGTCGGGTTTATGATGATTCAATTATATTTTTCAATCCTGGATTGCGTTATATTTATTTAATATTTATATATTTTTTTTTTTGATTTCTTAAATATGTTTTTTTTTTTCTATAAAACATTACTCTTTTGAACATCTAAAATCCGTCATACTGTATTTCAGCGCCCCTACATACTCGTACAAATCAAATGCTAACTTTTCTCGTAGCACGTCAGGGTGCACCTACTATAGCTTCAGCGCACCTACGTACAAACCAAATGCTAACTTCTCTCGTAGCATGTCAGGGTGCACCTACTGTAGCTTCAGCGAACCTACATACATACCAAATGCTAACTTCTCTCGTAGCACGTCAGAATGCACCTACTGTAGCTTCAGCGCACCTACATACAAACCAAATGCTAACTTCTCTCGTAGCACGTCAGGGTGCACCTACTATAGCTTCAGCACACCTACATACAAACCAAATGCTAACTTCTCTCGTAGCACGTCAGGGTGCACCTACTGTAGCTTCAGCACACCTACATACAAACCAAATGCTAACTTCTCTCGTAGCACGTCAGGGTGCACCTACTATAGCTTCAGCACACCTACATACAAACCAAATGCTAACTTCTCTCGTAGCACGTCAGGGTGCACCTACTGTAGCTTCAGCACACCTACATACAAACCAAATGCTAACTTCTCTCGTAGCACGTCAGGGTGCACCTACTATAGCTTCAGCACACCTACATACAAACCAAATGCTAACTTCTCTCGTAGCACGTCAGGGTGCACCTACTAAGGCTTCAGCACACCTACATACAAACCAAATGCTAACTTCTCTCGTAGCACGTCAGGGTGCACCTACTATAGCTTCAGCACACCTACATACAAACCAAATGCTAACTTCTCTCGTAGCACGTCAGGGTGCACCTACTGTAGCTTCAGCGCACCTACATACAAACCAAATACAACTTCTCTTATAGCACGTCAGGATGCACTTACTGTAGCTTCAGCGCACCTACCCCGTGGAAAAAAGGTTTGAGTCTATGTGGGCATGTCATCTTGTTAGCAATAACTTCAGATTTTCCTCGGCATGGAAACAAGCGCAGTAGCGTATTAGGTATAGGATAGGCGCTCGTTATTCGTTTTCGTGGGCCGTATATTATCCATGAAGATAAAATATTTATGGTTAGTTAGTCGTGAATATAAAACGTGGTTTTTAAAAAAACTGTTTGCGCATAACGGTCACTCTCGCATACGAGAGGATTCATAACGGACGGCGCGCGGCTTCGGCTTCGGACGCTTGCGCAGCAGGGCGAGGGGGAGGGGCAAGCTCGCTGCAAAGGTCAGGCGGCCTGCACCTGCGGCGCGCATTGTTGGACCATTTATCACAATCGCCACTACCACATTACCTATATAAATAATAATTCATCGACGAAGCTCACCGCTGCGCACGCACATCGAAGTCGAGCACAACACCATTCGAACGTACTACGGTACGGCACCTGTAATACTTTAGTTAACTACAAAACTCTTTGTGAATCGTCTATCACAACACAGCGTCGTTAGATCGATGTGGGTAAATGTAAAGATAGGTAAGTCGAGGAAATTAATTTGTTTATTAAAAGGGTCATACTAAGACTAGGAACTTCAAATTCGTATTGTCGGCCGGGAATCTGTAATGTCAGCCGGGAATCTGTAATTTCAGCCGAGAATTACCCACTGTTGGGTTATATAGGCGTCCTTTCTTTTTGCCATACTTCCCTGTTCTGTGCATCACTCGTCCTTATCCCCGCGATATTCCCGCGACTTTGATGATATTGTTCCTAAAGTCAACCACATGGAGGGGTTTTGTTTGTATGATACCTACATATTAGTCCTTAGGTTATTAAACTTTAAACTTTGCACGAACACTACCGTAAGTAAATAATAAAGTTTGTTATTAAGGGGGTGGTACAGTTTGTATGGAAGAATCGACATTTTGGGTTTTTATAAAACCGACCCCTTCCGGAGCAAAGAAGAGTATGTATATGCGATGTTTAGGCGAGGACGTTATTGCGTGGCTTGAGCTTGGGCAACTCGAAAATTGCTATTAATAATAATCGTGAAGTAAAAAATTAAAACGTCCAAAAATGTAATTTGTTTGTGGGTGTCTCTCACATGCCTGTATCTTTTGAATCGTAGTTGTTAGTTGTTAGGCACTTTACAGTCTCACAAACTGTGTACACTGTGGCCGCTATATAGCAACAAATACAAGTAACATATTATGTGATAATTGGTATGTACCTATATAGTGTTAAATTTGTATGGTGGTAGATACGAAACCCTTCGTATGCGAGTCCAACTCGCACTTGGCGGATTTTTTAAAAGCTTTTATTTAATAATAATAAGCCAATTTATCAGGCAGGGGACATAGTTCTTCCATAGTTCAAGGTACCCAATCCACTATAGCCACCCAAACCCATAGACCCAATGTGTTTTGTTTCCATGTTCTGCAATAGTTCTGCACCAACCGGGGGTTGTCCTTGGGTGCAATTGCATAGTGCATACAGGGATAATCGTCAGCTGGTGCCTTCTTTTCATTTAAAATTGTCTAAGAGGCCTCTGCGAGTTGGCTTCGGCTCCTCGTACGCCTTCCAAAGGTCCGGGACCCCAGGGTCCCGAGATATGTCAAAGACAATATAAATAATAATAATAAATTTATTGCACAAACAAAAATCACATTGCACTACATGCATTCAGTTGACATAATCCAATATAAGTTTAACCTATAAGTACAATAATTTTACACTCTATCCCTTAAACTAGGTCTGGCCTGTATCTTAAGAGATAGGGTTCAGCCATTGTGTAGGACTAAATAACTAACTAATTTAACGTGCAATGTATGTATGTTTTTTCGGGTGGAACTTGCTACTCAATTTTGAAGCAGATATCTTCAACCGATTGAACTGAAATTTTGTATACACGTTTACTTTGGATGACAATACACGATAAGCTGTGTGACGTCATTCTAAATTCAATATGGCGGACCATCCAAGATGGCGGAATAGTTATTTTTAATGCATTTCTACAATATGGTTATCAAATGAATGGGCTTGTTGAGAGTAACTCGAAAAATAATGTGACGTCATTCTAAATCCAATATGGCGGAACATCCAAGATGGCGGAATAGTTATTTTTTATGCACTTCTACAATATGGGTATCAAATGACAGTAGGGCTTGTTGAGAGTAATTCGAAAAATAATGTGACGTCATTCTAAATCTAATATGGCGGTACATCCAAGATGGCGGAATAGTTATTTTTATGCACTTCTGCATTATGGGTATCAAATGAAAGGGCTTACCGAGAATAATTAGAAAAATTCTCTGACATGACTCTTGAGAAAGATGAACAGACTCAAAAACCTAGCCAGCGTTAACTAAAAAGTAATAAATAAATTAAAAGCAAAAGGACCTTTTTCAAAAAAAGCTTTTATTTAAATGCTCTAAAAAGAAGAAAATAAAATTTTCTTTTAAAATTTTAACAACCAACTTACAACCTCATTATACACAATTTATATGATCCTAAAAGCTTGTCGCGCGATTTACTTGTGTAAGCAAACTAGAACTTTAATTGAGTAACATTAATCTGAAAAGTTTATTTTTTTTTAATTTCAGTTTAGTTAAATACTTATAGGTACTTACGCAAACCTCGCGACAAGCTTTTATGATCATATAAATTGTGTATAATGAGGTTATAAGTTGATAGTTAAAAATTTAAAAGAAAATTTTATTTTCGTTTTTTTTGAGCATAAAAGCTTTTTTTGAAAAAGGTTTTTTTGCTTTTAATTTATTAACCTTTATTAATAAGAACGATTGATTACAATCTAGCCTAATAGACTAACGAGCAACTTACCTGTAACCATAGATACTCGTATATACATTTGTATGCCTCTAAACTATTATTTTACGTCATATATATTGATCATTTAGATTATGATTTATCTAAGAATAGTCTCAATATTTGCACTTTATACAATTCCCAAAAACGTAAAGAATGTATCAAGTGCATTTTTTAGATTTTTCAGAAATGGTTGGTTGTTCATTCCTAGAGTTCCATCACACTTTAAAATATTTTACACCATTATTGCCAGACACGTTGACCAGTATGTTGGGAGTGGAATCAGCTCGTATAGTCCTGAAGCCACCATCTCCCGGCTGCCTGCTGCAGGGCACCATCCGCACTTGGTTGATATCCCGACGAGTCGTACTCAGCACTTCTCCTCCACACTTATTGCGCACAGCCAGGCGCGGAACTCTGCCAGCGTGTGTTCCGTACCACTAACACATCAGCCTTCAGAACAAATGGGCATATCAGAGCACATACCTGTGACCTGAGTGAGGACTGTTGCCAGCGAGTGGCGTCGCCTGGCGCTCGGCAGCCGAGCCCGCGTTGCAGACGTGCTCGCATATCTCTGTGTGATCGCTACGTTATCGCGCGATACTGCCCGGTTGAGGATAATATGTGTTCCGATAATGTTCGATAGCGGCCCCCGGCGCGCGGCGCGGCGCAGGCGCCGAGGGACCAAATCCATTTCGTGATTGTGACATGCCTCTTATAATACAATTCAGCAATATTCATTTCATTATTTATGATGACAAGTTGACGAATTTTTCAAAAATGTTCTGAAGCAATTAATTATGAATCCCCTCAAAAAATGAGTGTGATTATATCTGTCAGGGCAGTATTCATACAGATTTCCAAAATCACACCAAACCACGGAAAATCTAACTTAGCGAGATGTATTGATGATTCTTATGGTTATAATTATGTAAATACATATTTGTTATTGCCGCGAATCATATTTTGATCAAGATAAATCCTGACACTATCTGCAAATTACAAAAAACGCAAGAAAATTTTGAATTCTTTATTTTAAAATTTAAAAAAACTTTTTGAGAACCTCGCAATAAGCATTTGATATTGTCACACTGTATAGTTTCCAAAACTTTTTTTCTATTTTTTAATTGGGCCGCCAAAAGTGACTCCCATATTAAAAATTCATTTATTTACGTTACACAACCGTGTTTGGGTCTCAAAAATTCATACTAAATTTCAACTTAATCGGTCTATTAAATTCGGAGCAAAGTGGCTGTGACAGATAAACAGACAGACACACGCACGACTGATCCTATACCTAAGGGTTTCGTTTTTTCCTTTTGAGGTATGGAACCCTAAAAATCAGCATTGCTACATTTGTGTGTAACGCGGGGAGAAGGAGAAGTGTGAGGGACGCGGGGTGCGGGTGCGGGGTGCGGGTACACATGACAACAGTGCACACGGTCTCATGTCCATTTGGTGGATGAGCGGTCGGCGACCCCGGCCGGGCGCGCGGCCGTGGGCGCCGCGATAAACTTTATATTCATACGTATGTGAGCTGCGCGCCTGTGTCGGTGGCTCGCTGGCCGGCTGGCCGGCTGGTTATGTCCGGTACCGTTACTTTTCTTGCTTTCAGATCTCGTTCGGTGTTTAATTCTTGTTTTATAACTGGCCGCGCGACAGCGAGCCGCCGCACCGCGCTCTGCTAATGAATGTATGTAGCCGCATTAACGACATGCGGCGACGCCGAGCGCGGCCGAGCGAGGGACGGCAGGTGCCCGGCGTGCACTGCACGCCCTGCGCCGGTCTGCCCGGCCTGCCCGATCTGCAGCGGCCGCCTCGCCCGCCACTGCCAACACTGCTGTCCCACGGTGGCGGTGGCCAGAAGAACAGTCTACTGGTTCCGTCCGGCTCCGGAAATTGTTTAGTTGTACGAGTCAACTGGAGACAGGTTACTACTACATGCGCCAGCGCAGCGACTGCATAGTGTCGACATTTGAGGAAGCTGCAGAAGAAAGAAGGGACAATACTTTTAGGGAGTTTTGTAGTACCTATACTAGACTCAAGACATGAACCGCTTTAACTACTGAACATGAAAAAAAAAACCCTGCTTTTCCATACAAAAGTACCTAGTAAAGGCCCCTACAACAAGGCGCGACACGAAACGCGAATCGCACGCGACATAAAGGCATGCATGTGTCGCGCGACGAGCGGTGCCTTAGTGTTGCGTACGATTCGCGTCGAGTGTCGTGCCTGTTATAGCCTAAGCAAACAATAAAGATTGTCATTAATAGTTTTTCCCCCAGAGGGAAGGGTGGATGGTGAGAGGGGAAGGGGAGGAGCGAAGGGGAGGGGATAGTGAGGAGGTAAAGAGGGAAGGGGAGGGGGTGGTGAGGAGGGAAAGGGGAAGTGGAGGGTGTAGTGAGAGAGAGAGAGGGATAGGAGGGTGTCATGAGGAGAAGGGTGTGGAGAGGGGGAGGGAGAAGGGAGGAGTTGGTGAGGGTAGAGGGGAAGGGAAAGCGGTGAGAAGGAGGGGTGAGAGGGGGGTTAGAGGAAGAGGAGGTGGTGAGAGGGGTGTGAGAGGGGGGGACATTACACCTTAAAGTTGCTTATTGTATGGTTCATTGAAAAAACCCAGCCTGACAGAAATGAGCGAAAAATAGAGTCGGAAACTCCGAACGGCACAAAAAACAGGAGTAAACTCCAGTCGTGCGTTGTAGCTGACAAACACACTTTTTTTGTTTGTTTGAACGCGCTAATCTCTGGAACTACCAATCGAACTTTAATAATTATTTTTGCATTTGATAGCCCAATTCTTAAGGAGGGCTACAGGTATATTTAACATCACTCTAGAACTCTTAGGTGCCGAACAAAAAGAAAAAAAGTCGGAAAGAACGTTAAACGAAAACGACGTAGTAGCGCGGACAGGCGATGCGATGCGACGGGATGGGTCGGAGGAACAAGAATCTCAATATATAAAAAGAAAAATCCTGACTGACTGAATGACTCATCAACGCCCAGCCCAAACCTTTGGACCTATGAAGCTGAAATTTTGCACAGACGTTCCCTTTATAATGTACACAAGGAATAAGGAAGGGTTTTTGTTACCGTGGGATATTTTCCGACATCCACGCGGGCGAAGCCGCGGGCAAAAGCTAGTTATCTATAAAAACGACAAAAAAATCACGTTTGTTGTATGGGAGCCCCCTTAAATATTTGTTTTATTTTAATTTTATTTTTAATTTTTAAAGTGAATACATAACTAAATGTTCTGTGAATATTTCAAGCGTCTACCTGTTGCCGTTATAAATATCGAGCAAAAACGAGCAAAAAAATCACGTTTGTTGTATGGGAGCCCCCTTAAATATTTATTTTATTTTGTTTTTTAATACTTATTTGTGTTAGCCACTTACGCGAGCATTGCATGAAAGTGAGCCCGAACGAAAACCCAGGATTGTGGTTAGAGTGGCAACAGAAATACATCATCTGTGAGAATTTGAACAGTCTAACTATCACGGTTCATGAGATTACAGCCTGGTGGTAGACGGACAGCGGAGTTATAGTAATAGGCTCCCGTTCTACCCTTTGGGTACGGAACCCTAAAAAAACACCAGAGACCTGATTTTGGATAACGTACAGTCAGCAACAAAAGTCGATTATCACTTGTAGTTTTTTAATCTTCATTATTAAGATATTTAATCCAAATCGGAACAGAAGTACTTAAAATTTTAAGAACATTAAATCATAGCAGTTAAACGAAAAAAAAGCAGTTTATCAAATCATTTTGTGTTAATTTAGATCAGAGGTTCCCAGACTTTTTTTCTCATAGACCACTTTCAAAATTTTGCTGGTTCCGGTGGACTCCCTGCAGCTATAGTTCTACCATATTCCCAAAACTCGACAAAAAATGTGAAGATTAGATCTAACAATTAATTTTAATTGAAACTGAATTGAAAATATTTAATTCAGACCAAGCACACTGTAGTTCATGCAAGTCCATATCATGTTAGTATAGGTAGATACTTATAGCTACTCGTATGTTAGTGAAATTTTAAATAATTATTATTTTGGACATGCATGAGCGACCAATGCCTCAAAATTTGGCTGTCCACTCTGTCCGGCACCACGCTCAGGAGCGTGTTGGTGCTACTCTTTACCCAAGACCACAGGGAGGCCGTTCTTTTACGAAGCACCGCCTGGAAGCCGTCCGTGCTGTGGCCGGCGAACATGCCCGAGGCACTGCACCGCCATGGGAGCCCCAACAAACCCCTGAATGCGTTGTTATACTGGACGCGCAGAACATTGCAGGCTTTTTTAGTGTAATTGCTCCACAGGTTGCACGTATATACCCTTTGGCAATAGCTTTTAAATAGTGTGACTTTAACGTCACGTGAGCATCGCGCAAACCTGCGAGAAAGCATATTACCCCTTACTGACAATGCCCTGCGCTAGGCTCCCTATCCATGTCCATATCATCATTTAGTTTCCCATTGACCCAGTGACCCGAGTACTTAAATTTTGATTCTTGCTGTAGGACGGTTTCATTTAGCGTGATCGGAGGAACAGGGTAGGTTTTAGTCCCAGCCTTAAAAACTAGCAGCTCGCTCTTCTGAACATTGTACTTGAGCCCATGGGCCATTGCATACCTTTCATATATGGCCAATAGTGACCTCACGGAACTGATTGAGGGGCCCAGCAGCACCATGTCATCAGCATAGCTAATATTATTCGTAAAAACGCCATCCACTGAATAACCGACACCAGCACTGCTAAGCTCCTCAATCAGTCCATTCACATATAAATTAAATAGAGTAGGTGAAATTTAGCCCCCCTGCCTTACTCCACACTGCACCCTATATTCATCCGAGCATTCACCCATCCACCTGACAACATTGCTTTGATTATCATACCAATATCTAAATAAATTAATTATCTCTACAGGCAGCCTGGTGTTAAGCACCATCTTCCTCCATAGAACATTGTATGATACCATGTCAAATGCTTTTGATAGGTCCAGAAAGCAGGCGTATACTGGTGTTCTTCTATCAGTTTAATACCGGACAGCATGCTTAAGACAAAGTACTGCAGATTCAGTGGGCAGCCCAGGTCGGAATCCGAACTTAGCGTCGTGCAGAGAGACATGTTGTCTTAAGTGTCTGTTAAGCACACCATCCAGCACCTTACCCATGGTCGTGGCCTGAGATATAGGTCTATAATTTCCCTTTTCTGATCGGCCACCAGTCTTATTCTTAATTATAGGTACTACTACGGTCTTCATGAGATCGTCTGGTAGGTAGTTATGACGAAGACAGAAAGTAAACAACATGGCTAGAACCCTAGGCAGATGGACACCCGCATGCTGCAGATGCTCGATGCTGAGACCATCGTGACCCGGTGACTTCCCTCTGGTCATTTGCGTAATAACCTTATCAACCTCCGCATAAGTTATTTTAACTGGAGGGTCACCGGTACCGCGCTTCTCAGCATCAAGCATCATTACGCCCTCCTCCGGTTTCAGAAGAGGTTCCACTCCAAAGTTAAGGCTGAGTTCCAACCACAAATTAATAGTTTTCTAAAAAAAAGTGAGAATTGATTGGTTAATTAATTAATTGGTTGTGCTGTGAGTGGATGTCAAAATTGTCAAATAAGTAATGTTGGCCAATCAACAAAGTGATTCCATCCAACTTTACTTTTTAGGGTTCCGTACCTCAAACCCTTATAGGAACCCTTATAGGATCACTTCGGTGTCCATCTGATCTGTCTATCTGTCAGTTTATTAAGACCCTTTTTCTCAGGAACGCGTAGAGGTATCAATTTGAAATAAATATCAAATACGTAAGTCTATGTTCCTTTGGAGTTCTAAAAAAATCGATATTCGCAAGTAAATCACAATCTTTAGGGTACTTCCCGTTGTTCTAGAATCATGAAATTTGGCAAGAAGCAAGGTCTCACAGCATAAGTAACGGAAAAAGTAAGTCTGTCAGTCTGTCAAGACTTTTTGCTCAGGAACGCGTAAAGATATCAAGTTGAAATTAATATCAAAAACGTAAATCTATGGTTCCTTAAAAACCTAAAAAAATCAAGCTTCTAAGTCAACGTAATAAAAAAATACGGCTATTTATGTGACACATTTTGATACTCGCAAGTAACTCAAAACCTATCAGGGTACTTCCCGTCGACCTAGAATAATGAAATTTGGCAAAAAGCCAGGTCTCACAAGTAAAGGAAATAGTCCGAAAATTGTTAATCTGTAATTTTATCACATAAAAAAATTTTGGGATAAATTCTTTTCTACTACGGAACCCTTCATTGTGCGTGGTCCGACAAGTACTTGGCCGGTTTTTTTGACATCTACTCACAGCACAAGGAACCAATCAATTCTCACTTCTTTCATTTGGAAAAGCCCCCATTTGGAGTGGTAAAAATAAAAAGGTAAAAATAGTTTATTTGTTTGTGTTGTATTTATTCAGATATGTAATTATTACACTATTAATTATTATTGTTATCATAATACATTGTAATACTATCTGCCTACATTGATAGGTGAAGTCAAGCCAACATTTTAGTTCTTCACTATCGAAAGCAGTTTCGTCGCTTACGAATTGTGAACCCCCATTTTTTTGTCACGTCAACGTAGACCCCCGTCGAGACCCTAGTGGACCCCTGGGGGTCCACCTGGACCACTATGGGAACTATAGATTTAGATGATGTCAAAAAGTAGTAGTGTTATCCGACTTCTGTTGCTGACCGTACCGGTTAACGCTGCGCTAAGGTTGACCTCTAGTCCTATTCGTATACATAGTAGGTAAGGTGCCCCGGGGCTAAAGCAACTACGGGGCTATTGTAACTAAATTAAATATCTCCGTTATGATAGGATTTTTAAATACACCGCCATCTATAAATTACGGAGCATAACATATTGTTACATGAAAAAAATAGATGGAAGCACTGCAGCTAAAAATGATGGTAAAACAGGTTGATCTGTCAAACTGCCATTTTGAAGCAATTTTGTACGAACGCACGTGGTGAAAAAAATCTACAAAAAATATGTTTTAAAGTGTTTTATTGCTGGTGTTTCAAGTGGAGTGCATAGTTGACAACCGTAAGTAGCTATAATTATTTTTTGCTTAAGGATTGGTTAAAGCTACAACAAGATATGTGTATGGTTACATTTTCCCTGATAATAACGTAACATGGGGTAATTGTAATTTTGAGGTTAGTTGCATTCGCCCCGTGTCGGTTTGTATGAAACCATGAATCAATAGTGTTGTGCCATGTCGATGTTTTAATTCTGTAATTTTTTATTGATATTGTGTAGGTACATTACTGGATTAGATATTGATATGATATAGACTAGATATGTGTACTTACAGTACAGTACTACATTGAACATAATCCATCTTCAGTATTTAAAGGTGTATTTTTTTTTGTATGTTAAAGTACGCTTTCACAACTTTGTTGCACCGATCCTTGTGAAATTTGGCATGAAGATAAAATAAAATTAATCTTTTGTTTTAGATGGTTCGGAATTATAAACGGAGAACAGAAATAAAATATACCCAAGACAATTTGTTAAAAGCATTGGAAGCTGTTAGGACCAATGAATTGAACACCTATCAAGCGGCTGACGTTTACGGAATTCCCAGGTCTACTTTGTTCCACCGATTACGCGGATCACGAGGAGTGAAAAAATCATATCGTGGTAGGCTACTGTTTTCACCAAAGATACTGAAACAAAAATAGCCGGCTGTATTCAAGTACTAGAAAAAACTGGTTTTCCTTTAACGGTACAAGAAGTTAGTTTTTTTTTTTTGTATTTAGTAAAATAAAATGTAACAATGTTCCTTAAGAACAATAAATTCCTATATTTGTTTGATTTTTTACTGCGATTGACAAATGTTACTTCTCTTATAGACTGACTCGTAAGTAGTGTTGTTGTGTTCTTAGGAAAAAAATTTTATGTTTGTATTATTTTTTTATATTTTTACTGTTTGTTAAATATTTCTTCTCTTCGAGACTGAAGTTTCTTTCTTAGGAACAAGAAATTCCTATGTTTGTTTGATTTTTTACATTTTTACTGTGATTATTAATTATAACTTTTCATAGACTGACAACTCGTAAGTTTTTTTCTTAGGAACAAGATATTCCTGTTTGTTTTTTTTTAATTGTTACTCTGATTGTTTAATGTTACTTCTCATTAAGACTGACAACTCGTAAGTTTCTTTTCTTTCTTATTAAAACACTGTGTCATATATTCTGCTTTTATTTGTATTTTCCTCTTAACAAACATTCAATAAAATTTGATTATCGACAAACGTGAAAAGTAAATTCACTACACTAACTATTAGCGAAATAGTTGCAATAGCCCCTGAAGTTAAGAAATATTTATATTACTCCAAACTGAGCTTAGATACGTGAACTTACGTTTCAAATTCACCTACGACAACACATTGCGTTGAAAACCTCTATTTATAATAATTTTAAGACCAACAGATATTCTACGATTGTCATTAGTTGCATTTGCCCCTTATCGGGGGTAAATGCAACTTTCTCTACCTCTAGTAGAGAACCGTTTTATTATTTCAATTCCTTACGGACTTTCTTTTCAGAACTAGGTTATTTAGGATATTAATGATATTGTTAATCAAGTAGAATTATCAAATAAAGAAAACTTACAATAAAAACGAAACTGCACGAAATCAAAGTTGGAACCATATTTTTTCTAGTTGCAATTGCCCCGGGGCACCTTACATGTTTGTGTACAGACATATTGACTTTACTAAAGTAAGCACATTCATTGATAACTTATGTTAGACGTGAGCTATTTAATAATACCAGTAATAGGTATCGAGTGTGTGACGAGACTCCGTAGCAGCGGCGCGGCGCCAGGCATGCTAATCTCACCTTTATACCTTGGTGATACAGCTTATTATTAGAATGTAAATTGTTGCGACTAATTCGTAATAGACTTGTTATTGTGTATAAGAATGGTAAATCAAGGAGCGTGGTTATGTTTTGTAAGTTAAATACGTTACATTGTGTGTGTTGCTTCAGTAGCGAACCGCTTCCCTAATGGTGCAAAGGTCTTCCATGTCAGTACTCATTAGTCATTCATTACGCTGATACTGATTAGTGTTCGCAGCGGTACTGTCTGGGTGTTACTCAAATGAATGTCTATATGTATAGGTAGTACATACCTACATGATGTTATGTTTATGTGCATAGAATTTAAGTATACCTATATAAATTGTATGGTTGTATGTTATGCTGGCTGTTCTGAACAGCACATGTGTTGTCGTAGCGGGCGTCGTGCACTACGCGGCCACGACCACGGTCACAGGCCGTACAAACCAATCGAATGCGCGTGCGCACTTGGTCGCACGACCAGTTGCGGCCACGGCGCGGCGGCGGTTGCGGTTTACTTTTGTACGAGCGTTCACATCATGGTCGGAACTTCTGCGAGCAGCGTTGCAGCCACGTAGTGTGTGTGGTCCTTACAACTATGATTAAACACGTATACCTAAGTTTGTTATTATGGGAATTAAATATAATGACTATCAAAAGAATTAAATGCTCACCAAATCTGCGTCGACCTACTGACGAAAACCCTTACCCTAGACGGTCGACGTCAGGGGCATCCCGAGGTTTGGTTGGTTAGATTCCTTTAAACCATTCAGACAGAAATAGGAGACCCGCGCAACGGGGCTCCGTCGACCTGCTGTCAGTTTTCTAAAGTTATAATTTCACAATAAAATGGTTTTCATTTTTAGCCGACTTCAAAAAAGGAGGTTCTGTATTCGACCCGTATGTATTTAAGTATGTATGTTTGTTTGTCCGCGATTTTCTCAAAAACTAATGAACCAATTTTGATGATTCTTTCACAAAAGTAATCGCGTTACTTTCAGAAAGGTTTTAGTTTATAATACATTATGCAATTATTCTTATGTACGAAGTTATATGCATAAATGTACTGTATCTCCGGCATTTCTAAGCCGATTTTGATGATTCTTCTTTTCGTTCGTCTTGGGCTTACTTATGTAATTGTATAAGTATTCAACTAAAAATGGAAAAATAAATTTACTTTAAGAAAAGTAAAAACCGACTTCAAAAACCAAAAACGAATAAAATAACTTTCATAAAAAACTTAACACCTTCTGAAGTCGGTGTCTTCAATTCTTCAATGCTCCTTAGCTTGGCACTGACTTCAGAAGCTGTTAAGTTTTTTATGAAAGTTATTTTATTTGTTTTTGGTTTTTGAAGTCGGTTTTTACTTTTCTCAAAGTAAATTTATCTGGTAGGCGTTTAAACACAAGCCGTTATTATGTACCTACTACTGTTAACTTGTGCCAGTAAGTAGATCTGGCATCTCAGTTTTGTTATTATGTACTACTGTTAACTTGTGCCAGTAAGTAAATCTGGCATCTCAGTTTTGTTATTATGTACTACTGTTAACTTGTGCCAGTAAGTAGATCTGGCATCTCAGTTTTGATATTATGTACTACTGTTAACTTGTGCCAGTAAGTAGATCTGGCATCTCAGTTTTGTTATTATGTACTACTGTTAACTTGTGCCAGTAAGTAGATCTGGCATCTCAGTTTTGTTATTATGTACTACTGTTAACTTGTGCCAGTAAGTAAATCTGGCATCTCAGTTTTGTTATTATGTACTACTGTTCACTTGTGCCAGTAAGTAGATCTGGCATCTCAGTTTTGTTATTATGTACTACTGTTAACTTGTGCCAGTAAGTAGATCTGGCATCTCAGTTTTGTTATTATGTACTACTGTTAACTTGTGCCAGTAAGTAGATCTGGCATCTCAGTTTTGTTATTATGTACTACTTTTCACTTGTGCCAGTAAGTAGATCTGGCATCTCAGTTTTGTTATTATGTACCTACTACTGTTAAGTTGTGCCAGTAAGTAGATCTGGCATCTCAGTTTTGTTATTATGTACTACTGTTAACTTGTGTCAGTAAGTAAATCTGGCATCTCAGTTTTGTTATTATGTACTACTGTTCACTTGTGCCAGTAAGTAGATCTGGCATCTCAGTTTTGTTATTATGTACTACTGTTAACTTGTGCCAGTAAGTAGATCTGGCATCTCAGTTTTGTTATTATGTACTACTGTTCACTTGTGCCAGTAAGTAGATCTGGCATCTCAGTTTTGTTATTATGTACCTACTACTGTTAAGTTGTGCCAGTAAGTAGATCTGGCATCTCAGTTTTGTTATTATGTACTACTGTTAACTTGTGCCAGTAAGTAAATCTGGCATCTCAGTTTTGTTATTATGTACTACTGTTCACTTGTGCCAGTAAGTAGATCTGGCATCTCAGTTTTGTTATTATGTACTACTGTTAAGTTGTGCCAGTAAGTAGATCTGGCATCTCAGTTTTGTTATTATGTACTACTGTTAACTTGTGCCAGTAAATAGATCTGGCATCTCAGTTTTGCTATTATGTACTACTGTTAACTTGTGCCAGTAAATAGATCTGGCATCTCAGTTTTGCTATTATGTACTACTGTTAACTTGTGCCAGTAAGTAGATCTGGCATCTCAGTTTTGTTATTATGTACTACTGTTAACTTGTGCCAGTAAGTAGATCTGAGCATCTCAGTTTTCACAAGTAGGTACTTGTTGATGTTATTTGATAATCTGTTGTATGTTCACATCACACAGTAGAGGCACAAGTACCTACATTTTCTTTGTAAAATAGTTTTTAATTAGTTTGAGACTACACCCGCGCCTGCCGCTTGTCGTAGTCTATGATCAATGGCTGGCAAATTTTTGTGATTAAAATGATGTAAGTAACGCACATTTGGTTTCAAATTTCAATGTTCCCGTACCTAACTAAAAACTAAAATAAATAAAATTTATTTAATAAAAATAAAAACGTTTACAAAAAGTGTACGTTTAGCCAAACAGTAATAATATTTTCCTGTACAAATAAAGTTCCTAATAACAATCTAAAGCTAAAATATTTTCTATTACTGGTGCAAGTAATGATGGTTAGCAGTTAGAACAATAGGTAGTGACCCGCCCGATCTAGGTTTAAACAAACCTGTGTTTCAAACCATCTCTTTACAATTAAATTACATTGGACATTAAAATTTAAGTAAAACTGATAATAATCTATTAACAACTATGAGAAAAGCATATTTGATCATAAATACCTAAAACTAGCATAATTATGTAAATACACAAAAGTGAACTCACACTAACAAGGGAATAAAATTATCATCATGACAAAATTTCTAGAAGTTTTTCTGTGTCTGATAACATAATACTACATTTTGTATAGCTTACCCTATAGAGGCTTAGTACCTTGTTGAGCCTATTATACAGAAAAGGTCCTAAAAATACATAGAATCGGTTGGCAAACGCATGTTTCGTTTGAGGGTTTATGCAAATCAAGTCCTTCCTTCTCTTGTCGGAGGTACCGGGTCAAAAGGAAGTGCAGTGTGCTGGTGTAGTACTATGCGCAGAATGAATAATTGCCGTACTGTTAGTATATTACATGCTATGTAGATCTGCCGCGTAGGAAATCTAAAAGGGCGAAAGGTAGCAACCTTTAGAATTGCTTTTTGCGCGCGTTCTAGAGGGAGTAAAATTGTTTTTGCAGCACCACCCCGAGAAGTTATGCAATAAGTAAGAATGGATTGACACAAAGCTAGATAAACCTGCTTAATTAATTTAAAGTCGGCTATGTTCCGTAAATTCTTAAAAACTGAAATGTATGAGTAAAACAACGTGTAGCTACTCGTAGTACCTAATGCGGTTTATTCGGAACGGCCATGACAGACAATTCCCGTGACAGAGCCACCAGTCAGATCACCTTCACCCTTAATCTAAACCCTTTTACATTTCCTCATTCCAATAATAGACTTTCTGACATAACTTATATAATTAAAATAAACTTAAAATGACTTCCAAAAGATAATGTTCCAGACTTTTCGAACTTAAAATAACTAATACAAACAAAAGAAACTTAATATGACTTCTACACCTTCACCATAAATTATACCTAACTGGCTTATTAATTCGACATTGACGAATGGGACGAGACTGGGGCGGCTCAGGAGAAGGCAAAGAAGGCTGAGTTGTGCTCTGAACCGGCTGTTCTATGCAGTCCGCAAAATGCTCTCGTTCCTCGTCATCCTGATGTGTGGTCGCTGCAGCCGAGCTATCGCCCCGCGGACAGCCCGGACCGGGCTCTCCCTGTTCTCGAGTTACCTCAACCGTCGCGGACCTCTCACTAACCGGGCTAGAGGGAGAAGGACAGATTAATGAACTCCGTATCCGTTGTTTCAGCTGACCAACATGTTTGTGGGATTCTCTACCTGAAGCATCTACTACCTTATAATCAGTGGTCCCCATCTTTTCTGTAACCTTTCCAGATACCCATTTATCCTGTCCATGATATTGACGCAACCAGACCTCATCACCCGGGCGCAGTTGACGCGACCCACTTGCGCCGTATTTTTGTTGACGCTCCTGAGCATCTCTAACTTTACTGTCCCTACTTGGTCTTAGGGCGTCGAAGTTCGTTCGCAACCTGCGGCCAAACATGAGTGATGCCGGTGTTTCGCCTGTAGTACAGTGTTCAGATATAAAAAGTCTGTGGTCTTAAAATAACATGGTAAATCTATTCATATTGTGAGTACAAACTTACATTTACAGTTGGAATGTATGGGAGAACATGGTTTTCAACTACAATGTTAACTTTGTTCTTGGGATAAATTCATCTTAATTACGGAACCCTTCATTGTGCGTGGTCCGACACGCACTTGGCCGGTTTTTTTTTTTAAAAGCTGACTCACATTCCTTGTCCCACGTCCAAGTAACTCCCTTCTACCTAACCTATACAAAGGTGCCGGTATATTGCTCAAGTTTTTAGCAAATTTTGCATAGTACATGATCGTTCCTAAAAAGGTTCTCAAATCGGTAATATTTTCTGGGCGGGGTATATTTAATATACCTTCTACCTTTTTAGGATCCACATTAATTCCCTCGGCAGAGATAATAAATCCTAAATATTTAACCTCATTAGTCAAAAACAAACACTTCTTTTGATTTAATTTCATCCCGTTATGATGTAACCGCTCTAAAACTCTCTCTAAAATAACTAAATGCTCCCTAATATTGGGTGAACCAATAATAATAACATCGAGAAATACTTCTACGTTTGGAATATCGTTTAAAAGATTCGCCATAATTCGCAGGAATATACCAGGCCTTGACGATAAACCGAAAACTAATCTTTTATACTTAAAAAAAACCTTGCGAGTATTTATCACCGTACAATTATCAGGGTCACCCAATTCAATTTGATTATATTATGCTTGTGTTAAATCTATTTTTGTAAATATCTTAGAACCATTTAATTTAACCAGCAAGTCGTTTATACGTGGTAAGGGATATTTGTCCACCATTAGTACAGGATTTAACGTTATTTTGTAATCAGCACAGATACGGAGTCCACCATCAGCCTTACGCACCGGTACAAGTGGAGTAGCCCAGCCCGCGCACTCCACAGGCTCGATGACACCGGCGCACAGCATGCCCTCTAACTCAGCCTCGACGCGCTCGCGGAGAGCGTACGGTACAGGCCGTGCGCGGCAGAACACCGGTGTTGCTCCCTCGCGCAGTCGTAACCGAGCCTTGCCTCCCGTGAACCGGCCCAGTCCCTCCGTAAACTAATCCTTATATTTGTGAAGTAATAATGTTAACTGGTCATTACCTGAATTATTGTTATTTATTTTGTCTTTGCTCTTTGTGACTATATTTTGGTACAAAGGTATTTTAATGCCTAGTTCTGTAAGCCATTGTCGACCTAATAATGAGGTGGTACCACCCTCTATTACAAACAATTCCATTTGTTTGGATTTATTTCCATACTTAACTATTGGCCTAATCACCCCTATAGGTTTCGTAATAGTACCATCATAGAATCTAAAAACTAATTTAGAACTATCTAATGGTCTATGGCTAAACAGTTGATCATACTTTTCCCTACTAATACATGATACTAAAGACCTCGTATCAATCTCCATAGATAACTGGTTTTGATCCACATAAACAGTTAACCTCACCGGTTTGTAGCTATTCAAACTAAGTTGATTCAAATCTTCTACCTCCCAGTCCTCATCGTCTGACAAAGGAGGCTCATCCTTCCCTGACTGGTCCCAGGGGTTTGACAGATTGGCTGCCCCGCCTGCTGCTTACACATGCGCCACCATGTTGTTGGTGTCACATCGATCCTGCGGTTGACTTCCACCAGGAAGCACCGGGCAAACCCGACGTAGATGTCCTTTCTGTCTACACCTACCGCAGATAAAACGACTGTATCTACATCCTTCCCTCTGGTGATCCGAAGCACCGCAAGCAGAACAATTGTTTTTTGAATCGTCGGCGGTGTCGTTCCGTGCGCGTGCCACCGGTAACCCGCGCGGTCTACCACGCCCTCGGCGGCCCCGGCTGCTTGACGTTGCCACCGCATGTAGCGCTCTGGCCGCGGTATCTCCACTGCCACCCGAGTCACTATTATTTCCGACTGTCTGTTCCACTGCCGCTGCATCCCTCTCCGCCGCTTCCATAGCACATGAAATTTTCACGGCGTTTGCATATTGCAGATTTTCCTCTGTAAACAATCGTTGCCTAATCGACTTGCTTCGCAACCCGCATACCAACTGATCACGTAAATTCTCTTCCAAAACGGACGTAAATTCGCAAAATTTGGACATTTTCTTCAGTTCTGATATATATTGTAAAATTGATTCACCCGCATTTTGTATTCTTTGTCGGAAACGGTACTTCTCTGCCATGAACGACGGCTTTGGTTGCAAGTGGTCCATCATAACCGTCACCACCTCCGCATAAGTTTTTGCACTCAGTTTTTCCGGACTTGTTGTTGCTTATAAGTTCATAAGCTTCGTCACCCATCGCCGCAATCAATGTGGGTAATCAAAATTCCTCTTTAACACTATTGACCTTGAAGAACATTTCCATGCGTTCCACGTACATTGTCCAATTTCCCGATCTTACACTAAACTCTGTTAGTTTCCCGATTGACATTTTGGATTATATTTTAATTTAGCACGCTTCAAAATTTTATCCTCGTCGCCACTGAAATGTATGAGTAAAACAACGTGTACCTAGTAATGCGGTTTATTCGGAACGGCCATGGCAGACAATTCCCGTGACAGAACCACCAGTCAGATCATAAACAATCTGTAACTCTTAAAATGTCGATTGCACACCATGTGTACAGATAACAATAGAATTTCAATTGTGTCTGCTAATTAGCGCGCGAATAGTTTAATAGTTTTTGTAATGTATCTTAAGATATCTTATCTTAAGATACATTACAAAAACATATATTAATTTGCGCACTCTAGTACATAGTAAATCGATATGTTTACGGAAATCTAGATAAGTGGGGCAAAAACAGTGTTAGCGTACTTGCTACAATGATGTGCGTAAATAATAGGTCTTTACCTATGAAATTGCCGTTTTGTATGAAAAAATTTAAACGAATTTTTTTCATGCATTTTTTATTTGTATCAATCGAAGTAATCACCCGTGCAATCAATACATCTTTGCCAACGCAGTGGCAGTTTATTGATGCCCTTCTTAAAGAAATCAGCTGGACGGGAGGCAACAAATTCTTCAAAGGCATTTTGTACTGCCTCTCGGGTATTGAATTTTTTTCCCGCCAAGAAGTTATCCAAATTCTGGAAAAAGTAGTAGTCTGTAGGCGCAAGGTCTGGTGAGTAGGGCGGATGACGGAGAGCTTCCAACCCCAGTTCTTGCAACTTGGAGACCGTCTGCTGTGCAGTATGAGGTCGCGCGTTGTCGTGCAGGAGCAGCGGAGACGAGCGACTGACCAATGCTGGTTGGAGATGTGCCAGCTTCTCCATCATTGTGTTCAGTTCTTCACAGTACACATCTGAAGTAATGCTCACCCCGTTTGGTAAGAAGCTGTGATGAATCACACCGGCGCTAGACCACCAAACAGTGACCATCACTTTTCTAGGGGTAAGTTTTCGTTTAGGGCGTTGTTTAGGTGCTGAACCAGGATCCAACCAACTTGCTGAGCGCTTGCGGTTATCAAACAGAATCCATGTTTCATCGCAGGTAACAATGCGGTTAAAAATTCCTTCATTTGTGTGTCTGTTGAGCAGTGCAAGGCACGTCTCGATGCGTACTTCGCGCTGGCGATCATTGAGTTCGTGGGGCACCCATTTGTCAAGCTTTTTTACCTTGCCAATTTGACGCAAATGGACCAATATTGTTTTGACGCTAACGTCGAAAGCTGCTGCTAATTCAGCCGTAGATTGTGTATCATCAGCTTCCACAATCGCCTTTAATTCGTCATTGTCGACCAAAGTCTTCGGACGACCGCGAGGTTCATTTTTCAGGTCGAAATTTCCAGAACGGAAGCGAGCAAACCAATAACAAGTGGTGCGTTGGTTTGTAGTGTTAGCTCCGTAAACGTCGTTGATGTTGCGTGCCGCTTGTGCCGCGTTGCTGCCACGACGGTACTCATATTCCATAATTACTCGAATTTTTAACGTAACCATGATGATGAAAAAGATTGAAATGCGATGAAAATGTAGCACTAATCAATAAACAAATGACTACTTTTGGAAAAAAAAATCCATGTTTTTAAAATAAAATTAATTTGAAATTAGAATTCTTAACCAAACAAAAATTATTTTGATTTGAAATGGCCAGTACTGCAGAACGGCAATTTCATAGGTAAAGACCTAATATTTAGATTAGTAAGCAGTATGTTAGTATTTCTCATTGTAAATAAAATGTATTTGGTTTTATCTGCATTTAATGTTAGGAGATTATTACAGAGCGAATCAGACACAATTTTAAAACCATTCTGAGCATTTTCATAAACCTCAACTCTTGATTTTCCTGAGAAGAATAGAGCAGTGTCATCCGCATATATGACATTATGATACCTTTTTGGAGTGGCAGGCTACACAGTTCATTTCAATAGATTAAAAATAACGTTGGGCCCAAAATGCCGCCTTGTGGAATTCCAACACAACTATTTTTAAGTTCAGAACTTGTATACTGACCTATTTTTACACATTGATGACGATCGCTGAGATAATCTGAAAATAGTAGAAGCTGTGCGCCTCTTATCCCAAGTGTTTCTCGCTTATTCAAAAGTAAAGTACAAGAAATAGTGTCGAAGGCCTTGGCAAGGTCTAGAAAAATCCCCATTGAGAGTATACCATTATCCAAATTGATAGTAATATAATTAGTTAATTTGTGTACTGCTTGGCTAGTTGAACTACCTTTAGCCTAGCCCTGGCATGGCCGTCTGATCAGGGGATCAATTGGACTCGATCTGCGAGCCGTCTGATCAGGGGATCAAGTGGACTCGATCTGCGAGACGTCTGATCAGGGGATCAAGTGGGTTTGATCTGCGAGCCGTCTGATCAGGGGATCAAGTGGACTCGATCTGCGAGCCGTCTGATCAGGGGATCAAGTGGACTCGATCTGCGAGCCGACTGATCAGGGGATCAAGTGGACTCGATCTGCGAGCCGTCTGATCAGGGGATGAAGTAGACTCGATTTGCGAGCTTTCTGATCAGGGGATCAAGTGGACTCGATCTGCGAGCCTTCTGATCAGGGGATCAAGTGGACTCGACCTGCGAGCTGTTTGACGGTTGACCTAAAACACAGATCTAAGTATTAATATATTCTGCACATTGCAAAAACGTATCTATTGGGTGAAAAGTTATATTAATAAGTACTTACCTACCAACTTTGAAAAAGGCTACAGTTTCAGTTTAAAAACCGCTTATCCTTTCCAATACATATAACATAAAAAAAAAAATCAAGATGTTCCTCTCTCAATGGAGGAGCTTGCCGTCTTGGGCTACACTAGAAAATAACTAAATACAAGACGGTCTGCTGTACCAAGTTCGCACTTGAAGCGCCGCCGCTGTGCAAGCAAGAGGTAGGTATGGATCTACTTGCGATATTGTACCTAATTAGCAGATTCTTGTTATTAATAATCGACAGTTGCATAAGTTTATGTAATGTATAAGAACATGTCAGACGCGGCCTCAGAGTGGAATATGCAGAGAAGCAGGACAGCGAGTGGGAATCAAATTCCTTGCAAATAGAAGCGCCATCACTGACTAAGCACAACCAGTCGGTTACCAAGTGTCGTACATCGGCTTCTATTAATAGACGCGCGCAGTGCGGCTGTGTGCGTGTGTCCGCCTCGCAGGTGCAGGCTCCGCGCCCGCCAGCGCCAGCCTTGAGCGAGCAAGAGTGTCGCGCCGAGAAATTATTTGATGACTGCCAAGTGCCGCGCGATCGCGGCTCGCCCCCCGCATTACCATAACACACTGAGCGATACACACAGAAGCTCAACGTCACATGGCTTCCAAGTTTAAAACTGATAAGTACTGAAAAAGTAGGTTCCCACTCCCTACATCCAATTCAATTCTTATTAACATAGGTTTGCCAGCCACGCGTCCGTGCGCAGATTAGCCGTGGGCAGCCGCTGTGGAGTTGTTGTACCAAGCTTCCAAGCTACCAAGCTGGCAGCAGACGCAACCACTGGCTCCTGGGAACACTGTGGAGGTGTTTACTAACACTGCGCACGATCACAGCTGTGGCACGCACATTATGGCACACATCTGCACCATTCGCGAGAGTGCACACTGCCCAGTGCAGACAGCGATACATCTGATGGCGCGTGTCCTCCACACATACACGAGCTGTGTCTATTAGACGTCGACCTGGAATCTCAAAATTTTGCCACACCGAACTAAAGCAAATAAAAAAATAATAATCAAAAAAACTTTTATTTACAAACTACATAGGCCCACATTGTGTTAGGGCCTATTTCACGATGTCCGAGTAGCCACTACTCACCAAATAAATTCAAAAATGGAACAGAATTTGTATGAAGTTATCTGCCAAGTAAGTTAATAGGAACTTAATCCTAGGTGGTGAAACAGACCCTTAGTGTCTAAATTATCTTATAAACTATGTTAGTAGGTACATACTTAGAACACAAATTAATAATATATCGACCACAGACAGTTTCATCTAGCCCCATGTAATACACGAAGCATGATAAACCTATCCATGGTAGGACCATCCAGCCTTTCAGCAAACACTTTCAAGATACTGTTGGTGCTATCCCCCCACTCTGCGCGTGATCGACGCCACCTTCTTACGCATTATTGCAAAATAGTCGTCAGTCTGCGCATCGGCGAACATACCTGACGCACTACAATAGGGTGGAAGCCTCAACAGCACCCTAAAGGTAGTATTATATTGTACTCGCAGGGCATTGTTTGCTTTGACGGCATAATTAGCCCAAAGGCTGATGGTGTAAAATGTTTGACAGTCTTGAATTATAATTTTTACTGGAAATGAGCAACCAGCAAACCTTCGAGCCACCATATTTCCCCTCACAGCCAATGCCATGCGCTCCCTTTCCATATCTGAGTCGTCTTTCAGGTCTTCGGTAATAATGTGGCCCAGATATTTAAACTGGGTTACTCTCTGTAAAAGGGAACCGCACAGCTTTACCGGAGGGATCTAACATGGACTATTATTTCTACCTCTAAACACCAGCAGCTCACTTTTATTTCTACCTCGAAACACCAGCAGCTCACTTTTCTTAAGATTGTAGTTTAGCCCATACGCTCTGCATACCCCTCACAAATAGAAAGCAACTTTCTCATTCCACAGATAGATGGGCTCAGCAACACCATGTCATCTGCGTAGCTCAAGTTATTTAAACTAACTCCATCTATGTGGCATCCGACATGTGTGTTGCTGAGCTCAACCAGTAATTTGTTAACATAAATGTTAAAAAGTGTTGGGGAGGTATAAGACCTCCCTGTCTATTATACCACGTGGAGCGCCGCGTGTGATGTGATGGGAAACTCCATCATCCAACACACCCGATGGACCCACAATGTGACCAACGACGATGCCCTGTCTGCTCTGTACGAAACCCCCAGCAACGCTAGCGGCAGCCTGCAGCAGCTGTGCCGGCAGGGACTGCATGCTTCTACTTCGGGCATTCTTAGCAAGGTAGCCTGCTGTGCCGGCAGTGACTGCATGCTTCTACTGCGGACATTCTTAGCAAGGTAGCCTGCTGTGCCGGCAGTGACTGCATGCTTCTACTGCGGGCATTCTTAGCAAGGTAGCCTGCTGTGCCGGCAATGACTGCATGCTTCTACTGCGGGCATTCTTAGCAAGGTAGCCTGCTGTGCCGGCAATGACTGCATGCTTCTACTGCGGGCATTCTTAGCAAGGTAGCCTGCTGTGCCGGCAGTGACTGCATGCTTCTACTGCGGACATTCTTAGCAAGGTAGCCTGCTGTGCCGGCAGTGACTGCATGCTTCTACTGCGGGCATTCTTAGCAAGGTAGCCTGCTGTGCCGGCAATGACTGCATGCTTCTACTGCGGGCATTCTTAGCAAGGTAGCCTGCTGTGCCGGCAATGACTGCATGCTTCTACTGCGGGCATTCTTAGCAAGGTAGCCTGCTGTGCCGGCAGTGACTGCATGCTTCTACTGCGGGCATTCTTAGCAAGGTAGCCTGCTGTGCCGGCAATGACTGCATGCTTCTACTGCGGGCATTCTTAGCAAGGTAGCCTGCTGTGCCGGCAATGACTGCATGCTTCTACTGCGGGCATTCTTAGCAAGGTAGCCTGCTGTGCCGGCAATGACTGCATGCTTCTACTGCGGGCATTCTTAGCAAGGTAGCCTGCTGTGCCGGCAATGACTGCATGCTTCTACTGCAGGCATTCTTAGCAATAAGTACTCTAGATAATAAGTACTCTAGATTGTCCCAAGGAGCAGGACCAGAATGTTTGCAAGCATTCTTATGTTGGATATAATATATTAAATGGATTATGTCAAAGTTACGTATGACATAATGCTGTGGAAGTAGCTAATAGACCAATTGCACGGTCTGCGTCTGTTAGCAGTCTGCGTCTGTTAGCTGTCTACGTCTGTTAGCTGTCTACGTCTGTTACCTGTCTTATCTAACAGCGCGGCCGAGCTTATCAAGCTTAGCAAGAGATTTTATTATGAGGTCCCCATTCTAATTTCTCGTTTAACGTGAAACGTTAACGTTATGAAAATGTTATTAATATACATAAACATATCAGTAACAAGTGGGGTGCTGAAACGTTATCTATAGGTACCTACAGAAGAATTGTGTGCGCATAGGCATGCTTTTTGTGCTAATATCATTATTCGTATGAATACCTACCTGTCAATGATCTGAGCAAGAGAGTATCTAGTGACAATGGCAACGCGAGAAATAACATACTTACTTAATTAAATGATATTACCTACGTGGCGCTTGGATCAGACCAGATGGCGCTGTCTCTGACACCCAATGTCAGAGACAGCGCCATCTGGTCTGATCACGCTGGCGCTGCTAGTCACGAAATTAATGAAATATTGGTTATTGGCAACCGTTGATCTGCATGAATGAGGCTCCAATGAGACCCGAGTCGCGAGACGCGCGCGGCACAGAGCGACACCGTGTCGCGAGGCGCGGCGCAGAGCGGCACCGTGTCACGATGTGCGGCACAGAATGACACAGTGTCGCGAGGCGCGGCACAGAGCGACACCGTGTCGAGAGGCGCGACCCACAGTGCGACACCGTGTCGCGAGGCGCGGCACAGACCGGCACCGTGCCACAAGGCGCGGCACAGAATGATACAGTGTCGCGAGGCGCGCACAGAGAGACACCGTGTCGAGAGGCGCGGCACAGAGCGACACCGTGTCGAGAGGCGAGGCACAGAGCGGCACCGTGTCGTGAGACGCGGCACAGAGCGACACCGTGTCGAGAGGCGAGGCACAGAGCGGCACCGTGTCGTGAGACGCGGCACAGAGCGACACCGTGTCGTGAGGCGAGGCACAGAGCGGCACCGTGTCGCGAGCTGGAAGACGTGCGCCGGCCGCGACCCCGAGCCACGCATTAACATTCAAATTTATGTCACCATTAACGTTCTGTAAACACAACTTTAGTCGAATCACTGTCTCATTTAAATTTTTTAAATAAAATCAATCGGTCGGTGGAGTAAGGTAGATTTATATTTACTTTCAATCATCGTTTCGAATGCGAGATAAGCAATACAAGTCGCTGACATTGTAAAACATGTTTAGTTCAGAGTGAGTCTGGCCGGGTGCGCCTGCAGATACCTACCGACTGCGTTAGTTCAGAGTGAGTCTGGCCGGGTGCGCCTGCAGATACCTACCGACTGCGTTAGTTCAGAGTGAGTCTGGCTGAGTACGCCTGCACATACCTACCGACTGCGTTAGTTGAGAGTGAGTCTGGCCGGTTGCGCCTGGACATACCTACCGACTGCGTTAGTGCAGAGTGAGTATGGCCGGGTGCGCCTGCACATACCTACCGACTGCGTTAGTTCAGAATGAGTATGGCCGGGTGCGCCTGCACATACCTACCAACTGCGTTAGTTCAGAGTGAGTATGGCCGGGTGCGCCTGCACATACCTACCGACTGCGTTAGTTCAGAATGAGTCTGGCCGGATGCGCCTGCACATACCTACCAACTGCGTTAGTTCAGAGTGAGTCTGGCTGGGTACGCCTGCACATACCTACCGACTGCGTTAGTTCAGAGTGAGTCTGGCTGGGTGCGCCTGCACATACCTACCGACTGCGTTAGTTCAGAGTGAGTCTAGCTGGGTGCGCCTGCACATACCTACCGACTGCGTTAGTTCAGAGTGAGTCTGGCCGGGTGCGCCTGCACATACCTACCGACTGCGTTAGTTCAGAGTGAGTCTGGCTGGGTGCGCCTGCACATACCTACCGACTGCGTTAGTTGAGAGTGAGTCTGGCCGGTTGCGCCTGCACATACCTACCGATAACGTTAGTTCAGAGTGAGTCTGGCCGGTTGCGCCTGCACATACCTACCGACTGCGTTAGTTCAGAGTGAGTCTGGCTGGGTACGCCTGCACATACCTACCGACTGCGTTAGTTGAGAGTGAGTCTGGCCGGTTGCGCCTGGACATACCTACCGACTGCGTTAGTGCGGAGTGAGTCTGGCCGGGTGCGCCTGCACATACCTACCGACTGCGTTAGTGCAGAGTGAGTCTGGCTGGGTACGCCTGCACATACCTACCGACTGCGTTAGTTGAGAGTGAGTCTGGCCGGTTGCGCCTGGACATACCTACCGACTGCGTTAGTGCGGAGTGAGTCTGGCCGGGTGCGCCTGCACATACCTACCGACTGCGTTAGTTCAGAGTGAGTCTGGCTGGGTACGCCTGCACATACCTACCGACTGCGTTAGTTGAGAGTGACTCTGGCCGGTTGCGCCTGGACATACCTACCGACTGCGTTAGTGCAGAGTGAGTCTGGCCGGGTGCGCCTGCACATACCTACCGACTGCGTTAGTTCAGAGTGAGTCTGGCTGGGTACGCCTGCACATACCTACCGACTGCGTTAGTTCAGAGTGAGTCTGGCTGGGTGCGCCTGCACATACCTACCGACAGCGTTAGTTCAGAGTGAGTCTGGCCGGGTGCGCCTGCACATACCTACCGACTGCGTTAGTTCAGAGTGAGTCTGGCTGGGTACGCCTGCACATACCTACCGACTGCGTTAGTTGAGAGTGAGTCTGGCCGGGTGCGCCTGCACATACCTACCGACTGATACTTGAAGATGCTGATTAGCACGCTAAGGCACAGAGGCGCTTAGAACACGCGGGAGCAGTTCTCAATATACTGTAGAGGTTTGATGCTTTGATCAAGCCTCGATAATATTATACTGGCTGACATTCAATCATTCAAATATGGAATGTATTCTATCAAGAAAACGATTCTCGTTTTCTTCATAGGAAGGCAGATAGAATCTGGTGAGGGCTCCGCGTAGAACCAATTTAGTTAAGGAGTGTGAATTATAATTTATCTGAAGCTTAAAATACAGAGGGCATCAGCCCATATAACTAGAGTCCCTCTCGTTTTATTAGTAATTCAGTAAATCTCCTACTGTGAGGTTCGAGCTCTCACAATACCTACCAATAATGTCCCGATTTTCGTGGTTTGCTGTCGATGATCCTTCGCTTGTGCGTAGTGCGCTGAACGAATGAGCCTTCTGCTCCGTGCTGTACAGCGGCGCGCGCTCAGTCACTCACATCTTCGAGAGCGAGCCCAGCTTCCTGTCCTGACTAGTCCTGAGCAATAAATTATGTTGTTAGCAGAACAGATAACATTATGAACAGTGAAGGCCGCACTGCGCCTCACTCGGCCGCGTAACGTTAGACATCAACGCATGCGGCGAGGCCGAGGTACACTGCGTCGTCGCTGCTGATCATACGCGCACGCGGCGAAGCCGAGGTACACTGCGTCGTCGCTGCTGATCATACGCGCACGCGGCGAGGCCCAGGTACACTGCGTCGTCGCTGCTGATCATACGCGCACGCGGCGAGGCCGAGGTACACTGCGTCGTCGCTGCTGATCATACGCGCACGCGGCGAGGCCGAGGTACACTGCGTCGTCGCTGCTGATCATACGCGCACGCGGCGAGGCCGAGGTACACTGCGTCGTCGCTGCTGATCATACGTGCACGCGGCGAGGCCGAGGTACACTGCGTCGTCGCTGCTGATCATACGCGCACGCGGCGAGGTTGAGGTACACTGCGTCGTCGCTGCTGATCATACGTGCACGCGGCGAGGCTGAGGTACACTGCGTCGTCGCTGCTGATCATACGCACACGTGGCGAGGCCGAGGTACATTGCGTCGTCGCTGCTGATCATACGCGCACGCGGCGAGGCCGAGGTACACTGCGTCGTCGCTGCTGATCATACGCGCACGCGGCGAGGCCGAGGTACACTGCGTCTTCGCTGCTGATCATACGCGCACGCGGCGAGGCCTAGGTACACTGCGTCGTCGCTGCTGATCATACGCGCACGCGGCGAGGCCGAGGTACACTGCGTCGTCGCTGCTGATCATACGCGCACGCAACGTAGGTATACCACCTTACATACCTTTATTACTATGACCTAATAGTGACTACACACCCCATAAAAATGAGTGTACGACTAAACGCCGACAGACTGAACACCGATAAGACTTTACTTCGACAGGACACTTCGCCGACAGGATTCTTCGCCGACAGGGCTCATCAGCGACGCAACTTACATAATTAAAATAAACAGAGAACAAAAAAAACAAAACTGACCTAACCAAACCAAACGACTGTCTAGGGTTAGGGTTTTCGTCAGCAGGTCGACGGAGCCCCGATGCGCGGAGCTCCTATTTCTATCTGCAGGGTTTAAAGTAACCTAACCAAACTAAACCTCGGGGTGCCCCTGACGTCGACCGTTTAGGGTTAGGGTTTTATTAATTTAATTTATTTTAGACTAAAGACTATTTTAGACTAAGCTCAAACAAATGTTTTAGCTGTAAGTCCTGACTAATGTACTGTCCTTGATCTATTTAGATCAAGGACAGTACATTAGTCTGAAAGCCAATTACAGATCTCCATACTTATAAAAAACAGAAAAAAATAAAAAAAAAAACCTAAATCCTAAGGACATTCACACCCAGTTACTAAGTATACAACGTAAATGCTAAGCTGCTCGCACTGCATAACAACCATCTTAAACAATTTTTTTTTTACTTGAAAAAGTTACGGCTTAAGCACTTCCTGGCTGACGACACACTAGTTAGGAACGAATCTATATCATACTGTTTACAAAGCTTATTTAAATTTTTGCTTGCACGCACAACGTACTCGTACGAATTCTGCCTATAATTGGTTGAACCAAACGGCACTCGCAAAGGTGGATTGTATCGCTTAGACATCATGGGAGTGTTGAAATAAAATCTTGCCAAAATATCGGGATAGTCAATAGTATTTTATTTTATTTTATTTTTACAATTTTAAGAAAGCTTACAGACTAATCCACGTAAATAGTAACAAAAAATAACAACTGACAATCGCTAAATACAAGCTTCCACGTTTATATTACAATGTTATAAAAAGAAGATCAAAGAGGAAAAAAAAAGAAAAAGAGGTATGGAAATTAGGTAGGTATACCAGGATAAACCGTGAAATTAGGTAGGTATGCCAGGATAAACCGTGAAATTAGGTAGGTATGCCAGGATAAACCGTGAAATTAGGTAGGTATGCCAGGATAAACCGTGAAATCCTGAAGTAATAAACCGCAAAATCCCGAGTAAAGAACTCTTTAATGGGTGAATGACCCATTAAAGAATTCCTCACTCAAGACTTTCCTGATTCTCAACGTATTGCTGAAGATTTTCAACAAACACACACAGTCAGAGATCTCGCGGCGGTTGATTAAAGGTAATAAATGAAATTTTTTACATAGATTACGATAGTTTTCCGAATGATACGGTAATGATAATTTAGTCAGAAGGTCGACAGAGCCCCGCCTGACGGCGAAGGGTCCTGTCGACGAAGTATCCTGTCGGCGAATAGTCCTGTCGGCGAAGGGAAACGAACTACGAAGTCTGGTAATGAGAGCCAAGGGGCGCAAGGTGCAGGCGGGGTCGGGGGTGTCCAGCTCTCACCGCTCGATCCATGTAATCATTTGTAAAGAGCATCATTTCGAATGCGCGCAACTGAACAAATAATGATAAGTTGGTATGTTTGCTAATCATTAGGGAGCCGATCGTAATGACATGTTTGTGCTAGTAGATAACACGGCGCCTGCGCAGGGATATCTGTGTCTGTAGTTAAGTACTGTGTCTGTCTTTAATTAGTGATATATCTGTGCAATAATTAGGTAGGTACCTATAGCTGTGGAACTTTAAAACCAATGCCGAACAGAAACCACCAGAAACATTGTTCACGTGCATCTACGGCTCCACACACAATGTTAGCCACCTGCCTTCGTGACATAAACATTGTTCACGTGCATCTACGGCTCCACACACAATGTTAGCCACCTGCCTTCGTGACATAAACATTGTTCACGTGCATCTACGGCTCCACACACAATGTTAGCCACCTGCCTTCGTGACATAAACATTGTTCACGTGCATCTACGGCTCCACACAAAATGTTAGCCACCTGCCTTCGTGACATAAACATTGTTCACGCGCATCTACGGCTCCACACACAATGTTAGCCACCTGCCTTCGTGACATAAACATTGTTCACGTGCATCTACGGCTCCACACACAATGTTAGCCACCTGCCTTCGTGACATAAACATTGTTCACGTGCATCTACGGCTCCACACACAATGTTAGCCACCTGCCTTCGTGACATAAACATTGTTCACGTGCATCTACGGCTCCACACACAATGTTAGCCACCTGCCTTCGTGACATAAACATTGTTCACGCGCATCTACGGCTCCACACACAATGTTAGCCACCTGCGTTCGTGACATAAACATTATTCACACATGCATCTACGGCTCCAAACACAATGCTAGCCACCTGCCTTCGTGACATAAACATTGTTCACATGCATCTACGGCTCCACACACAATGTTAGCCACCTGCGTTCGTGACATAAACATTATTCACACATGCATCTACGGCTCCAAACACAATGCTAGCCACCTGCCTTCGTGACATAAACATTGTTCACATGCATCTACGGCTCCACACACAATGTTAGCCACCTGCCTTCGTGACATAAACATTGTTCACATGCATCTACGGCTCCTATCACAATGCTAGCCACCTGCCTTCGTGACATAAACATTATTCACGCGCATCTACGGCTCCACACACAATGTTAGCCACCTGCCTTCGTGACATAAACATTGTTCACGCGCATCTACGGCTCCACACACAATGTTAGCCACCTGCCTTCGTGACATAAACATTGTTCACGCACATCTACGGCTCCAAACACAACGCTAGCCACCTGCCTTCGTGACATAAACATTGTTCACGTGCATCTACGGCTCCACACACAATGTTAGCCACCTGCCTTTGTGACATAAACATTGTTCACATGCATCTACGGCTCCACACACAACGCTAGCCACCTGCCTTCGTGACATAAACATTGTTCACATGCATCTACGGCTCCACACACAATGTTAGCCACCTGCCTTCGTGACATAAACATTATTCACGCGCATCTACGGCTCCACACACAATGTTAGCCACCTGCCTTCGTGACATAAACATTGTTCACGCGCATCTACGGCTCCACACACAATGTTAGCCACCTGCCTTCGTGACATAAACATTGTTCACGTGCATCTACGGCTTCACACACAATGTTAGCCACCTGCCTTCGTGACATAAACATTGTTCACGTGCATCTACGGCTCCACACACAATGTTAGCCACCTGCCTTCGTGACACAAACATTGTTCACGTGCATCTACGGCTCCAATCACAATGCTAGCCACCTGCCTTCGTGACATAAACATTATTCACGCGCATCTACGGCTCCACACACAATGTTAGCCACCTGCCTTCGTGACATAAACATTGTTCACGTGCATCTACGGCTCCACACACAATGTTAGCCACCTGCCTTCGTGACATAAACATTGTTCACGTGCATCTACGGCTCCACACACAATGTTAGCCACCTGCCTTCGTGACATAAACATTGTTCACGCGCATCTACGGCTCCACACACAATGTTAGCCACCTGCCTTCGTGACATAAACATTGTTCACGTGCATCTACGGCTCCACACACAATGTTAGCCACCTGCCTTCGTGACATAAAACATCTAATAAGTAGCTTCACAAACATCACAAGCTGCACAAGCTATGTATATCAAGCGGTTGTAAGCCCCCGTTCGCACGGACGTAATAAAATCGCGGCGGGATTTTATAGCGCACTGGATTTTCAACTCTCGTTGTTGAGCCGAGCGTTGAGAATCCAACTTATATTAAAAATCAAACAATATTAATACACAATTATCCATATAATAAGGCGTAGATATAGGCGTTTTACACTTTAATTAAAATTGAGCAAATAAATCAACTAATAGTTTAACTTTCAGCAAACAGTTATAAATAACAAGACCTTTTAGAAAGTGAATTTAACAGATAACAGATCAAACCAGATTAAATGATAAATAAATAGGTAATAATGATCTATAAACGAATTTTTATGCGAGTGTTCCGTCGCACGATCCACAAGCGAAAAAGGGCCGGACGCGCCGAGCGCGCCCGTCTCCTCCCCACCTCGAGCAGCGGTCGTCCGATGTTGACGTCACGGCTTGCTTGGCGGCGTTTTTAGTTCCGGTCGCCAATAGCAGGTGGCGCTCGCTCCAGGAAGTTGCCAACACGGCCATTCTGCAAGGCGCATGTCCCAGGCGCCCCACGAGTCTAGGTAAAACACTGAAACAAAACCAACATCAGAACTAGTTTTCTAAATCTGCAAGTATGAACCACAAGCCATAATACGCTTTTGAACCATCAGCAAATGCCTATTCTATTACTGCTAGGTCAACCGTGCTTAAAGGGACTATGCCACACTTCAGAATCCTGGTTTTCCTAGAGCTTACCACTTGGAATCACTTGCATTTAAAGAGCTTTTCGCTACACTTAAACGTACCAAGTTGTTTTCCAAGCTTTATTTTTATTATTATTTAGTCTTCGCGCGAACTCGGTAACGTTCGGGTGCAGAAAAAATGTCTTCCGAAAAGATAAAGTGTATAAAGTGTAACATCGTAATAAATGAGTTATTATGTTTTGTGCAGAACAAAATTGACATAATGGATGAAGAAAGTTTAATTCGGTTGTGTGTTAGCTCTTATACGACCGCGGAAATTACCACGGCGAAGGATTTGTTGTTCGAATCAATATCTACGAGTACCCGCAATATTTCGCGTCGCAAGAACCGCGAACAAAAAGAGATCGTGGATATTATCTGTGTATTTAAGAGTACGGATCCTGATAAAACCCCTATTTTTGTAGCAAGGGAATTAGAGAAATTACCTCCAATATCTTTCGATCACATTGACGTCACGGCCTTGCTGAAGGACATCGTCATATTAAAATCGGAGGTTAGGTATTTAAAAGAATCTTGTGCTACGGTTGATCAACTAAACACATTGAAAGCAGAGATAAATGATATGAAATTTGCATCGTTGGTAGATGTGGAGCGCGCTGGCACTGCATACGTAAACATGAGACGGGGTGCTTGTTTACTGGATAGCGGCCGAGATAGTGGGCCAATCGGTTTGTTAAATATCTCAAACCGTGACAGCAGCAATAGTTCACTTGACAAAAATGATCTAACTACTGATCAAGCAAACTGGCGTTCCCCGGTTGCCCTGCAGGTAATGAACACAGATACTGATCTTACAAAAACATCCATACGCAGTACATGTGCACTCGATAACACGACCGCAGTCTCCGCCGTTATTGTCACTGCTTGCGAGCCCCGGCCGCAGGCAAGTGGTGGGAGTGGAGCGATCAGCTGTGCGCCGACACACAATGAGATGCCTACGCCGTCAATTCAGCCTGCTAAAGATACGTATACGGCGGAGGATAGTAATTTAAGTGTCACAGTGGATGTAAACAAAGTGAAATCATTAGCGGAAATAACGCGCGATGGTGAATGGAAATCACAACATCCAAAAAATGAATGGATTTTAGTGCAGAAGAAAAGGCTCAAAAATAGACGTTCGGAGTCTCAATTAGTGAGAGGCAAGGCTCCCTGTATGCCTGGGAATAATTTTAAGTCTGCAAGTGTGACGATACCTCTGTTTCTTTCTAACGTTCACAAAGATGCATCAGAAAATGATATCGCCCAGTACGTACTTTCAGTAATAAAAGAAAGAGTCATGGTACAGAAAATCAGAATGAAGACAGAAAAAGAATATAATGCATTTAAAATAATGGTTCCGAAAACTAAACTAGACATGTTTTTGAGTGGAGAGTTGTGGCCGGCCGATATTACATGTAGACGTTTCAGACCTTATAAAAACCCTCAATCTGTTGGTGTTGAAGAAGCCAGAAAACCCTCTTAACATATAATGCATAAGGTTAATATCATAACTTACAACTGTAAGAACATAAAGCGGTCTGCTGAGGGTATAAAGCAACTTTGCAGTTTTGCTGACATAATCGCGCTACAAGAGACGTGGTTACAACCTGATGAGCTACCGTATCTATCCAGCGTTCACGAGGATTTCGAAGGCACGGGTACATCTGCTATGGACACGGCTGCTGGTATCATCAGAGGTCGACCCTTCGGTGGAGTTGCGCTACTGTGGCGTAGGGCGGTGTTCCCGTGTGTCTCTGTGATTGCGTGTGCTAATCCACGTATTAGTGCAATACGTCTTACGACGAATGATAGGCCTTTGCTAGTTGTGTGTGTTTATATGCCAACTGACAGTGCAGAAAATTTAGCTGAGTTCACAGATTGTCTAAGTTGTATCAGTGCCATAATAAGTGATAGTGATATCGAGTCTGTTTTTATTGTTGGGGACTTCAACGCGCATCCTGGTGAGCGTTTTTACCGTGAACTAATAGATTTCTCGATGGAGCAGGATTGGTCTTGTATAGATACTAGCAGGTTGCAACTGTCGTCCGAGACGTTCACGTTTGTTAGTGAAGCTCACGGGAGTAGGCGGTGGCTCGACCACTGTGTTGTGTCTGACTCGGCTGTACAATGTATAACAGATGTGTTCGTAAAATACGACGTTTATTGGTCTGACCATTTACCGCTAGTTGTAACTTGTAATCTCGATGTTGTTAGGCAGAAAACGATTGGGAAAAACACTGCTTGTAATAAAATACAATGGGGAGAGAGGAGTGCAGACCAATGTATCACCTATAAAAATATGTGTAATGCACAATTAAAACATGTTGATTTATCTGTAGACTTACAAAATTGTTGTGGCAAATATTGTAGTGTTTGTTAACGCCATTACTTTCTTTATTTTATATTTCATGCCTAATTACTGGCAACTCTAATTAATTAGTATCTGTGTAACATAAAGTTCCTTCCGCTTTCCTTCTCCCTTCCACAACCCTTATAATGCCTAAGTGAGAGCGAGAAGGAAGATCCGCAACGGCGCGCATACGCTGCCGCCAAGAAGATCCGTCAGTTCTCAATCATCATCGACGCCTGTTGGGTAAAATTAATCCCAAGTCGAAAAAGGACTCATATTTTCACCGCGAAGAACGAAGATTGCTATTGAACAGTGCAAGTGCGTGTATGTGTGTTGTGGAAAGTGCGGATTCTCGTCCGTACGTGATATCCTGGACGCGCCAGCCACGTGGCTAAGGAAACCCTTCTCGTCGTGTCGCCATAGCTCACCAGGCAGGTACCATCATCATTTTCCCACACCACCAAAACACCTACTTGTGTCACCGAACCGCCCCTCATACAGTCCACTAAGAAAATTTCGATTTTCACCCCAAGGCTTTAGGCCGCCGCAACATTTTTTGTTCCTTCGAGACGGATATTCAACATTTTTTGGTCCTACGATCACGGATATCCAACATTTTTTGGTCCTACGATCACGGATATCCAACAGTTTTTGGTCCTACGATCACAGATATCCAACAGTTTTGGTCCCATGATCACGGATACCTATTTTTCTTTATCCTCTTGATAACGGATATCAATATTATATCCGTATATTATCATCCCGCAACTATATTTCATTTCAATCTTCGTTCCTTATACTCTTATACTAAACCGCTTTCATTTATTCATTTATTACAGTACCTACTTGTCATTGCGTACATTCACAGGTATTTCGCATCCCGCTCAACTTAATATTTTAATATACGTTGGTAGAAGCAAAATCTACCGCTCGCTCGCTTCGCTATCGTTCGGTACTATATTCGTAGGTACCACCTACCAATCCCGCACCGCGCGCAACTCGTTGAAGTTTGCGATTTATTTTAGCTATTATAAAAACCTACAAAAATATCGAAAATGCCTAAGAAAGTGACCATGGATTCGGATGATCAGATAGAATCCGCGATTCAAATAGCACTGTCATGTCGTAATATGATTTTTGCCCGCATGCAAATCATTTACGATTTAATGGAAAAAATGAAGTCCGGTATGGAACCGCTAGAGAAGTTCTTGTGTGCGTGTGTCAATGTTGATGCGTTGCGCACCGAGTTCCTCGAGGCATTTAATAAATATAACTCGCTTCTTCTAAGACAAGACCCGGAAAATAATATTGATGATCAGTCGTGGATTAGTTTTGAGGAATTATATTGCTGCGTTAAATATAATTATTCAAATTACTCAAAATCATCAGCCACATCGGCTCCTACTTCTAGTGGTAGTGGTGTCAATAAGCAAACAGTTCGCTTGCCTCCCATTGAAATTGTGTCATTCGATGGCGATATTCGTAACTGGCCCCTGTTCTATGCTAATTTTAAAAGCACGGTACACGAAAATAATACATTGACTGATTCGGAGAAATTATATTATTTGATGGGGAAATTGAAAGATAAGGCTCAAACCGCGTTCTCAGGAGTTTGCCCTAATGGCGATAACTACCAATTAATTTTTAATTCACTCATAAACAAGTACGAAGACAAACGTATATTAGCTTCTAGTTACCTTAATCGGATGTTTGAACATAAATCTTTTAATACCGCATCTATTCAAAATTTCGAATCCTTTTCTGATAATTTTGTTTCCGCCGCAAACGCATTAAAAAACCTTAAAATAAATGATTTATCAGATTTGATTTTTTTCCATGTCGCTATAAAAAAGGTTGATTCTGAAACCGCTCGACTTTTTGAAATGAACTCAAAAGACGAAATTCCTAAATTCGACAATTTAGTACAGTTCATTAAAAATCAATCTCGCATTTTACAAAATACTAAAGCTTTAAACAGCTTGAGTTTCACTCAGTCTAACAACAATCCTGTAAATAAAAAAACGTCCAAAACTCCGCAACCGCAATCTTACACTGTAATTGATAAATCCGCAAAATGTTTGTGTGATAGCTTTGTTCATGGACATTTATTTAAATGTCCTGCCTTTTCTAAAATGACACCAAGTGATCGTTTCAAATCGGTGAAGCAAAACGATGCATGTACTAACTGTTTAAGTATTAAACATAAGGCCAGAGTCTGTCAGTCTGAATCTAGATGTAAATCTTGTAAAAATAAACATCATACGCTTTTACACTTTAATCGCGAATCGCACGCGACTGTAATATCGAACGGTGTTGATGATACCGCACGTACACAATCTGGTTCAAACTCCACGGCTTCGAGCGAGCAAGATGCTCACGCCGCCGCCGCGCCGCTCGCCGCCACCGCTCAGAGCGCCCCGCAATGTAATGCATCCATTGCTGCGTCGATCTTTTACGACTCGAACTCCCGCGTATCAAAGCCGCAATGTAATACGAATACTACTATTTTGTTGTCAACCGCTACTGTAATAGTTCGAGATTCATTTGGTAAGGAGCATTTTATTCGCTGTCTATTAGACAGTGGCTCACAAATTAATTTTATTACCGCAGAATGTTGCAAACGATTAGGTTTGACTAGACATTCATCTGATACGCCTTCCGTTAAGGGTATCGGTGGTACGGAAAAATCCGTTAAGGGTTCCGTACAATTCGCTTTCTTTTCCCGTTTTAATCCGAACGTTACTTTTAACGTTAATTCGCTAGTTGTCGATGCAATCACCGATAATTTACCTACCGCTCCCGTAGATACTTCCGCCTTGCCTTACTTAAAAGGTTTACCGCTCGCCGACGAATCGTTTGGCAAACCCGGTCGCATCGATGTGTTGATCGGGGCTTCGCTTTTCCCGCATCTTATGCTGCCCCGCGTAGTTAGCAGCAACTCCTCCGCGCCGCCCGCCATGCAGACGGTACTCGGTTACGTCATCATGGGCACTGTGCCCGCGCTGCCTGTACGTCGTAATAAGCCTCCACAGTCTTGTTACTCACATATTTCGCAACCATCCGACAAAGACTCGTTAGAATCGGCGTTGAAAAAATTCTGGCAGGTCGATGAAGCGCCCGTCACTCTTTCGACGAGCAAATCGCTCGACGAACTTGAGTGCGAGTACTTTTATAATTCGACCACGGAACGCGATGGGGACACAGGTAGATACTCTGTAGCCCTACCGTTTCGCAGCGATGTGTTCTCATTGGGGAACTCACTCGAGATCGCGAAAAAACGTTTTTTCTGCCTAGAAAAGAAATTAGAATCCGCACCCGAGTTACGTACTGCGTATGATGACGTCATTCGCGAATATATTGATAAAGGATATTTATCTCATGCTCCGCTAGATAGTTCAGACAGTAGTTGTCCTGACTATGTAATTCCGCATCACGCAGTTGTACGTTTAGATAAGACAACAACAAAACTACGCTCCGTGTTAGACGCTAGTGCTAAAACGAGTACTGGATTATCTCTCAACGATATTTTACACAGTGGCCCGAATTTACAGGGTGACTTGTTTACTATAATTCTGAATTTTCGATTGTTCGCATTCGCGCTCTCGGCTGATTGCCGACAAATGTTCTTACAGATTGAAGTAAGAGAAAGCGATCGTCGCTTTCAACGCATCTTATATCGTTTTAGTCCAAACGATCCTCTGGTTCTATATCAGTTTAACCGTGTCTGTTTTGGTCTCAAGTCAAGTCCCTACCATGCGATCCGCACGGTACAACAGTTGGTTCAAGACGATGGTCATCACTTCCCGCGCGCCAGCGCTATCATCGCGGATTCGCTGTATATGGATGACGTAGTCTACAGCGTAAGCTCCGAATCACGTGCAGTCCAGGTTTCGCACGAACTGATTAAACTCTTTAGAGGAGGTCAGTTCGAGTTGGTCAAGTGGACCAGTAACTCTCAAACTGTACTAAACAGTATTCCCGCGTCGCATAGGTTGACCGAACAACTAGAATTCGACAAGTCGGTAGAACAAAAGGTTCTCGGCTTGCGCTGGTGTAGGTCAAATGATTGTTTTGAATTTCTTATTTCCGCACCGCCAGACACGTGTACTAAACGTGCTATACTGTCGGCCGTAGCTAGGCTGTGGGACATCATGGGGCTTGTCGCGCCTGTAGTTCTCTATGCTAAACTACTTATCAAAGAATTGTGGTTACTGAAGCTCGATTGGGATGACACTCCCCCGCGTCACATCATAAATATTTGGCAAACTTTTCGCTCTGCCCTGCCGCTTTTAAATGATTTTAAAATCCCGCGCCATTTAGGTATTTTTGAAAATTGTATTCTTCGCCTCATTGGATTTTCCGACGCCAGTGAAAGCGCCTACGGCGCTGTCATCTATGCGCACGTCACTCGCAACGATGACGTAGTCGTTCAGCTGGTTTGTGCCAAGTCGAAGGTATCGCCGGTTAAACCATTGACTATCGCTCGACTGGAGCTCTGTGGTGCCGAACTCCTCGCTAAACTTCTTCGCCGTGTTCATGACACTTATAATCCGCGTTATAATGTTACCGCTATTTACGCATTCACCGATTCAAAGGTGACTCTTTGCTGGATAAATTCTTCTCCGCATCGTTGGCACACGTTTGTGGCCAATCGTGTCGTTCGCATCGTAGACAACGTCCCCGCGGAACATTTCTACCACGTAGCTGGTACTGAAAACCCAGCGGACTGTTTGTCACGTGGTTTAACACCTGACAAATTCATTGAGCACCCATTATGGTTGCACGGACCCGCTTGGGCTAAGCGCGACCCTTCCGAATGGCCCATACATAAGGTTACAGACTTGAATTCGGAACCCATTCCGGAAGAAAAGGTCCACGCGCATCCCATAGTCGCGGATTCAAGTTCGGAAAATTCGCTTCTACTCGCACTCGCAGAACGTACGTCGTCGTGGACTAAACTGCTGCGTATTGTTGTTTTCATATACCGCTTCATGAAAAAACTCCCGCGTCGGACTGACACCGTTACCGCTAGCGACCTCGAGTTCGCTGAAACCATTTTGTTGCGTCATGTTCAAACAAAACACTTCATGGAAGATTATTCCGAGTTAAAAAATAGTAAAATTTGTTCACCCGCTCTTATTAAACTAAAGCCATTTGTAGATGGTGATGATTTAATCCGCGTTGGGGGTCGATTAACTCATTCGGCTGAGGCCTATAGTACTAAACACCCGGTAGTGTTACCCCGTCATGATCGCATAGTTGAAATCCTCGTAGACTATTATCATATAAAATATTTACATGCAGGTCCAGAACTCACTATGTCGTTATTGCGCCATAAGTATTGGATTTTGTCCGCTAGACGCATTATTCGTCATAGAATCCACAAGTGTAACGCATGTCACAGGTGGAGACCGCGACCTCATGGTCCGCCGATTATGGGCGATCTCCCTAAATCTAGAGTAAATGTTGCAACCAAAGCTTTTTCTCATACAGGGTGTGATTACGCTGGCCCTATACAGTATGTGCCCGTACGCACTCGAGGTGCGAAGAGTCGCAAGGGTTATTTATGTATCTTTACCTGTATGACTACTCGCGCTGTTCATATTGAATTAGCTACAGATCTTACGACTGCGTCGTTCATAGCCGCGTTGAAACGGTTTTTATCCCGCCGTGGACCGGTACAATGCTTGTATTCGGACAACGCGACCAATTTTCGAGGAGCTAATTCGTTTTTACGCGACTTGTATACTTTCATAAATAAAGAATACCGCCCGCGCTTTGAAGAGGAGCTCGCTGAGCATCGCATTAATTGGCATTTTATTCCGCCCGCGTCACCGCACTTTGGTGGATGTTGGGAGTCCATGGTGAAGGCCGTGAAGACTCACCTTTTCAAGACAATAGGTCAACAACTTCTATCTTATGAAGAATTAGTTACAATTCTCTCTCAAATAGAGTGCCTGTTGAACTCCAGACCTCTTACTGTTCTTAGCGCTGATCCGGAAGAGCCTAAAGCTCTTACCCCTTCGCATTTTTTACATACTGTACCGCTTAACTCATTACCCGCCGCGGAAGTAGGTTTACTGTCTGATCACCTGCTTCAAAGACACTCTCTTATGGATAAATTAGTCCAGTCGTACTGGAAAAGATGGCGAAGCGAGTATCTTCATAGTTTACAATCACGCTTAAAATGGAATAAACCTGATGGAGACATGATTAAGGAAGGCACTGTAGTAGTGATAGTTAATGATAATGCGCCTCCTCTATCCTGGCCTCTAGGTGTTATTGAGAAGTTGCATACGTCTATAGACGGTAGCACGCGAGTCGTTTCAGTACGCACTTCTAATGGGATTCTTGTGCGACCTGTGGTCCGCTTATGCCCCATTCCTACTCAGTAATATCTTATTCGGTCCATTCCCTCTTTAGTTAGATTTCAGTGTAATTTCACTGTATATATTATTATATTATTCTCTTTAAAGGTGACCCTTTAAGGCCGCGAGGAATGTTAACGCCATTACTTTCTTTATTTTATATTTCATGCCTAATTACTGGCAACTCTAATTAATTAGTATCTGTGTAACATAAAGTTCCTTCCGCTTTCCTTCTCCCTTCCACAACCCTTATAATGCCTAAGTGAGAGCGAGAAGGAAGATCCGCAATGGCGCGCATACGCTGCCGCCAAGAAGATCCGTCAGTTCTCAATCATCATCGACGCCTGTTGGGTAAAATTAATCCCAAGTCGAAAAAGGACTCATATTTTCACCGCGAAGAACGAAGATTGCTATTGAACAGTGCAAGTGCGTGTATGTGTGTTGTGGAAAGTGCGGATTCTCGTCCGTACGTGATATCCTGGACGCGCCAGCCACGTGGCTAAGGAAACCCTTCTCGTCGTGTCGCCATAGCTCACCAGGCAGGTACCATCATCATTTTCCCACACCACCAAAACACCTACTTGTGTCACCGAACCGCCCCTCATACAGTCCACTAAGAAAATTTCGATTTTCACCCCAAGGCTTTAGGCCGCTGCAACAGTGTTCATTGTCACAGAGAGATAATTAATAAGCTATACAGTGATGTTGTGCAAATTTTATGTTCATGTGCTACTGCCACGTATGAATGCAGTCGTGGTAAACGAAAACCCCTGGCTGGTTGGAACAGGCACGTGAGCGAGGCCCATAGGAACGCCAGGTTGGAGTTCAATATATGGTGTTGGTACGGTCAACCATCCACTGGTCCCATTTTTGACGCCATGATGTTAACACGGAAGATCTTTAAAGGAAAGCTTAAGTGGTGCCAAAAAAACCAGGAACAAATTAAAATGGATTTATTAGCCAAACACCATGCTAATTCAAATTTTAAAGGTTTTTGGAAAGCCACTAATAAATTGAATCCTAAGCCTGGCGTTCCTGTGACCGTCGACGGGATTTCCAGCCCAAGGGAGATAGCTGAGGTGTTCCAAAAACAATTCGGTGTTAAGTCGACATTGGGGCCGCCGTGCGGGGTGTTCAGTGCTGGTCCTGAGCGTGCGGAGGTGACTACTGTTATTCTTGCAAAGGAGATCGAGCATATTTTGAGGAAGATGACAAGAGGCAGATCTCCTGGGCATGACGGACTCAGCATTGAGCACCTACAACATGCTGGTGTCCACTTGCCTCGGGTGTTGGCACTTTTATTTAATCTGTGTCTGTGTCACTCACATCTTCCTCCTGATCTAATGCGAGCTCTGGTGGTGCCGGTGGTCAAAAGCAAGACGGGAGACGTATCGGACAAGTCAAACTACAGGCCTATTTCACTCGCTACTGTCATAGCGAAGGTCTTTGACAGCGTGCTTAATTCACATCTAAATAAGCATGTGCGGCTCAATGATGCCCAGTTTGGATTCCGGCCTGGGCTGTCAACAGAGACTGCTATTATGAGTTTGAAGCATGCTGTCAAGTATTACACAGATAGAAATACACCGGTTTATGCGGTTTTCCTTGACTTGTCCAGGGCCTTTGACCTTGTCCCGTACGATCTTCTTTGGCAAAAGCTGGAGGAAACGACGCTGCCTCCGGAGTTCATATTACTTCTCAAGCACTGGTACCTGAACCAGGTGACTCAGGTGCAGTGGGCAGGAGAGCTATCGGAGCCATGCCGGCCGGAGTGCGGGGTGAGGCAGGGGGGCCTGTCCTCGCCTTTGCTCTTTGGTCTGTTTGTTAATGCACTGATTGAGAGACTCAGCAGCGCGCGTGTCGGCTGCTACGTGGATGGAGTTTGTTTAAACAACATTAGCTACGCAGACGATATGGTGCTGCTGGCTCCCTCGATCGGTGCTCACCGAAAGTTACTCAATGTGTGCGAGTCGTACGCTGCGACTCATGGGCTAATTTATAACAGCAGCAAGACACAGTGCATGGTCTTCAGGTCTGGCACCAGGTGTCCCACTACTGTACCTCCTCTCTTAATGAGAGGTTTACCGATAAAAAGGGTATATAAATTTAAATACCTGGGCCATCTGGTTACTGATGACCTGAGAGATGATAGGGATTTAGAGAGGGAGCGCAGAGCATTGTCAGTTAGAGCGAATATGCTGGCCCGCAGATTTTCTCGATGTACAGACGCAATTAAAATAACCCTTTTTAAGGCGTACTGCACAGCACTGTACTCGGGAGCTCTGTGGTTCACGTATGCCCAAAAGGCTTACAATGCTCTGCGTATCCAATACAATAACTCATTCAGGGTATTGTTGCGACTGCCGCGCTTCTGCAGTGCCTCGGCAATGTTTGCAGAAGCACGTACTGACGGCTTTGATGCACTATGGCGTAAAAAGTCTGCCTCACTACTTCGCAGGCTGCGTGACAGTCCCAACACTATCCTGCAATCGATAGTCGCCCGGGCAGATAGCCCGCTAGTGTGGGCGCTTGCAAATCGCACCCGATCTGTTTTAGTTATTAAGTACTAACATAGGCTAAGCTATTTTGTTACTAACACTGTGGACCACATAGTAGTCTGATTAATAAAGATTAAATTAAATTAAAATTATTCACATTTGCTGGTGTTTCTATCCTGGCCAGAGTTATGGTACAAGTGTTTTATCTAGTCTCGCGAGTAAAATAAGCAATATTATATGTGAGACTGTGTAGCCACTTGTTTTATTTTACAATATGATTATAAAACAGTGTATTTATTAAATATTTACTGCAGCCAGAAAAGTGCAATACATACCTTTAAAACTACGACTTGCCAACACGGACCTTATTGTTAATAGCCTATTCCAATTTCCAGTCATCAATTTGTATCCAATACTTCATATTTTCGGCAGCCGCTACGCCATTGTACGGTTTACTGCTCCTTTCAGAACCTCTTAGGTCTGTTACCTTATATCTGTCATTACCCAGAACCTTTTCTACTCGAAACGGTCCTTTGAAGTTGGACAGGAGCTTTCTGCTTCGACCGTCGTTGCTCTGACTCTGTATTTTGATCAAAACCAGATCTCCCTCTTCGTAAATCTTAGCTTTTGACCGAGTTTTATCAAACCTTTGTTTTTGTGATGCAATATCACAAAAACAAAGGTTTGATAAACTTTAATGGCTGGCTTTAATATTTTTATCTACCTTTGCTCGCAACTCCGTTACATCAATCAAACGTTGCCGCATAGGATTGTATAATATTAAGCCATGCATTTATATCATCATTTAAGGGGTCAAACTCCGGTATTATATTGTTTAAGGTACTCACAGCTTTGGTATCTTTATGACGTGTACCTTTGACTTTTTCCTGGGCAGAGGTGACGGCGTTCTGGAGCTTGTACTCGTCGTGCTACTGCTACTTGACGACGATTGCGCTCGCTTGCGATAGCGCCTGCGTTTGCCCATGACGCGTGGGTTCCACTTCTGATATTAAAAATCAAACAATATTAATACATAATTATCCATATAATAAGGCGTAGATATAGGCGTTTTACACTTCAATTAAAATTGAGCAAATAAATCAACTAATAGTTTAACTTTCAGCAAACAGTTATAAATAACAAGACCTTTTAGAAAGTGAATTTAACAGATAACAGATCAAACCAGATTAAATGATAAATAAATAGATAATAATGATCTATAAACGAATTTTTATGCGAGTGTTCCGTCGCACGATCCACAAGCGAAAAAGGGCCGGACGCGCCGAGCGCGCCCGTCTCCTCCCCACCTCGAGCAGCGGTCGTCCGATGTTGACGTCACGGCTTGCTTGGCGGCGTTTTTAGTTCCGGTCGCCAATAGCAGGTGGCGCTCGCTCCAGGAAGTTGCCAACACTTAACAATAACAGAGTACATTCTAGCGCGTCGAAAAAACACACTGTTGGATTTTGTACTCTCGGTGCTAAGCAGAGCGTTGAAAATCCAGTGCGCTATAAAATCCCGCCGCGATTTTATTACGCCCGTGCGAACGGGGGTTAACATTGAAGTTAGCCTGTAGCACACACACAAGGATCGTGTGACCTGCACAAGCTGCACAAGCTATGTATGTCAAGCGGTTGTAACAGTGAAGTTAGCCTGTAGCACACACACAAGGATCGTGTGACCTGCACAAGCTGCACAAGCTATGTATGTCAAGCGGTTGTAACACTGAAGTTAGCCTGTAGCACACACACAAGGATCGTGTGACCTGCACAAGCTGCACAAGCTATGTATGTCAAGCGGTTGTAACAGTGAAGTTAGCCTGTAGCACACACACAAGGATCGTGTGACCTGCACAAGCTGCACAAGCTATGTATGTCAAGCGGTTGTAACAGGGAAGTTAGCCTGTAGCACACACACAAGGATCGTGTGACCTGCACAAGCTGCACAAGCTATGTATGTCAAGCGGTTGTAACACTGAAGTTAGCCTGTAGCACACACACAAGGATCGTGTGACCTGCACAAGCTGCACAAGCTATGTATGTCAAGCGGTTGTAACACTGAAGTTAGCCTGTAGCACACACACAAGGATCGTGTGACCTGCACAAGCTGCACAAGCTATGTATGTCAAGCGGTTGTAACACTGAAGTTAGCCTGTAGCACACACACAAGGATCGTGTGACCTGCACAAGCTGCACAAGCTATGTATGTCAAGCGGTTGTAACACTGAAGTTAGCCTGTAGCACACACACAAGATTATAAACAGATACATTAAAGTGAGTCTCCAGTGCGACCTTGTGCCAACTGTAAGCAAGCCGAGCTACAAGCGCCTCTGTAAACTTAGCTATATATTCATATGTGCCTATATGAAGTACATTTTTTTTTTTTTTTTTTTTTTTCTTTATTAAAAATAACTAGAAGAACTCTAGTTCTTAATAACTGATTACAATCTAGCCTAATAGACTAATAAGCAATTTAACTCTAACTTATTATTTTACGTGATACATTTTGTTATAACTAAGAATAGTGTCAATTTGCACTTTTTCACAATTCCGTAGCACTTTCTTAGAGTCTGATAATATTAATAAAAACACTTTGTTCATGTGTCATATGTATAGCACAGCATTACTATTATTCATTCACACTTTACACTAACTCAAATGGTTTAGTTCTCTTTAGCCTGCGCACTATGTCCGTGTTGTCTAGCAGCTGAATTGCCTCGACATTCACATGTCGGTGAAGTCTGTGTTCGTGGGCTTCAGCAAATTTTTGGATGATGGTGGTGACGAGTTCCATTTTAAGGTCGCGGTGGAGGTCGTCATTTCTAATGTACCATGGTGCATTTACAGCATCCCTGAGTACTTTATTTTGGAATTGTTGGATTATTTTAACGTTGCTTCGTTTAGTACAGCCCCAAAGTTGAATACCATACGTCCAAATTGGCATAAGAATATGCTTGTATAATATAATTTTATTACGTATTGATAGACAAGATTTCCTTCCAAGTAACCAATACATACTTTTATAACGTATGTCGAGTTCCTGTCTTTTCTTTTTGACGTGAGATTTCCAACGCAACTTGGCGTCAAGAGTTATGCCAAGGTATTTGGCTGTATTAGCATAAGGCACTTGCATGCCATTTATATAGACTGGGTGGTAATCGCAGTGTTTGTTAGTAAAGTCAATATGTATTGATTTTGACTCATTCAGTTTGATCTTCCACTTTTGTGTCCAGTCATAAACTCTGTTCACAGCAAGTTGAACTTTTTCTACTGCTTCTTTCCGGCTTGACCCGGTAGCCATAATAGCTGTATCATCTGCAAAGGTCGCAATGGTGTTGTTTTCCAGCTCTGGGATATCACAAGTGTATAGCAAGTACAAGATTGGGCCTAACACACTTCCTTGTGGTACCCCAGCTTTTATAGTTTTTAGTTCGGAATATGCATCCTCTTGCCTTATTCTAAACATTCTGTTACTTATATAAGACTCAAGAATATCTGCGAATTCTGGAGGTAGCATGCGTCTGAGTTTGAATATCAGACCCTCATGCCAAACTTTGTCAAAAGCTTGTGCGACATCTAGGAATACGGTGGCGCAGACTTGCTTGTTTTCGAGTGTTTTTTCAATAATGTTTGTTATTCTGTGTACTTGGTCTATTGTAGAATGTTTTTCTCTGAAGCCAAATTGATGGCTTGGTATGAGGTCTTTTTCTTCTATTATTGGTTTTAACCGTTTTAATAACAGTTTTTCAAATAGTTTGGATAATACGGGCAACAAGGAAATAGGTCTATAAGATGATGCTTCATGGAGTGGTTTCCCAGGCTTCGCAATCATAATGACTTCAGCAACCTTCCATGGCTCAGGTACATGTTTTAGGATAAATGCAGCATTGATAAGTCTGGTCAGCTTGACAATGGCTTTGCGTGGGAGGTGTTTTAGAATTTCTCCTGTTATGAGGTCGTAACCCGGGGATTTCTTCGAGCTTATGTTGTTTTGAATTTCTCTCAAAACTTCTTTGGGAGTCACAAGCGGAATTCTTTGATTTTGTGATAACTTTTCACTCTCAAGTATTTCTATGGAGCTTTCATTGGGTTGGAAAGTGTCTTCTAAGTATTGGGCAAACCTTAACGCTTTTTGTTCATTGCTTATGGCCCATTTTCCGTCGCTGTTTCTGATAGGCGGTATTTGCATAATCGGCCTTTTTAGTTTGCTTGTCGCTTTCCAAAGAGAGAAATCCGTAGATTGGTCGTTGGTTAGCTGCACAAGTTGGTTATTCAGACATTCATCCTCAAATTGTAGAATTTTCCTCTTTAGTCGTTTAGTTAAGTTATTTAATAATGTTTTATCTCGCGGGCACCTTGTTTGGTGCCACCGCTTTCTTTGTATTCTTTTCTCAGATAGTAAATATACAATTTCTTTGGGATAGGTATGTCCTTTATATCTACATTTTAATTGTGGCGTATTGTTCCACGCACATTGTTGAATATTAACGATATATTTGTTAACTTCTGAGTCAAGCTGATCTTGATTTTGTAACGGAGTTTTTAGATCGATAATATTGTCTAGATCAAGGGCAAAACTGTCCCAGTCTGTCGATTTATTAACCAGGGTTAAAGGTCTTCCTTTTAGTGGGATTTTTTGACTCAGTCTTAGTATAATCGGGGAGTGGTCCGAATTCATATAAAACTCTTCTTCCAAGCTAAGGTAATTCGTGGATATATTTTTGTATATGAAAAAGTCTATAAGATCCGGTATTTTCTGGTGGTCAGTGGGCCAGTACGTTGGTTTGCCTGTGCTCGTAACTTCACAATGTGTATCTTTGACTGCATTTAAGAGCTGCCTTCCCTTTGTTGTAGTAAGTCTTGATCCCCAGTGCGTATGCTTGGCATTAAAATCTCCGCCTAGGATAAATCTCGGGCCTAAAAGTTCAAAGAATCGTAAATATCGCTCTTTTCTTATCATGTGCCTTGGAGGACAGTATACGGCTGCAATGGAAACATGACAAAATTTGGTTTTAACAGATACTGCCACGGCTTGAATATCTGGTTCTTCAATTTTACTCTGCTCGTAATGATTAATGTTTTCTTTGATTATAACCGCGCTACCTCCTCTGGCCGAGTTGTCAGGGTGGAGCGAATTATATACCTTGTATCCAGTAAAGTTGACGAAAGATTGTTTAGTGAAGTGCGTTTCGGAGATCAAACACACGTCTATATTTTCTATGTCTAGGACTGCCTGTAACTCTTTCTGATGTTTGAGGAGCCCATTGGAGTTCCATGCCATTATTTTTAGTGTGTTACTCATTTTTGATGACTAAAAACAGCTGTTTTGGTGCTGGATTCTAACTTCTCTAATCTTTTGTCAAATGTAGTAATACATTTCAAGATCTGATTAATCTTATCTTCCAGATTCGAAGATTGTGTGCTTTGTTTTGCAGCTTGTGCATACGAACTACTTTTGGTTGTTTTCACAGGTATTCCAGTTGCCTGGACACTTTCTTTCCGTGCCTGTTTGTCAGGGTTTCTCATGGAAACAGACTGTTGGGCAGTTGGCATTAGAAATTTCTTTTTGATGTTTTTATTTTTCATCATTTGCATTTCCTTGGCTACTTCACACCCTCTGTAGTTAGCTGGGTGGGGTAAGCCGCAGTGGACGCATTTTGGTTTCTCTTGCGGAGATTTGGTACAGTTGGCTGTAAGATGTTTGCCAGTGCATTTTATACACCTTGGCTCTTTACTGCAGTATTTATGAGTATGCCCATACGCCTGGCATCTCTTACATTGAGGAATGAGTTTGGGATTTTTGAGAGGGTGTATTTCAATTTTACACCCTAAAATGTGCTTTACGCCATAGATTTTGTTGACATCTTCGTCATTATTAAATGATAAAACGAACATATTGAGTGGTTCTTTAGTCTTCCAGCTCAACTTATTATCTACTTTTTCTATTTTCAGTCCTTGCGATGTCAAATCATCTTTAATTCGATCTGGCTGGCAAGAAGAATGTAATTTTTTCACTACAACTCTTATTGGTCTAGCCTGTTTGTTCTCGTATGAATGCCAAAGATATTCTTTTTCTGACAAAAGCCTAGCAATCGCTCTATAAGAATCTTCAGTTTTAGCGTTGACTTTCACACAATCTCCATTCATCATTTTTGCGGTGAATGATTCAGTTGGTTGAGTTTGAGTTAACAAGTCGTAGAACACTTGGTAGTTCTTGACTCCGTCTATTATGATTGGCGGTGGTGGAGGCACTTTTTTGACTAATGTATTTTCTTTCTCACATTTCTGTTGATGTTGGGCACTAGTTCCGGGTTGTTCCGATGGAGAGAGGGAGATATTTAGCTTCCTTTTCTTCCTACTTCTAGCCCTAATCCACTCAGTTTCTTTAGCGAGTTCTTCTTCGTCTGTGCAATACTCGACATTTTCTTTATCGGACTGAGCAAATTGTATGTTGCTCTTAGCTTCCAACTCCTTAGGATCATTATTTTCTTGTCTCTTAGTCCTATAATGTTCTTTTTGGCGTAGAAGTTGTCGCTGGAGGCCTTCTATCTGAACCTTCATATCATTAACAAGAAGTTCCAGATTTTCTCTCTCTGTTTTTTCTTGGATGTAGCGGTCATACAACAGCTTTTCCAGTTCAGTTTTTATTTTTACTTTTGTTGATGACATTGTAAAGCAAGTAGAAACTTCACCTTCACAATTATTTAATTTCACTGTTTACGTTATAATTAATAACTGGGTCATTGCGGCGACCTTGATAAACCGATTTCGCAAGGCATCGACGACGGTGTTGTTGTGATGCGCCAGCGAATTACTCTAAACTAGAGCACGCGGGCGCGAATGATACACGTCCGATCTCGATAGAAGCCAAACACGGAACAATATGAAGTACATGAGCACCACCTGTAGCGCGGACGCACCCCGGCCTGTGCTGGGCATGGCGGGAGGCGCAGGGCGCGGGGCGCGGGCGCAATCCGCAGCGACACGAGATCGCGTCGGTGATCGCCGAGTATTGAACTGGAGCGGCTAACTGTATACTGATCGGGGCTCGGGGGTGGGTCCCAGTATACGAGTAACTGTGTTAGTACAGATAGTTTAGTCCGTTCGAAGCGCGCTTACCACCCCAATATTTTTAACACTATATTCACACACTAATACACTTTTAATTCAATTTCTTTGTTCACTTTTCATTCATTCATTAATTACGGTTTGGACGTACAATACGAGCCACTTAAGATGAGAATTGACACACCACGTGGCTTGACTTGCGCAGTAGACGATTTTAGGTCTCTAGCGGTATGAGATCTGAGCGCAGGACGCGGACGGTACCGGCCGTCATCGGGGCGGCGGTAAGAGCGCGGGAGGCGCGGTCAAGTCTCATCTTTCGTGGCGCCGGGCGCGTATTATAATTACAGCTTTGCGTCATTTGGGGTCGAAACGCTCGGGTCATGAGGCCCGAGTGCGCGTCTCCTTTTCAAGGAATTTTCTCGGCGACTGGTCAACACTTCACGTGACCAGACTGCTGGCTCATTCTTTGGCCAAAGAATTAGCATTGCTATTCAACGTGGCAATGCTGCCAATCTTCTGGGCACGTTTCCGGATGACAGCGATGTGTGTGGAGGAGTAAGAAGGTACCTTGACGCCTAATGACTTTTTTGTTTTTATACCTATTTATTAGTTAGTTATTAAATTTAGTACCTACCTAGTGTAAATAGTTAGCTGCACACCTAATAATTAATTTTCTTACTTTCAATATTTTATGGAAAGTAATGGAAAGTTCAAAATTCCATTGATGTTAAATTAAAAGAAACATTAAAACTCGACAATAGGACTCGTACTGTGGTTGACCAATAAGAGCAGTAGTGGCAGTGGCGGCGCGGGCGCAACTGTCGCCATGTCGTGTGTCTATTTATCTTTTAAAATTGTATTTACTTTTTGATTTACTTGGGTTAAGAAACCAATTATATACTTAAATCAAAATATACTTATTTAATAAGTACCAACATGAAACTTAAACTATAACAACAATTACATGCTAGGATTACTTATTTGTATGCCTATGTATTGTAGAGTGAAAAACATAAATGTGAAAATTGGAGCCAAGTTCAATATTACCTAAGCACATGCGCGGTTGTCAACTTCGCCGACAAAAGAATTGAGATCCAAATGGGTGCCAAGTTCTGTAGATAATCCTGAAATTTATTTACACAACATGCAACATTCTAATATAAATTGAAAACACAATTTCTTGCTTTTTTCTGCTAAAACAATGTTTGCTATTTAAAATTATTACTTCTTAAATTTAAACAGTCAAATCATCTATACAAAGCAGATAACTTAAGACCAAATTTGAACAGTCGAATCATTTATACAAAGCAGATAACTTAGGATCAAATTTAAACAGTCGAATCATTTATACAAAGCAGATAACTTAGGATCAAATTTAAACAGTCGAATAATTTATACAAAGCAGATAACTTAGGATCAAATTTAAACAGTCGAATCATATGGACAAAGCAGATAACTTAGGATCAAATTTAAACAGTCGAATCTTTTATACAAAGCAGATAAATTTTTAGACACTTACTACAAAACAAGCTTTATGCTTATGGCATTCGCGGCAATGCCTTAGAGCTAATCATGTCATATTTAAGTAATAGGAAACAAGCCACATAAATAATGAACTTCTGCTTAATTAAAAAGCAAAAAACTAATCATGTTTCAGACTACAGAGAAGTGATATATGGCGTACCACAAGGCAGTGTCTTAGTTTATATCAATAATTTTATAAAACCGTGGACTTTCCAATTATTCTTTTTGCAGATATCGCTGCTATAGCAATAACCTTACTAAATACAAATCTACGTACTCGTACATCATAATTCACAAGTCCTAAAGTTACGTACATTTAGGGCACATAATAATATATAACACTATCATTCAGTCACGCACGCCCAGAAAGCGCCTAACACACATACACACACCCACACGTCACTCGCACGGACCAACACCACTCCACACACACACACACACACAAATAACTTAATTAACTAAAGTTTAGTATATAATATATGTAAAGTTTAAAATTTCCACTCGAGCCACCGGTCTTTTTATAATGTTGATTTTTCTTCTGTTTTATCTTTTAGATTTCTGTCAGTGTACAAGTAGGTACATACAAAATAAAAGGAATCATTTTGTAAAAGGGCAGAGACCTGGTGTGAAATATGGGCGTTTTTTTTTTTTTTGTGGATGCGAAATCGTCGAATGACTTCTCCTGCTCTGGGCCTTTTACTGACTAAAACCCACCCGTGTTCCTTCAGTTGCCTGTGCCAGGGCCACGGTATCTCTTTCGTACAACCCGCGACCCCGGCGGCATCGGCCCTATTGGACCCGTCACTGCAGACATCTCTTTGAGGCGCGCGTGGATCACAACACGCCGTCGACCCGGGCCTGGTCCTTACCGGACGGTGAGTTACCCATTACTCACCGTCCGCAAGCCCGCGCCTACGGTGGCCGGGAGTCGGCTACGGATTCCTGCCGCCCAGGGCGTCTCCTGCGGCGACTAGGGGCGTGAGGGCGCGACAGTTGCGTCTCCCTCACGTGTTCCGCGTCCTCAGTCGCGAGCATTACTGCTTCGCAGAAGGAGGTGACGGCCTCCCATGCACTCTCGCTCCGTACCATGGCCTGGACCAGGTTCGGGCGCAGGATTGCTGCCACTGATCGCCTTCACGAGAACACGGCGGTACTCCGCCCAAGCCGGGCAGACCTTCACTGTATGCTCCACCGTGTCCTCCGGGTGATCCACACAATGGTGACACCCGGGCGTTTCCGGCCGCCTTATCCGAAACAGGAACCTCCCGAAACAACCGCGTCCGGTGAGGACCTGCATCAGGCGGAAGGTGAGGACGCCGTGGCGCCTCTCCAACCACTCCTCAAAGATGGGACTTATCGCCGCATTTGTGGCATGCTCAGCGCTGGGTTGCGACAATCGCACTCTCCATATCGCCATGAGATCTCGCCGGAGCTCTGTCCGCTGTACCGTGATTTGGCGTTTCGCCTCCTCGCGCCACTTCCACACTTGGGCGAGGACTTTAGCCTCCAGATCCCACGGCGGCAATCCGGCAAGGAGGCTCGCCGCCTCACCGAAGACCGTGCGGTATCCTCGGATTAGCCGGATGGCCATGACCCTCTGGGACGCGTTCAACCGGCGGGCTGGCCGCAGCCTCAAGGAACGCGCCCACACGGGTGCTCCGTAAAGGGCCATTGAAATATAGGCCTAGAGCTTAGTTTTAGGCACCAGGCTCCCACAATATTCAAATGTTGTATTCATGGTGTATTGTGTATTCTATAATATTGTGGTGAGAAAATAAATTCTTATCTTAGACGTTAATATCTCAATAACCGTTTTAGCTGTATGTATGAAATTTGGGGTTCTAGTTAATCCAACGGGTTTTAATAAATAAACCAAATTTCATGTGTATAAGTTAATATAACACACGGCTGCTGCGTTGCCAGTACCTTTTTCTTGAACTTGGCTTGACACGCTGCCGCGTGTCTAGATTTTGTAGAATTTCATGAAGCTCGTTGTTTGTTAATTGTGGTTCGCCTTCTGACCTTGTGTTGTGGCGTGAAGCGTCCTGGCGAACTTAGGCGACGTACCCGGTGTCCAGTGCCCTATGTCCAGTGCCCAGTGACCAATCGCTGGACGATGGCCAAGTGTGCAGAGCCGCCGTCAGACTCACTCGTACAAGTTCAGTGTGTGCCGAACTGCTGCCCACCGCGCTGCGACGCCGCATCCTTGAGCCCAGCTCCGCGCATTCTATGTATGAAACATAGGTGTGTTGGTCGGACAAAATGATATTATACTGAGGAAAGCGTAGATCACACAGCTGATAAACTTATCTATCAGATCATATACCTTGTTGATATCTAGATATGCTAACTAAGTAAGTAGTTGGAATAGTGTTGCTCAGTGGCAGTAGCAGAGTGACTATACAACAGGAAAACGAGCTTATTTTCGGAATCAATACATTTATTACAGCCAATGATAATCTATTTTTAGCGCCTACCCTTTAGGGGAATGTTTTCGTAAAGCTTTTTTTAAAACCTGCTCCGAACAGATCTAGTATTTTATTTGTAAAGTTAAGCGTGTACAAAAAGAAAGCTCTCCGAATCACCTGCAGCCAGTTCACACGGCGCGGCGGTATGCCCGCGATGACGCTCTGCGCCAGTCCGCCACATGCACACGCCACACGCCACACTCCACACGCGACGCTCCACACGCCCGCGCACCGCCTCGCCAATACGACCGGTTCGACTCCCGCGCAGCGCTCACACCTCGACACATACTATAGCTATGTAGGTTATTTAATTTTGGAAGTGAAACAGTAAATTAATGTGGCATTTACTTTATTTCACCAATAATAAGTAGTACCTAAGATAGGGTTTGCCTATCTAAGCAGATGCGGCTACGAATAACTTTTATTTTTTTCTATTTTTAACCGACTTCAAAAACAGGAAGTTTCTCAATTCAACCGTACGAGTACCTATATATTTTTTTATTTTTTTTTTATTTTATGTGTGTTCGCGGATACTTTGTCGTTTATGAACCGATTTTGATAATTCTTTTTTCGTTGGAAAGGAGATATTCCAAGAGTGGTACCATGATATGGTAACTGGGATCTGATGATGACATCTCAGAGAAATCGAGGGGTACCTTCAAATTTTATAGGCACACCTATAGCGATTTGGGTATTTTTTATAGTAACTGGTGCATTTGCTCCCGGAAAGCACCATTTGGTGAAGCTGATTTTGATGAAGAAGACCACAGATGGCCATCGGTACTACTCAATAGTACGTATTTCACGGGTTGCGATTCGATTATTGCTAAGCAATTTATGCTCGTACAATATGATGAAGTGGAGCAGATGGTGACTTCACCATCAGTTCCTGTTCTCCTGGTTCCTTTCTGAGAGAACTCCTCAACAGTTAATGTCCTTGTATCGGGAAAAGCAATATTTTGTAAAAGGTGATGAGCAATTGACATTAGGCTATTGTAACTTAGACAAATTACAGGCTGACCCACTAAAAAGTGAAAAATTTGAAAACTTAAAAAAAAAACCGGCTTCCAAAAACATACTACAAAGTGAAAAATAACTTTTATTTCGGAAGTCGGTGGCAAAAAGCTAAAATACAGGTCCAAAGACACCGACTTCCGAAATTTAAGTTATTTTTCACTTTGTAGTATTTTTATTGAAGTCGGTTGTTTTTTTTTTTGTACAAGTTTTTAACTCAAAAATAAAATGTTCTTTATTCGCACAATCACGAGGAGAAACAGTGTCACTAAAACAGTGTGGTACACACATTACCGATTACGTTACATACATATTTCGTATTATTTAAGTAAATTCAAATGTCATGGGTCATGGGTGATTCATGTTGTTTGTAATAACTGTAGTGAACACCATTCCCTACCGCCGAGAACTGCTGAGAACTTAATGACAGAATACACTGATCCGGGAATCGAATCCAAGGCAGGTAGATAAGTATTAAGTGCTTTCTGAGCAACAATTGAATACAAACTTGTGTTTCAACAAAAAAATTACGTCAAAAACTCTTTTTTTTTGTGTCAATGGAACGACAGATTTTAAACGTGACAAAGCTCAAAACTCTGCAAGTTCTACAGCGTCGTGAGTCGCAGCACAGAGGACTGAGGTCGCTTAGTGAGCGGCATGCGGCACTGGGGCACGAAGCACGTGGGAGTGATGCGGATGACACGTCAATGTGTTCGTATTGCAGCTTGCAGTGCTGCTAGACGTGGCTGGTCGCCTGCACTTGCAGGCCGCGCGCGGCGGAGGTCGGTCGCGGTGTCACGTGATGACCACAACGGGACTTATCTTATCTCCACCGCGGCGATTCCCTTCCGCTGCGCGCGCGCTCACCAGTCATTGCCGCCGGCTAACAATCGACCACTGTTTTGTTTCGCCGATAAACTTCACCGATACAAGTATAGCATACATTTAAAAAGTATTTTGTCGTTTACTCAATTACGGATCAGAAAAGTACCGAATACGTAGTAATAAGTACTCGTATGTATAACACGGCAAATAGCAGCAGGAAGAGTTAGTAATAGTCACCAAAGAATTCGAGTACACGTGCAGCTAGCCCAGAGCTACATCTGATATACAGAGCTTGAGTACACGTGCAGCTAGCCCAGAGCTACATCTGATACAAAGAGCTTGAGTACACGTGCAGCTAGCCCAGAGCTACATCTGGTACAAAGAGCTTGAGTACACGTGCAGCTAGCCCAGAGCTACATCTAGTACAAAGAGCTTGAGTACACGTGCAGCTAGCCCAGAGCTACATCTAGTACAAAGAGCTTGAGTACACGTGCAGCTAGCCCAGAGTTACATCTGATACACAGAGCTTGAGTACACGTGCAGCTAGCCCAGAGCTACATCTGATACACAGAGCTTGAGTACACGTGCAGCTAGCCCAGAGCTACATCTGATACACAGAGCTTGAGTACACGTGCAGCTAGCCCAGAGCTACATCTGATACACAGAGCTTGAGTACACGTGCAGCTAGCCCAGAGCTACATCTGATACACAGAGCTTGAGTACACGTGCAGCTAGCCCAGAGCTACATCTGATACACAGAGCTTGAGTACACGTGCAGCTAGCCCAGAGCTACATCTGATACACAGAGCTTGAGTACACGTGCAGCTAGCCCAGAGCTACATCTGATACACAGAGCTTGAGTACACGTGCAGCTAGCCCAGAGCTACATCTGATACAAAGAGCTTGAGTACACGTGCAGCTAGCCCAGAGCTACATCTGATACACAGAGCTTGAGTACACGTGCAGCTAGCCCAGAGCTACATCTGATACACAGAGCTTGAGTACACGTGCAGCTAGCCCAGAGCTATATCTGATACAAAGAGCTTGAGTACACGTGCAGCTAGCCCAGAGCTACATCTGGTACAAAGAGCTTGAGTACACGTGCAGCTAGCCCAGAGTTACATCTGATACACAGAGCTTGAGTACACGTGCAGCTAGCCCAGAGCTACATCTGATACAAAGAGCTTGAGTACACGTGCAGCTAGCCCAGAGCTACATCTGATACAAAGAGCTTGAGTACACGTGCAGCTAGCCCAGAGCTACATCTGATACAAAGAGCTTGAGTACACGTGCAGCTAGCCCAGAGCTACATCTGATACAAAGAGCTTGAGTACACGTGCAGCTAGCCCAGAGCTACATCTGGTACAAAGAGCTTGAGTACACGTGCAGCTAGCCCAGAGCTACATCTGATACAAAGAGCTTGAGTACACGTGCAGCTAGCCCAGAGCTACATCTGATACAAAGAGCTTGAGTACACGTGCAGCTAGCCCAGAGCTACATCTGATACAAAGAGCTTGAGTACACGTGCAGCTAGCCCAGAGTTACATCTGATACACAGAGCTTGAGTACACGTGCAGCTAGCCCAGAGCTACATCTGATACACAGAGCTTGAGTACACGTGCAGCTAGCCCAGAGCTACATCTGATACACAGAGCTTGAGTACACGTGCAGCTAGCCCAGAGCTACATCTGATACAAAGAGCTTGAGTACACGTGCAGCTAGCCCAGAGCTACATCTGGTACAAAGAGCTTGAGTACACGTGCAGCTAGCCCAGAGTTACATCTGATACACAGAGCTTGAGTACACGTGCAGCTAGCCCAGAGCTACATCTGATACACAGAGCTTGAGTACACGTGCAGCTAGCCCAGAGCTACATCTGATACACAGAGCTTAAGTACACGTGCAGCTAGCCCAGAGCTACATCTGATACAAAGAGCTTGAGTACACGTGCAGCTAGCCCAGAGCTACATCTGATACAAAGAGCTTGAGTACACGTGCAGCTAGCCCAGAGCTACATCTGATACAAAGAGCTTGAGTACACGTGCAGCTAGCCCAGAGTTACATCTGATACACAGAGCTTGAGTACACGTGCAGCTAGCCCAGAGCTACATCTGATACACAGAGCTTGAGTACACGTGCAGCTAGCCCAGAGCTACATCTGATACAAAGAGCTTGAGTACACGTGCAGCTAGCCCAGAGCTACATCTGATACACAGAGCTTGAGTACACGTGCAGCTAGCCCAGAGCTACATCTGATACACAGAGCTTGAGTACACGTGCAGCTAGCCCAGAGCTACATCTGATACACAGAGCTTGAGTACACGTGCAGCTAGCCCAGAGCTACATCTGATACAGAAATAGTTTTTTCAATCACTCGGAACAACTCTGACAACAACACTGCGCATCTCGAGATGCCCAGAATGCTAAGCGATGCGTAGCGTGACGAATGACAGCCGGGACCATCATAAGGTGCTTTCTGTGGTACAGTATGAAATGGTTGGTAGCCCATCCACGCGCTTTTACTTAGCCACGAGCCCCTCTGAAGTGCCTACGTACCTACTTGTTTCACAAATTCAAAATGCTACAAAGATTGAAAATGTATAACTGTGTACTGGTGTGCCGCGCGATATATCTTTACTTCCTAGCGGCGGCACACAGCAATTAATGTATCACAGTCACAGCCCCGTGTGGCGACGGGGCTGTGACTGTGATAACAGTAATGGGTGAGTACACTGATAGTTTTTACTTCCCAGCGGCGGCACACAGCATTGTATCACAGTCACAGCCCCGTGTGGCGACGGGGCTGTGACTGTGATAACAGTAATGGGTGAGTACACTGATAGTTTTTACTTCCCAGCGGCGGCACACAGCAATGTATCACAGTCACAGCCCCGTGTGGCGACGGGGCTGTGACTGTGATAACAGTAATGGGTGAGTACACTGATAGTTTTTACTTCCCAGCGGCGGCACACAGCAATGTATCACAGTCACAGCCCCGTGTGGCGACGGGGCTGTGACTGTGATAACAGTAATGGGTGAGTACACTGATAGTTTTTACTTCCCAGCGGCGGCACACAGCAATGTATCACAGTCACAGCCCCGTGTGGCGACGGGGCTGTGACTGTGATAACAGTAATGGGTGAGTACACTGATAGTTTTTACTTCCCAGCGGCGGCACACAGCAATGTATCACAGTCACAGCCCCGTGTGGCGACGGGGCTGTGACTGTGATAACAGTAATGGGTGAGTACACTGATAGTTTTTACTTCCCAGCGGCGGCACACAGCAATGTATCACAGTCACAGCCCCGTGTGGCGACGGGGCTGTGACTGTGATAACAGTAATGAGTGAGTACACTGATAGTTTTTACTTCCCAGCGGCGGCACACAGCACTGTATCGCAGTCACAGCCCCGTGTGGCGACGGGGCTGTGACTGTGATAACAGTAATGAATGAGTACACTGATAGTTTTTACTTCCCAGCGGCGGCACACAATAATGTATCACAGTCACAGCCCCGTGTGGCGACGGGGCTGTGACTGTGATAACAGTAATGAGTGAGTACACTGATAGTTTTTACTTCCCAGCGGCGGCACACAGCAATGTATCACAGTCACAGCCCCGTGTGGCGACGGAGCTGTGACTGTGATAACAGTAATGGGTGAGTACACTGATAGTTTTTACTTCCCAGCGGCGGCACACAGCAATGTATCGCAGTCACAGCCCCGTGTGGCGACGGGGCTGTGACTGTGATAACAGTAATGAGTGAGTACACTGATAGTTTTTACTTCCCAGCGGCGGCACACAGCAATGTATCGCAGTCACAGCCCCGTGTGGCGACGGGGCTGTGACTGTGATAACAGTAATGAGTGAGTACACTGATAGTTTTTACTTCCCAGCGGCGGCACACAGCAATGTATCACAGTCACAGCCCCGTGTGGCGACGGGGCTGTGACTGTGATAACAGTAATGAGTGAGTACACTGATAGTTTTTAGGGTTCCGTACCGTAATGGAAAAAACGGAATTCTTATAGGATCACTTCGTTGTCCGTCTGTCTGTCAGTATGTCAAGACCCTTTTTCTCAGGGACGCGTGGAGGTATCAAGTTGAAATTTATATCAAATACGTTAGTCTACAGTCCCTTGGAGCTCTAATAAAATCAAGCTTCTGAGTTAATACAATAAAAAATACTGCCATTTATGCGTCATATTTTGATACTCACAAGTAAATCAAAACCTATGGGGTACCTACTTCCCGTTGACCTGGAATCATGAAATGACGTGAGCTGTCAAATAACTCACTTTTATTCTTATCGGTATTATTTAATTTTAATAATACCGATGAGAATAAACGCTCTTGTCGCTGAATGTAGACGACTTCCATGATCTTAAATACACATTGACTACAGTTTGTATTTCTTTATAAATAGTTGCTCAACTAATTGTGGGGTGTTGTTGTGGAGAAACTTGAGGTGAGACGCCAGCGCCAGGCCGCCAGCTCCAGGTCGCCAGCTCCACGCCGCTAGTTCCGAGCTCCAACAGTGGAATGCTATTGCGTTGATACAAACACAAGTATGCTAAGCAACTCGTCCATGTTCTGTTTGTAAAACTATACCAATTATGACAATCAATTCCCAGAGGTGCTGGTTTCTGGAACCTTTCATGCTAAATGAATGTAGTATAGGTGTAAGTTACTAGCTAGGCTAGGCAGGAAGGTACCTACCTACCTACTGGGCTCGATATTGAAAATTGGTTGCCAAAAATTCATAAGCACTTGTACATAATTTAATAGGCGAGTGGGCCGCTCAGAGGAGTGGCCGGGGGTGGCAGCCGGCTGCCGTGCCTGCGTGGTGCGGGGCGCGGGGCGGGGAGGGGTGTCATTTCACTAATTAACTCGTTGGGCGCGCCGCCACTCCATTACCGACTGTTTATTGTGACAATTATTCCACCTGAGCTGCCCCCCGCACCCTGCACCCCGCGCCCACCAGCTCATCATTTACGAAGCAGCCCCGCCTACATTTTCAGCTGAACATTATTTCCGTAATAGCGTAGTTTCCTCTGAGAGTGAACAGCGCCCCTCGCAGGTCAGCTACAGCCAGTTGCGGTCACCTCCTGGCTGCTTCTTAATATAATAGGTTGGGGAAAAAGTTCCTTCGCATTTTTAAAGAAAATTCAAAACATTTTTTAATATACTTTATTTACATTTATCTAAAGTATGTAGGTACCATTTTGTTCGATAACTTTTTGCCATCTTGTAGGTAGGGACATGATCCCATTGCTATAGAAATTTTGGGATTTCTGATCAAAATACCACGACAAGTGGTTTTGGCAGTCCTCTCGTGATGTTAACCTGACACTGCCTAAATAATTCTGAAGAGACCGAAACAGGTGGAAATCTGAAGGTGCAAGGTCAAGACTATACGGCGGATGCATTAACACCTCCCAGCCAAACTCTCTTAATTTTTGCTGAGTGGCTAAAGATGTGTGAGGTCTAGCGTTATCATGATGAAAAACCACACCCCTTCTGTTGATTAATTCCGGCCGCTTTCTCTCAACTTCTTGCTTTAATCTCATCAGTTGTTCGCAGTAGAGTTTAGAATCGATGGTCCTGCCTGGTGGTAACAGCTCATAATGAATTATGCCCTTCCAATCCCACCACACACACAGCATCACCTTGTTGCGAGTTAACCCGGGTTTCGCCACAGTCTGTGAAGCCTGACCGGCCTTTGACCACGACCTTTTTCGCACGTTCTTGTCGTACGTGATCCACTTTTCATCACCAGTTAACAGCTTCTTCAAAAATGATTCAGTTTCATTACGTCGTAATAAAGAATCACAAATGAGTACACGGTTCATTAGGTTTCTTTCAGTGAGCTCGTGAGGTACCCAAATATCGAGCTTTTTTGTGTACCCAGTTTTTTTAAAATGCACCAAAACTGTTTTGTGGTCAATTCCCAGTTCTTCAGCTACGTCGTAACTACTGATATACCGATCTTGCTCCACTTTTTCAAAAATGGCATTCATTTTATCCGTAATACCGCGGCGACCAGAGCGACGTGCATCTTTGACATCAAAATTTCCGGATTGAAAACGCTTAAACCAGATTTGTGCTACTCTCACAGATACTGCGCTGGGTCCATAAACAACGCAAATTTTTTTCGCGGCTTGCGTTGCTTTTTTACCTTTTTGTAGTAAAATTTTAAAATGTATCGAATTTATTCATTAGATTCACTCATCTTGACAGTACGAAACACAAATAAAAATCACACATTTTCCTAATTTGAATTTGGAATTATGTTCTTTAAAATTTAAACTTTCAATGATACCAAAACCAGCCAGATACATATAGTATAGATATGATTTTATGTTCTTTTGTCTGCTAATTTTATGTAAAAATATGGAGTATTGCTCTGAAATAAATAAAATATAATAATAATAATAATAATAGCCAAAGAGATTTTATTTTAAGTTCATACATACTATAATGCGAAAAGACTTTTTCCCCAACCTAATAGATAATCAATAATTTAATTACCCATTTATCAACTTACAAGATGTTTTGGCTGCGGGCAGAAAATGTATAACTAGCAAAACTACTTATAAACAGATAATTTGCTTTCATTTCACCAATCTGTTTGGTACTCTAGGTAGGGCATCTAATTCCTATCCTGGCCTAATATATACAATACAAACAGCATCTCTACATTGTCTGCTATTAATTAAGAATAAGAAGAATTTATTGGACCATTGTTACAAAATAAATTTCAAAAATAATACTATTGTGTGCTTACTGTAACTAGATTATTTGAACAGTGGTCCCCAAACTGGGCAGCGCCTGTATCTTGGGGGCCTGGCCCATTGGCCTTTGCGTTTGTGACGCTTCCATTCCTTTGGTTGTTAAGCCTGAACTCTGATGGTTAAATACAAATGATTGTACTCGTCTGACTGGTAGTTCACTTGTAAGTGTCAAGTTCAAGCTATGAGGAAAGGTGCGGATTATTTGCAAATCTAAGCTACGTGACGACGTAGCAAATACGTGGATGTTCCGGTGCGAAGTGGATGTGTCCGCTCGCTAGGTGCTGCTCACGTTAGAAGTGGATGTGTCCACTCGCTAGGTGCTGCTCACGTTAAAAGTGGATGTATCCGCTCGCTAGGTGCTGCTCACGTTAGTAGTGGATGTGTCCACTCGCTAGGTGCTGTGCACGTTAGAAGTGGATGTGTCCACTCGCTAGGTGCTGCTCACGTTAGCAGTGGATGTGTCGGCTCGCTAGGTGCTGCTCACGTTAGAAGTGGATGTGTCGGCTCGCTAGGTGCTGCTCACGTTAGTAGTGGATGTGTCCAATCGCTAGGTGCTGCTCACGTTAGTAGTGGATGTGTCCACTCGCTAGGTGCTGTGCACGTTAGAAGTGGATGTGTCCACTCGCTAGGTGCTGCTCACGTTAGTAGTGGATGTGTCCGCTCGCTAGGTGCTGCTCACGTTAGCAGTGGATGTGTCGGCTCGCTAGGTACTGCTCACGTTAGTAGTGGATGTGTCCACTCGCTAGGTGCTGCTCACGTTAGTAGTGGATGTGTCCACTCGCTAGGTGCTGCGCACGTTAGAAGTGGATGTGTCCACTCGCTAGGTGCTGCTCACGTTAAAAGTGGATGTGTCCACTCGCTAGGTGCTGCTCACGTTAGTAGTGGATGTGTCCACTCGCTAGGTGCTGCGCACGTTAGAAGTGGATGTGTTCACTCGCTAGGTGCTGCTCACGTTAGAAGTGGATGTGTCCGCTCGCTAGGTGCTGCTCACGTTAGTAGTGGATGTGTCCGCTCGCTAGGTGCTGCTCACGTTAGCAGTGGATGTGTCGGCTCGCTAGGTGCTGCTCACGTTAGTAGTGGATGTGTCCGCTCGCTAGGTGCTACTCACGTTAGTAGTGGATGTGTCCACTCGCTAGGTGCTGCTCACGTTAGTAGTGGATGTGTCCACTCGCTAGGTGCTGCGCACGTTAGAAGTGGATGTGTCCACTCGCTAGGTGCTGCTCACGTTAGAAGTGGATGTGTCGGCTCGCTAGGTGCTGCTCACGTTAGTAGTGGATGTGTCCGCTCGCTAGGTGCTGCGCACGTTAAAAGTGGATGTGTCCGCTCGCTAGGTACTGCTCACGTTACCAGTGGATGTGTCCACTCGCTAGGTGCTGCTCACGTTAGCAGTGGATGTGTCCGCTCGCTAGGTGCTGCGCACGTTAAAAGTGGATGTGTCCGCTCGCTAGGTGCTGCTCACGTTAGCAGTGGATGTGTCCGCTCGCTAGGTGCTGCTCACGTTAGCAGTGGATGTGTCGGCTCGCTAGGTGCTGCTCACGTTAGTAGTGGATGTGTCCGCTCGCTAGGTGCTGCGCACGTTAAAAGTGGATGTGTCCGCTCGCTAGGTACTGCTCACGTTACCAGTGGATGTGTCCACTCGCTAGGTGCTGCTCACGTTAGAAGTGGATGTGTCGGCTCGCTAGGTGCTGCTCACGTTAGTAGTGGATGTGTCCGCTCGCTAGGTGCTGCGCACGTTAAAAGTGGATGTGTCCGCTCGCTAGGTACTGCTCACGTTACCAGTGGATGTGTCCACTCGCTAGGTGCTGCTCACGTTAGCAGTGGATGTATCCGCTCGCTAGGTACTGCTCACGTTAGCAGTGGATGTGTCCACTCGCTAGGTGCTGCTCACGTTAGCAGGACAGGCCGTGATGTGCAGGCGCGCGATCATGTCCGCGGGGTCGATCACCTTGTTTACTTTTGTTCCGCGCGTTATCTATAAACCGTGGCAGTTCAAACTTTTTATGGGGATCTCTGATAACGCTGATCTAAAAAATCAAATCTATAATAATATCTATACAAATAAAAAAATGCGTGAGTGTCGTGGAACACTCGGTTGGAACGAAGTTCCTATTAATAGTATGATAAAAAATAATAATATGGTGTCGTTTCCATAGTTTCATAAGGAGCTCACAATTTCGATTTCCAGCAAATATGCTATATGCATATGTCATATTTGCTGCCATGGAACGACACCCATGACTAAAACGATACCCATGACCGTAAATTTTAAAATTTTCGCAGTAGCTATCAAGGATTTTGATTTGATTTTGGTCGATTTTCAGCGCCCTCGAAAACCCATGACGAAAAATTTTTAAATTTTCGCAGCCGCCATCTTGAATTTTAATTTTTACCTCATTATCGTTTTCAGTGACCTCTTAAACCGTGGAAATGACACCCATGACGGAAAATTTTAAAATTTTAGCAGCCGCCATCTTGGATTTTCATTTTGACTTCATTATCATTTTCAGCGCCCTCTAAAACCATGGAAACGATATCCATGGCGAAAAATTTTAACATTTTCGCAGCCGCCATCTTGAATTTTAATTTTTACCTCATTATCGTTTTCAGCGACCCCAAAAACCATGAAAATGACACCCATGATGAAAAATTAGAAAAATTTTGCAGCCGCCATCTTAGATTTTCATTTTGACCTCATTATCGTTTTCAGCGACCTCAAAAACCATGAAAATGACACCCATGACGAAAAATTTTAAAATGTTTGCACACGCCATCTTGGACTCAAAAACCATGAAAATGACATCCATGTCATTAATTATTATTTCATTTTATACATAATATGTTACAGTTTTAAATATCTTTATCTATATACAGGGTGGCCAGAACATTGACGTCCAAAAATAAAATTTAGGTCCCTCGTATCGTGGGGTACCCGAACCGCCCCATGTATGTTCCGCGATTTTTCATAGTTTTCGAGTTATGAATTTTTTCTGATTTTTTGAGAATTCTTGACCTGACGAATTTAATGAAAAATCTAAAAAAAATCTCGACTAATCGAGATTTTTTTTGCAACTGAATCTTTATGAGTAGTACTTTTATGTATAAAATAATCAGCTTCGTAACTTTGATGAAAGTTATGAAAATGTTGGTTTAAAGTGAACAATTTACGTACAGTAAATTAGCATTTAAATTTTGAACTTTAAATAAAAAATCTAAACGGGTGACTTCATGGTTCCTAAGTAGGCCTCAACACTGCGCCAAAAGCTCAGTTTTCATAATCATATTATACAAAGAGTAATACGTAAGTCGTCTACTTTTTTTTTAGATTTTTCTTTAAATTGGTCAGGTCGAAAATTCTCAAAAAATTAGAAGAAATTCATAACTCGAAAACTATGAAAAGTCGCGGAACATACATGGGGGTGATTCGGATATCCCACGATACGAGGGACCTAAAATTTTATTTTTGAACGTCAATGTTCCGGACAACCTGTACATAAAAATCAATTGCTGTTCGTTTGTCTCGCTAAAACTCGAGAACGGCTGGGCCGATTTGAATATTTTTTACTTGTTTTATTCTCCTCTTTACTGGAGTGGTTTAAAAAAAATTGGAAATAAAAGAAATTGAAATTTTGACAGCACGTCTGGCGGGTTCAGCTAGTAATATACATATAAAAATTAATCCGTATTTCAACCAAGGGGTCATTGCATCACGCGTGAACGGATGGAACAATAAAATTTCGTTAATTCTTTTTTTGTTTTGTTTATTATTATCACGAGAAAGTTCTTATGAAAGAAAAAATTAAGAAAATTTCGCAGAAAATTGGAAAACTTCAGAAAACTTAACGTGAACGGATGGAACAATTTCGCTAATTCTTTTTTTGTTGTGTTTATTATTATCAGGAGAAAGTTCTTATGAAAGAAAAAATTAAGAAAATTTCGCAGAAAATTGGAAAATTTCAGAAAACTTAACGATTATTTAAATGCACGTGTTTAAATTAGAATATTCATAGCTAAAACAGGATAACGTCTGTCGGGTCAGCTATATAGTTAGAATATAAACACAAGGGTCGTGACGGAATTTCGTGATAAGGTTGGCTGGTAGAAAATGCCTCAGGCATTAAGTCCGCCTTTGTACGGTATTTTTTTTACTTGTGCATAAAGTTTTAATAAATAAATAATAAATAAATAAAAATCTTAAATCTTTTTTCGTCTAGCCATCCGCGAAGTTCGTACCGTCCGATAAGGAACTTCGTTCTAATAAAATTGAAGTGTCTGTTTATAATGTCAAAACAACAGCTTTTTACACGATTGCCAAAAAAAGGAATGTAATGTTTTCAGGGTTCATGTATTTTTAAATGCCTGAACAGATTTGGATGTACGGGGTATCGTTAGAATCCTTACATCATCCCGAGAGACACTGGCTATATTTTACTGGCTCCACTTTCAAATGTGCAAAATGATATATTTGTGTACTCGTATCAAATGCAGGCCTTGATGAGCACTTTCTAAAAAAAAAACTACCTAAGTATTTATATATACGAATACAACTTGTTTTTTATTTACTTTTTATTTCGTTTTTTGTCAGGGCATTCGTGTTTTTTTTTTATATAATTTTTTTTTACAATGTTTTCAATTTACAGTTACCTAGGCATTCATGTAGCGTTAATGGAGTAGTAATATTGATTACAGCTGAGCATCACCACACAGCGTCTGTGAGCCCGGCGGCCCCGGGGCCCTGACTGCCGGCCGCCTGCAGGCCTGCTCTAAGAGTGCGTCGTCCAGTACATTCAGTGTCGAGGTACAGTTTGTCGTTTCGTGTCGTGTTTTTAGTAAATATTTAATAACAGGATGGTATGAGTGCGCGGTTCATTTTGTAAAATTGCATGGTGTCCAGCACAGCCCAGCCCATACAGCACACCCTATACAGCACAGCCCAGCCCATACAGCACAGCCTAGCCCATACAGCACAGCCCAGCCCATACAGCACAGCCTAGCCCATACAGCACAGCCCAGCCCATACAGCACAGGCTAGCCCATACAGCACAGCCTAGCCCATACAGCATAGCCCAGCCCATACAGCACAGCCTAGCCCATACAGCACAGTCCAGCCCATACTGCACAGCCTAGCCCATACAGCACAGCCTAGCCCATACATCACGGCCCAGCCCATACAGCACAGCCTAGCCCATACAGCACAGCCTAGCCCATACAGCACAGGCCAGCCCATACAGCACAGTCTAGCCCATACAGCACAGCCCAGCCCATACAGCACAGCCTAGCCCATACAGCACAGCCCAGCCCATACAGCACAGCCTAGCCCATACAGCACAGCCCAGCCCATACATTCACACCCACATACACATACCAAACCAATATGAGGGGCTGTGACTAAGCAACAGTCGCACGGGACGATCGATCCAGATTACCTTAGCTGCGCTTGCCGCGGTCGCTCCGTGGATGGGTGACCTTCCGTTTATATCGAAGGCCCTCCGTCAGAAGATATGTTAAGCCATTAGTACTGGCTGTTATCCATAGATCTTTGACAGTCCTACGGGTAGACAGGTCTGGCAACCAGTCTTACCAAGGGGAGTCATGTTACCAGTGCCTGGGTTGTGGAGGTCATGTAGGCAGTCGATCCATGTGCAATATTAATATTCAGCTATTACCGGTTACATTGGCAGTCTGGAAGCTGAACCCAACGGAACGAAAGAAAAGAAGAAGGCTATACAAGTAACCAGCAAGTAAGATGTTCACTCAGATAGTGGCCTTATGCACATTGTCTGGAGTATGGCACCTAGAAGCAGCTGCGGTGACCCGGGCTCGTGCCTTCTGCTGCACTGCCGCCCGGGCACGCCCGCGCCGGAGCAACAAGCCAGTCGGTACGCAAACTTCATTTAAACATATTACAACCATTAGGTTAACAACTACCCCCTAGCACTACTACTACTCCCTGCAGAAACTTTGAATTATGAATAGGTAGATAATTAAATGAACATCGGCCATCGGGCGTAACAATAAACAGTTTCTTGCTCTAATTACATCTGGCGACACACGCGACCCATTTCATACACACATGCGCGGCGTGCGACGTGCTCGCGGTGTGTGTGTGTGCGTGCGGGTGATAAGAGGTCGCGCGATAACCCGCGCGAGGCCGCCGATCACTCGGCAACTTTAGCGTTAGCAAACTATTTCAGTTGGAATATTTACATCGACGGGCGACGCTACAATAATTAGGCATCATGTTAGGCTTTAGTTCTAACTAAGTACATTTGTCTCCTGGCACATACGCTTAGGCAACATTCATAAATGGTATTTGCAAGTGTAAGAGCCCGCATCCCCAATCGCGAGTCGTGAGCGAGTCTGCGCCCGCTCATCAGGTCACGCCGCGAGTATTTACAGCTCATGCGGAGTCTGACAGACTCACTACTCTGTCGTCTGTACCAGTAGTTATGCTTGGCACATAACGAGGCAGCCCCGCGCGCCCCGTCACACGTGCGCAACACAACATTGCTACGACACGTGGGCGGCGGACCGGAGTCCGGCCGCACTCCGCACTACGAGCTAACGACCACTTACCCACATTGTTTCAAATATGAGCTCGTTATCGGTGCGCTAATAATTCTTTATATAATATTCAAGGAAAACAATGTATTATTTTATGAATGAGCGTATCAGCTTGGCAGCGGCAGCGCATACCACGACACGGCGGCGACACGGCGTGGCAGTGGCAGCGCATATCACGACAGGGTGGCGGTGCGGCGTGGCAGTAGCACGCATATCACGACACGGCGTGGCAGTGGCAGCGCATATCGCGACACGGCGTGGCAGTGGCAGCGCATATCGCGACACGGCGCAGACGGCGGCCGCATGCATACTTGGCGCCTCTAACTGTATTTTCACTCATTCGAATTTCATATCAGCATCGCTGCCCGCTCCGCGGGAGGAAAAGTATCGCTCCAAACTCCACACTGCTCTACATATTATACCACAATCAAATTATATGCAAACTACATACTGCGATACGGCGGGTGTAACATTGACCGGTGATAACGATTGTACGAAAAATATCGAAATATATCGGCTTAACTGCTACTACAATAATCTAGTGCTATCGCACACACTCGTACGTTCACACACGGTGCTGCGCTGTGCTGTGCACCGTGTGCTCCGCTTGGTGACAGAGTAGTTACCCTGACCTTTACTCCGTGCGTGTTACTATAAGATGTTTGTGTCCGTGTCCACGTGGCGCAGGGTTCACTGTATTATAAAAAAACTACACACAGAAGGTGCACTCCTCACTGTGAGGATCTCACGTAACCAAAAAAAAAGAACGTTTGCAAAGGCGGAAGCCTGGCGAGTCCGCGTAAGCAGGCAGCCGAATGCCATGTTAAAATCGTTGATATTCTACGAACTCTCACCAGTGACTGTAAGCAGCTATCTTGTACGCAGCGGCCACACCCCGGTAACCACGTCGGCTCGTGGGCAAAACCTGCTAGAGAGGGACGTATGTGTTTTGGCACCCAAGTCTTGCGGTTTATCCCCGCATAGTGAACAGGGTCTGTCTCGGCTTCATTGGCAGTCCACTTCTGGTAGCTCGGCAGCTAGATATGGTGACGTTAGGGGACATATAGGTTATCGTTCAGTCAGACACTAAATCCAGCCCTCAAAATCAAATCAAATCAAAAATGTTTAAAAACAAACAAACTGGTTTGTTCTCCTCCAGTCGTAGCGGTTTCCGTTCCACTGGAGGGTATGGACGAGAGAGTACATGGCACTGCATTGGGTTGCCAGTGAGGCTCGGCAGTTCCCCCTGTGACGACGCAGCTCTATATCTATTGCGAGTGGCACTGCTTTCTCTGCTCAGCCGCAGAGGGGACTAAAGCAGGTGTCCCAAACAAGCGCTTGCTCCAAAAACAATATGGGGGGTAGTAACCACGGCTGTCTATGCGTCCATTTCTTTGTAGTTAAAATAATAAAATAATGAGCGAAAAAACGTTTTACTTTTGGTACGTAGAATATGCGCACTCTGTTAGGCCGACCATCTAATTTATGCCCCGAGCGTAAAACTGCTATTGTCACTCGAGAGCTCCGCCCTACAATGTGGACGTAAAACTGCTATTGTCGCTCGAGAGCTCCGCCCTACAATGTGGACGTAAAACTGCTATTGTCGCTCGAGAGCTCCGCCCTACAATGTGGACGTAAAACTGCTATTGTCGCTCGAGAGCTCCGCCCTACAATGTGGACGTAGCGGCCCTAAGCAAGACACATATAGCCGACGAGGGTGAGCTCATAGAGCGCGATACCTTTTACTGGAAAGGAACTGATGCGAGCAAATCCAGGCGATCTGGAGTAGAGTTCGCTATTAAGACCAATAAAGCTTCAAAGCTAAATGAGTACGTGGTATAAGTGTATGACAGGGGTAATTCATTACGTCTTCATCTAGGTACAGATAATTTCCTCAATTTCATCAGCGTTTTTGCCCTAAATCTGGATAAGGCCGAAGAAATTAAAGACAGATTTTATGAAGAGGTTACTCGAGCGTAAACAACCATGAGGAACCATCTCGAGAGCAAATCCTGCTGCTCGAGGACTTCAATGCGCGAGTTGGCCAAGATATATGAAGCAATGGATTATTATTACCTATATCGCATGTGGCCATAGATGCCGAGAAAACTAATAATTATTAGCTGATTTAACTATCGCAGGAAATGCTAATCATGTTAGGTATTACGATGACTATGATGAAAAACTAACCATGATATTATGTTCCGTTTATTGAATGTTAGAAATAATGTCAGTGAGCCGTGCGCCGGGGTGTGACCGCGGGCCCGGCCGCCTAATTAACGGAGCGCGCAAATGAATTAGCGGCGTCTCCCGCTATCATACAATTAGATGAGTGCGGCTGTCACGAGCCCCTGAGGTCTGACGTCAGCCACCCACGCCGTGACGTCACGAGACTCACGAGTCATCAGTCCCAGCCACCAGCCACCACTATCCACCTATCACCACAAGTGATTTGCATCACAATAAAATAGCGTAACTCACTCATAATCCGCTTCGTTTACCAGTTTCTCGATGGACAACTCCAGTTGAGGTGGGCAACACGTGCGTGTACTGACGTGCTGAATATCACGGAGTCACTCAGCTACTCAACACTCAGGATCACTCACAGTTGGAGCAGGTTGAGGTTTATGACAGCCGTCGATAAACAAAATAATGTATACCTCTGTGTTACTCTATTTTTCTCTATGATTTACTGTGCTGCATAGAAGTAGATAGTTACAAAAAAATCATCCAAACATTGTTCTTCAGCTACCTAAATAGAATTGTTTTATAATATATTTATATAGTCACCAGATTTCAAATTGTCATGTTATCTTATGAATGAGTACACAGTTCACGCTTGCACAATGTTTTCAGCATCAGTTTTGTTCACATGATTGTATTATCTTACTAGTTAGTACATTTCGATTCGCTGGCTGATTCTGTTTGACAACACACAAACAGAATCAGCGCATCGAGCATGCTTTGAAAACAACCAGTTTGTGATCTTTAATGTTCACATTCTTTGTATTGTTGAGCGCTGTGCAGCGGAAGTTGTCAGGAAACGGTTAGTGAAAAAATGAGGTCGTTACTATAAATAATATTGTTGTCTAACTGTACGTACACGTAGGGAGGAATATAAGAGTCCGGCCACACATACAGGGGGTGGTCGATGTGTGCCACACACAGGGGTGTGACGCGGTGACATTCGCGGATGACGTCACGTTGGCCGCGTGTTGCTGTTTAATTGGTGAAGGCGAGTTTACGACACCCGCAACGCAGTAAAGGGCTCTCACTGTTTCTTTGAAATATTATATGTTCTTTAGAATAACCTTATAAGTACCTACCTTTCGTTCATGATCCGACAGTCAGTAAACACTTGGCCAGAACTAATGGATCCTGAAGAAATCAAGAACACAAGAGAACTGTATCGTACAGCCTGACGCTGGGAGCTGGTGAGCTCATCACTTGAGTTGATCTATCGATATTGATGGATGGCCAAAGGGTCAGGGGCCGTAAACAGATCATAGATTCATCATGGTTCGAGTGTGAGAGAAACGGAGCTATATACGACCTATAGCACCATCCTTTTTTCACAACGGAACCATGGTGGATCCATGATCTTTTTTTACGTACGGCACTACTTAGCTTCAAATTACTAAAAATATCAATGCTTAAAAACGTATCTTCTACTTATTTGTATTGATTAAAATGGTATTGGTGCTGACATTATAAACTAGTCGTGATTCTCATTCCACATTCGACCGTGAAATGGATCAATCTATGATCTAGCTCGGCCGTGAACTTGCCGATTTCACAAAACGTATCTGTTTATTTTAAAAATATGCATATTATTCTAACTCTAATACATAGAGAATCGTCCAACGAGGTTAATATTACTTTATAATTTACATAGGCACGCTGTTGCTACGAAACAGATCAAATGTTTTAAAACATGGCCGTTCTGTAGTGTACGAGTATAAATTAGAATTGGAAAAATTTACAAGTAAATATATTAGAACAAAGTGAATGTGGCCTCGCTCGGGGCAAGCTTTGCACGGCTCACAATGTGGGCTCGCTCGGGGCAAGCTTCGCACGGCTCACAATGTGGGCTCGCTCGGGGCAAGCTTCGCGCGACTAACAATATGGGCTCGCTCGGGGCAAGCTTCACATGGCTCACAATGTCACATCATGTTGTGATTACCATGCGTGTGTCCGGCAGGATTGGTACTGATGCTTGTCTCTCGGTTCAGGCTTTGTGGGCTGTGGCACCGAACAACGCTTCGGGGAATACAGGCAACATGTTTACGTGTTGTATCGTTGACTCTCTCATATTGTTTGCGACAAATATGAGATTAATTAATTCTGGTGGAAACGTACGTTGAGATGAAACTATTGTGACATGAGGACTCTGATAGTGTGACACACACGACATACAAGATTTTTATTTAAGTTCTTTTATAAGAGTATTATTTGTTTTGGCGTAAATTTTTCAATAGTCAGATAACTTTTATCTGAAGAATAAATATGACAACATATTTTCTATACAATAGCTGTCAAACCGCCATATTTATTCCCTTTATAAAAGTATCTGACGATTGAAAAATTAGCAGGAGGTAATATTATGAATTACATCTACCTATACACGGTTAATGTTAGGTCGTTCTGGAACCGAAAGGTTTCGGCTCCAGAACGATGTAACATTAATCTGTCAAAATGCCACCAGAGTGAGGCGAAATACCGGAAAGAAAAATAAGAAAAGTTGCCTGGAAAATTTGGGAAACAGAAAGTGCATTTTGTATGGAAATTTTGTATGAATTATTTAAAGGACAGGACAACGTCTGTCGGGTCAGCTAGTTTTATATAAAATTCAGGTTTTTATTTTTTCATATTTATTTCAGTTCAAGGTACCTTATGTTATCGTTGTGATAAATTGATGCCGTAAGAAAAATGTATTTCTTTCTTTTCGTGCTTACTCGTAGGTACAACTATTGAGATAAATGTCACCAGTTTGCGGTTCGCACCAAATTGTATAATTTTCCTCAACCGAGTGCCGTTAGTAGGTATGTACCTAGTTTATAGTTTTGATAGAAAGTTGATTTGACCACACGATGTTTACGATAAAATTCACTTTATTAACATAATTTATGATAATAGTTACTCTAAACTTTCCCATGGAATCTTTAGCATCTGTAGGACACAGCGTTTTACATGTCAGGATTTTAGGAAGGAGAAAAATATCGTAGGTACGTAACGTAATGATGAAACACAAAAATACGTCCGCTGTTGACGCACATGAGTGAAGAAACGGAAGGGATAGGTAATTAGGTAGTAGTTAGTAGGTACATATATTTGGCAACCATGTTATGCGACTAGTGGGCGTGTCAATCAACTTCAAAAACCAAAATAATCACAAACAGTAAAGAAAACGAGCCTATAAATATTATATGGTCAGAATGTAGAATTCGTCAAAGAAATTTATTTGGTTCAATCAATTTCATTTGATAATCCCACTGAAAATGAAGTGCAGAGAAGAATCGCTGTAGCATGGAAAAAATACTAGGAATTGAAGGAAATAATGACAAATAAATCAATACGTATTAGAATTTTATACATATTAATCTTTGAAATATCAATCCTACCGTGTCTGACATACGGTTGTCAAAGTTGGTCGCTAAGAAGTTGGTTTCAGAGAAAATTAAAAACCAAGAAATTAGAAAAATTACGAAAGTGACAGATATTGTTGAGTTGCACTAAGATGGAACTGACCCGCCGGTCATATAATTATGTCGGATGGCAAATGATACATGGACCAAACAAAAAATTTTTTTACAAAAAAATACAACCGACTTCCAAAAACAACACTACAAAGTGAAAAATAACTTTAATTTCGGAAGTCGGTGTCTAGTTAAATGTATTTTCGTTTTTTGCCACCGACTTCCGAAATTAAAGTTATTTTTCACTTTGTAGTGTTGTTTTTGGAAGTCGGTTGTATTTTTTTGTAAAAAAAGTTTTTATTTTTCACTTTTTATATGGGACCAACTGTGATGTATAATATATATAATATATATATAACCCTCTCGAACAAAACAAAAAAAATCCAAATCGGTCCAGCCATCTTCGAGTAATCGGGGAACATACATGAAAAAAAAAAAAAAAAAAAAAAGGTTCCGACGATTTGAGAACCTCCTCCTTTTTGAAGTCGGTTAACTAGAACATCATCCATATAAAAGTGGGGAAAAAATACGTATTATTGAAGCTAACTCAAAAACTACCCAAGCAAAGTTAATCAATTTTATATGGGACCAACTGTGATGTATACCCTCTCGAATAAAACAAAAAAAAACCAAATAGGTCCAGCCATCTTTGAGTAATGGGGGAACATACATAAAAAAAAAAGGTTCCGACGAATTGAGAACCTCCTCCTTTTTGAAGTCAGTTAAAAACCAGTGACAAACACTACTGGAAAAAAGTGGAGGAGGCCTACGCCAAGGAGGCGACTACTACTAATTTAATAGAATAGAATAGAACAGAATAGACATTTATTTTGCAAATATGGGTAGTATATAATTGGTGTTACGATGCAGTAAATCACAGCCATATTTCACATTCGGCATGCAAACATTAATCATTTAAAATAACAAGTTTAATTGATTGCATTAATTATTAATTGTTGTAAAGATATTAAAGATGAAGTTGAATTGATTATTCACATTTTTTTCTTTTTAATAGAAACTCACTTACACTGTAGTACGTTTTATCCATTAAAAATTTACCCAGTCTAGCTTTAAATAGCATTGTTGTCAAGTCTTTCCAAACACTCGGTAATTTATTTTAAATAATTGGAGCCATACAATAAACACTTCTGCGCATTAAAGTAGTTCGTTTACTGTTGTCGCGCCTATTTCTTGGGAATACATCAGATAAAAGTTCAAAACAACTTGGATTTTGCTTCTCAAACAGCTGCTTCGAAAATTTAAATAGAAGGAAGTGTCACTATACTGTCTGTAGTTTTAAGTTTAAACATTGATCGGAGACATCTTTTTGGGCCTTATATGCTGAGTCTTTATCAGATGAGTTCGCCCAGGAAACGACACCTGAGATTCAACTATACCGTGGTAAGCCGTAAGAAGTGTTCTGGCTCGCTATCTACTATGGAGGATAGTCTATATAAAACATATGCAGATGAAATTATTTTTTTACACAAAATATCTATAATGTGTGTGCTTTCCAAGTTAAGTTGTTATTTTTCTGTAATCCCAAACATTTTGTATTACTTGCTTCGTCAATATTGTAATTTTTGTAATTTATGTGAAAATTTGTTTCGCCGCGCGTACGTTGTCTAAAGTGTATGGAATAGTGTGTGTGTGGTGTGTATCTCTGTCTTACCTAAATTTATATTATACAGTCAAGATAATTAATTTATGTCACTTTCGTATGTAATTGCATTTTTACAAGGGATTGTTATGGTGCTATCATCATTAATAATTTATTAATATTTATTAAAAATAAATTAACATAACATTAAATTAACATAACATCAATTCCATTTAGCATTAGAATGCACCAAAGCAAAAAAAAAAAAAAAATTGCTTGTCAAAAATTGTAATAAGATAATTATACTTTTATTTAAGTATACGCACGCTTCAAACATTTTGTAAAAAAAGTGTAATCGGGTAGTAGAATAAATGGCTTTTTCATTTTATTTTTATATTATTTATTTTTGTCTACAAAGTAACGTTACGGCATGCGGTTGCGGATTGTGCTGAAACGATATTTATATAATATACTAGCTGCGCCCCGCGGTTTCACCCGCGTAGACCGGGATAAAAAGTAGCGGTATGAAAAATAGATGTTAGCCGATTCTCAGACCTACTCAATATGCTCACAAAATTTCATGAGAATTGGTCAAGCCGTTTCGGAGGAGTACGGGAACGAATATTGTGACACGAGAATTTTATATATAAGATTATATACAGGGTTACTGGTAACTCGACGTATTCCTTGCAGGACGTCATAGTAGGGTTAAAATGCAGCAAATTAGGCCACCAAATGTTCTACCGAAATTCAGTAGTTTTTGAGTTAATTCGATTTTTAGCTTTTTTATGAAAAATCCCAGATTAAATCATTTGGAGCCAATTTAAAAATGATTTACGGCGCGACTGTACTGAAATTTAAGTTAACATCATAGCTGACGCCGTAACAGATCCTTGTTAATAATTCAAAGTTCAAAAATGCCAAAAACTTTGGCAAATATCACTAAAGAAACATTTAGTTTTTTTGTGAATTTTGCTATTACTTCATACAAAATGTTGTCTAGTGAAAAAAAAAATTACTACGTCTGATGTACAAATTACTAGGAAAATATCCTTGTCTTATCAGCTATTCAGAAAGGTATGAAAGTTAATACAAAGTTAAGGACTACATTATGTGCGTCTCACAAAAAGGTGATTATTCGGAAAATCAATAAAACTATTTCGTGAATATTAGCATTATTTTTAATAATAAAATATCAGTTTAAAAACTTTTACTACACTTTCACACGTCTTGTTCGATGTGCTGCCCTCGGTTTCTAATACACGTTCTTATTCGCTTCCTCACTTCAGTTTTTGTGATTCTTGATGTGATTGTTGCCCTCATCTGGTCCGCTGCATCTCTTATTCTCTCCCTTAGTTCTTCAATTGAATTTACTGGGGTCACATAAACTAGGTCTTTCATATGACCCCAGACGTAAAAGTCTAGTGGCGTAAGATCAGGGCTACGTGCAGGCCACGGAATTGGCCCACCGCGCCCTATCCATCGGTTTGGGTAGGTTTCATCCAGCAATTGTCGAATTGTGATTCGGAAGTGGGCTGGACATCCGTCATGTTGATACATCATGTTTGCTCTTCTGTCTTCCGGTACATCCGTGAGCAGTGGTGTTAAATGATTTCTTAGGAAATCTTCATAAAGTTCCCCATTTAATGTTTGGGGTAAAAAATGTGGGCCAATTAATTTGTCGTCGATAATACCCAACCAAACATTAAGCGAGAATCTACGCTGGGATGCGGTTGGTTTCAGTTTCTTAGGATTTGCTTCTGCCTTCGGTGCCCAGTAATGTAAGTTGTGGTAATTTGTGATACCATCACGGTCAAAACATGACTCATCGGTCCACAGAATGTTTTTTAAAAAGTTTTCGCTTTCGGCGTCGGCATTTAGCATAAAACGACAAAATTCAAGCCGTCTTGGCGGATCTCCCTCTTCTAATGACTGGACAGATTGATAGTGGTATGGATGTCGGCCTGATAAGTGAACTACAGACCAGACTTTCCACTGTGACATAGCAAGCTCACGCGCTACGATGTTTGTCGATATGTTGGGGTCGTCAATAAAACGTTGAAGAATCAGCTCTTCGTCCTCAGCCGTGTATCTCCGAGAACGACCAGTGTCAATTTGCCTGCTTCTTTGGACGCTGCCAGTTTCAGATAATCGCCGATAAGTCGATCCAAAAACACTAACGTGTGGGAGTCGGCGGTTGGGAAAACGAAGTTGATATTCTCTCCGCGCCTGAGCAGCGTTACCGTCACTAAGTCCGTAACAGTACATTATGTCAGCGTATTCAAGGTTAGAATATGCAGCCATAGTCAGCACTTATGAAGGCACAGCACAGCACAAGAGCAAGATACGCAGTATCAGTTAAGGAAATAGCCAGATAACAAAACACGAGCTTGCGCGACGTAGAGTTGAAACTAACTGACTCTGACGACCAGATTTTGTAAAGTCGCACCCCGTGTCATGCCGGGAGAACAATAGTGACCAATCACAAAGCTTGCCGAGTGTTTGGGGTTCAAGCGCAGGTAAAAACTACGAATAATACGAATATGAAACAATAGGTTGACCGTCTCGCAATTTTACCTGCTCCTCATAAAACTCATTCTTTCCCTGTCACACATGCAAAAGTATTGACAATCATACCTTTCTGAATAGCTGATAAGACAAGGATATTTTCCTAGTAATTTGTACATCAGGCGTAGTAATTTTTATTTTCACTAGACAACATTTTGTATGAAGTAATAGCAAAATTCACAAAAAACTAAATGTTTCTTTAGTGATATTTGCCAAAGTTTTTGGCATTTTTGAACTTTGAATTGTTAACAAGGATCTGCTACGGCGTCAGCTATGATGTTAACTTAAATTTCAGTACAGTCGCGCCGTAAATCATTTTTAAATTGGCTCCAAATGATTTAATCTGGGATTTTTCATAAAAAAGCTAAAAATCGAATTAACTCAAAAACTACTGAATTTCGGTAGAACATTTGGTGGCCTAATTTGCTGCATTTTAACCCTACTATGACGTCCTGCAAGGAATACGTCGAGTTACCAGTAACCCTGTATAATATAAAATATATATTATATAACTTTTAGCACTGTGAAGGACTCAAATGTAATGCTGAGTTGACTGATTGTTTGAGTGCAAATGAACCTAGTTACCTACTTCGCACGAAGACGATTATTATCCAAAATACAGAACCATGTACTAACTGAAGCATTATAAAGTAGTGGATGTCAGAATATGATAGGTGTAAAGAGCGCGTGTCCGCGTGCGATGCTATTGACCTCCAAACACTCGGGGGCTGGGGGGCTGGGGGTTGGGGGCTGAGGGCTGGGGCTAGGGGGCTCGGGCGAGCCGGCAGAGGGTGGTTAATGTGGGCCATTCGTTAGCGCCGCGTGCGCCGCGCCCCGCACACTAATCATCATAATAACTACAACTGTGGGACTTTTAATAACCTCGATGCATGCGTGTCGCTTCACTGTGCAGGAAACAGCGACACTTCTCAAAATGTTCTGGCTTTGGTTGCTGCAAGTGGTTTCCTGTATGAACTTGCTTCGGGTACAAAGCTGCGCAGCATCGCATAGCAGTTTGTATCCGACAGAGGTGCGCCGTCAAGGGGAACCCGCTTCACGCATCTTCAGATCTGTTTGGGTGCCACTGTACAGCTCGCAAGCACCCCTGCTGTGAGTAGCAGTACACTTAAGCGGCTGGTACCAGCTCCATTCAGTTTTCCATCCATTCTTCGCGCTTAAATTGAAAGCGCTTTAACACGTTGGCTGCCATACGAGTATACTCGTAGTAACAGTATACTCGTAGGTTGCTAACAAATAACAGTAGTATATTTAGTAAAGAGCCTGTTACCGCAGTATGCGGCAGTTAGTGATACTGTAGGAGCTGAACCCGATATGTTGTTGACAGCAAGTGAAGCCCGCGTCGCGCTCGCTGCGACCGGCGCTCGGAGCTCGGAGCAGCTCGCTCCTCTACTGGAGGTCCGCTGACTGCGTGAAAGGATCACGTGATGCCATCGTATGCGCTCTGCAGACGGAGGACTACATTATACTGGATATGTGTGGACGGATTTATGTAGCTTACATCATTTTCATGGAAATTTTAATTACCTACTTAATATGTGTGGCCGTTAAGACAGCGACATTTTTTTGTCATAGACACTTACTTACATCTTACATGAATAAAATATACTTAAATTTATTTGTAATTTTTCAACATTTAACAACTAACATACATCACCAAATAAATGGTATACCGTAGAACTTGGTGAGCCAGCTGAGTGCATGCTTTAAATTCAAGCAAAACTTCGATACTAAAATGTCAGACATGAATCCGAAGTCAAGTCTCCATTGTCAAGTTCTGAATCATAGAGGTCGTGAAGCGTGTGTGAACTGTGTAAGTCAGAAGGGGTTGTCGTGGAAGTGCACGAGGAAGGCGCGCCACAGGTCGTCGGCCGCGCTCCACAGGTGGGGTGGGCCCACGGGGCCCGCGAAGCCCGGGCTGCACCGCGCGCCGGATCCCGGCAGGCGGCAGGCGCGGCTTGCGGCCCGCACGGCTCTCGCACCCTTCACTTACACGTTTATGATAATTGGTGAGCAGCCCTCACTAATGATGTCACACAAGTTGTATCGCGACACTGTGACAGTCGTGTGGTGAAGAGGCGGCGACATACTGGTGCGCTCTGTAGCTGACAGATTGGCGTAGGTATAGTTATGTAGTAGTTTTTACGATTCCAAATTCATTTTAAGACCGTCATCCAGCTTGCAGCACTCGGTTCATTGACTAAAAGTACAAAACATTGTGAGTGATTTAAAAGTCACTAGAATAATATTTTAAACATTCGTCACGTCTCGTCTGCGCCACCGGAAGGGGTAGGCGGCGAGTATTTTCCGCATGCCACTCGCGAATGTCTATATGTCCTAGCTCCTAGCAGTACTGCCAGTGCATGTGAGATATCGGCGAACGAGAAACAGTCGTTTTGGTTACATAACATGCCACATGCATTTAATATGTTTGATGAAGAAATCTGCAGATGTCCTCTACTGAAGTACGTTAAGAGCACACGACAGGACAGAACAGTAGCCCCACTTTAAATGCAATGATAAATAGAAATTAATTTTAACCAATCGTCGGGGTCCTTCGTAGAGACGTGTCAAGTGTCGACTGATTCATGTTGACAGACTGCATGGCAAACTGTTGCCTGCAGCTGCAGCTGCCTGTGCTGCTGCCTGCGCCACTTGACCACGATGCCAGTACAAGAATAAAGCAGTACGCAAGTACCACCACTCCACGAGCTGACCTGCCTGAGCTGACGTATGACGTATATTATGTCGTAGGGATTTCACGAAATCCCTAGGGATACCACGAAATCACGGTAGATGTCGAATATTCTTATCTATAAAGTCTTCTCACTAAAACTGTTTAGTGATATGATAAAATACTAATATACTCGTAAAGTCAGTGATTTTGTCGTTTCACTAAACTAAATCTAGTACAATGTCAAAAAAGCGGACACTAGAGAATAAGATTTGAGCCATGCGTACCTACGGTGAACCCGCACATTTCGTAACATTAAGTAGGTTATGCTACATCAGCGTTTGCATACGCGCGATCATTTAGTGAACTGGCTAAGTAAAATAAATAACAACTTTTTATTATGGAAACAAACCTGAAATCGCGAAAAAAAATCTGCTGTTCAGTACATTTATGTTCGAATAATTCGTCAAAATGTAGGGAAGTGCTGATTTATTTTTCGCGATTTCAGGTTTGGTCCCATAGTAAAATTTGTTCATAATGATGAGTACCTACAATGACGCCTTAAAAGATTGCCACTGTTTACACTTACACCCTGTATCTGTATAAATAATCGTTTTAACTATATCTGGCTATCACAATATGAATGTGTTGAACACTATTGCTGAACTCTTGTAGAACCACCCGCAGTCTGACTGCTTCCTTAATAAATTAATCGTCGTGTATAGTAGTAGTTCTTCTGTGTGTTGCTCCGTGCAGGAACGATGTGATGACGTCACGGCGTGGCTGCGCGCGCCGCGCCGCGCCGCTCGACGCTTGATTAATTGCCTGCACCGGATTGTTCGCCGCGAAAGTGAATAGCTTGCACTGTTGCGTTTAACTGCAACACATTACACTAATGTCTCGCCGGCCATTAATACTCAGGAAAAATGGACGCAACGCAAGTGACTATCCATAACCGTGGTCAACTTAAGCTTGGTAGCTTAAGTTGGCCACAGTTATGGATAGTCACTTAAAATGTTTGTTAATTGATGTCGCCAAGGCTGAAGGCACACTGTATATACTTACCTATACATAGAGGCTGTCAGCATCTCTTTAGCGTTGTTTTTTTAAAGGTGCTATGGTTTTTTGGTGGTGTAATGGTGTGGTGGTGGTGGTTTGTTTAATTCCTTTCGTTATTTACCTTAAACGTTGCTCTTATTTACCATAAACCTTTCTCGACAAATGCTCTTTTTGAGAAACCCTTGAAGACTCTTTAAAATATACCTATTTTAGAGAGTTTAGCTTAATTTTTGACATTAACAGATGTTAAGCAATGAATCTATACTAATATTATAAAGAGGTTGTAGGTGCTGACACATCTAAATAATAAGTAGGTTAGCTACGTAAGTTGTACAAGTTATTTATAAGCAATCAGTAAAATAAATTATTTAGTCTTGTTCGGTATTCGGTGTGTTTCGTTATTATGTTCACCTACTCACAACGTGCACTAAATACCTGCTGCTACCGGACCGAAGGTATTTGTTTGTTTGTTTGTAAGTTTGTATGTAGGGGGTAATCTCAGGTCCTAATGATCTAATTCTAAAAAATGTTTTCACTGGTAGAAAGCTACAGTATTCCTGAGTGCTATAATGACGTATGAATGATCGAATGAATTGCATCGACCCCAGCGTGGTGTGACCAGACTCGATTACTCGAATGAACCCAGAGATTCACACTAGCCCCTGTTGCCTCATGTTACATCATCATCTTCATGTATATCCATTGCATATCAAGGAGTAGACCGGGGGGCGCGGATGGTAGGGAAGACATACCATTAGGATATGGAGGGGATAAAGAGCCATACCCAGTATGCACCGTACAGTAAGCATTGGAATAGTGGAGAGACGGGTGATATAATATGGATAGGATGTTTTACGACGTTGCTGCCATGTTGCTGAGCCAATCACATTATTCCTGAGTGCTTTAGGCTATAAATTATATATATATATATATATATATATCATGCATAACAATTTTTGTCTAGCAAGTCGGAAACAAATACCTCTTAAAACAGGATTATTTTCATGCGTTGCCTAAATAGTTGTTAAAAATTAAAAACAATGTATGGCAACCAGTCCGTCTTAAATAATTCTACAAAAAACTCCGCGACACCATATTTCTATATTTTATCTTTTATACTTCTTTTATTGTTTTAAAAAAGTATTTTTTTGACATACTTACTTTTGGATGATTATTTAAACAACAAAATATTAATCCTTATCAAAATAAATTATTTTATGATCACAAGGACATCATAGAGATAAGATTTGGTGTTTCCAGTTGCTCATACGAGTATAATTTCGGAGATAATATAAAATTATTAAAACTCAAAATAACTTTCATTCCTACCGCACGAGCATAGAACATATAATGCTTCGTGCGAATGTTTTATCCATTTATCCATAGCTGACGTTGTGCAAATACGTCATTTTTCTGGATTGCGAGATTTTCCGCGGATTGATGACCCTTCTCGATGTAGTATTTCAGTATTGTCGGTGGAATAAAGCGAAAGATTTTGTTTTTTTGTTAGTTTGTTAGAACGCGCTAATCTCTGGAACTCCCAGTTCGATTTGAAACATTTTTTTTTGTATTTTATAGCCCAATTCTTGAGGAAGGCTACAAGTTATTTAACATCAGGGCCTAGGGCCCGTAGGAGTCAAGCAAAAAAAAAAAGTCTGAAAAGGAGGCTAAGTCCAAACGAAGTAATAGCGCGGGCAAGCGATGCGATGCGATGCGACGGGATGGGCGCCCCCGCTCACCCCGCCCACCCGTCGCATCGCATCGCTTAGCTCCTCCTGCCCACCCATCACATCGCATCGCATCGCTCCCTCCTCTCCCCTTGGGGATAAGAAACTTCACGCGGACAAAGTCGAAAAGATGAGAGGGATGAATATAAATGTGAGTAAGACGAAGGTCATGAAGTTTGAAAGAGAAGAGGCTGTATCGGTGCGTAATGTGAAAATAAATAGAGTGTGGAGCAAGTAAGTGAGTTTGTAGGTATATTTGGAGCAAGTAAGTGAGTTTGTAGGTATATTTGGAGCAAGTAAGTGAGTTTGTAGGTATATTTGGAGCAAGTAAGTGAGTTTGTAGGTATATTTGGGGAGTCTGTATAGAAGGTATGGAAAGATTGATTGATGGAGAGAAAATGCGGGAAATAAAGTGAATGGTGCTATACATTCGATTGTGACCAAACAGTTGATAACCTACGATTAGGTATGGAAGTAAATGTTGGGTTGAGTTCCCTTACGGATACGTCCGGGGGGAAGGCCAGTCTCCGGGACGGTGCACCCTGGGGTACGGGCAATGGCTCCCTATTAGGCGCTATTTGCCTAAGGGGTCCCGTTGTCCGTATGCCAATATCCTGTCGGAGGTACGCTCCAACGTGTGTCCCTCTGCTTAAGCAGAGACGCACAGCGGCGGAGTAAGAGCGGGCTCGGTGTGCACTAACCCTGCCGCCGGGCAGGCAGGAGGAAGTCATTTCCTTCTGCCACCGTTAGTCTCGTAGCCCCGAAGATTGTCAGGTCATGTCTCTGACCTTTGACGGGGGTCGAGGGTCTTGGCTTAATCGCCCGGACCGCGAGGAAGAAAACCTCTATAAAAAATCACCCCAAACCTCCAAGCGGCGGCGCACCGTGAGGGAGGTTGGTAGCTTGACTAATGGGTAGCTAAATTAGTCGTTAGTGCGAACCACTGTTTTTGAGAAGATATAAAGTTTTTTACTCGTGGGAACAACTATGGTACAAACTAAAAATAAAGGACGTAAAGAGGAGGGGAGTGATGCGGCGTCGGAGTCCGACGCCGCATCTGGCGCGAAGGGCACGAAAGGCTCATTTAAGAGTCCGGAGGGCGTAGTGGTGAGGTCTGCTGGGGGGAGGAACGAAGAGTCCTTCCTGAAGCGGAATAAAAATCCGGGGGATGGCCAGGGGTCTTCCTCGGACGGCGGGGTGAGCTCGGCCCGCAGGAAAATTGCTCGCCGGGGCCAAGGCTGGACCCGGAAAAAAGGGGGCAAGGGTCGGGTAGTCCCCACGCAGGAGGACAGCGAGCTGAGCAGAGCTAGCTCAGCCGAGCCGGCCGAGAGGGTCGCCATGGAGTCGTCTGGCGGTGAGTCAGACGCCGAGGGCGGCTCCAATATAATACGAGCGGCCAGGTTCGAGGAGGTCGTGGTGGCGGCAATCGAGGGTGTGGCCTTGAAGAGCACTCAGTCCTCTAAAGACAAGGCCATACCCGCAGCCAAGGCTTCCATCATGGCGGCAGCGGAGGCATTGCTACAGGGGCCTCCGACGGACGGCATGTCCGAGATGCGGGCGGAGGTCGCCCGCTTGACAGCCGCCATGGAGCTTCTCCGAAAGGAGAACGAGGAGCTCCGAGCGGACCTGGCCGGGCTCCGAGGAGCCGGCCCCCGAGATGGTTCACAGGGCGGGTCGCAGCAGGGGCAGGGTGGGCCCGAGCCTGCTGAGGACCGGGTGCTGGCCCTGGTGCGGAAGGAACTGGCTGCCCTCAACAGGCGTTTCTCAGTCCTGGAGGGCATTGTCCTGCGGCCCCCGCTAGCGGCAAGCCGGCCGGCCTCGGGCCAGCCAAAGGCGGCTACGTATGCCGCCATGGCTGCCACGGCCAAACCAGGATCGGCGGGGCCAGCGAAGAGTGCAACTGTGCCTGAAAAGGCACCTACGAATGCCCCAGTCGAAGCCGTGGCGGCGACGCGGCTGCCCTCGCCTCCTAAATCTCTTCCGGCTGACGCCGAATGGCAGGTAGCCGGGGAGAAGAAGAAGGCGGGTAAGGCAGCAAGGGCGGCCAAACGAAAAGAGAGGCGGCGGCGGCGCAAAGAGCGAAACGTTGCGGCGAGGTTACATGCCCCGAAGTCCGCAGCTGTAGTGATCACACTACAGCCGGAAGCGGAGAAGAAGGGCGTGTCCTACCGCGACGTGCTCACCAAGGCGAGGGCGGCGGTGAACCTGGAGGAGCTCGGGGTAGTCGATGGCATTCGAGTAAAGGTCACTGCGACCGGGGCTCGGATGCTGGAGATTCCCGGTGCGGCCAGTGGCCCGACCGCTGACGCTCTAGCCGAAAGGCTTAGGGCGTCCTTAGATGCGGACATGGCCCGAGTGTCCAGACCCGCCAAGTGCGCTGACATGCGCATCCTGGGTCTGGACGACTCAGTGACGGAGGGAGAGGTGGTGGCCGCCGTGGTCAAGACTGGGGGGTGCGCCTTCGAACAGGTGAGGGTAGGCACCATCCGTCTTGACTCCACGGGGATGCGAGCCGTTACGGTGAGCTGCCCCGTGTCGGCGGCCCAAAAGATAGCTGGGGAGGGCCGAAGGTTCCGGGTGGGCTGGGATTCCACGCGGGTGAAATTGCTGGAACCCAGACCTCTGAGGTGCTTCCGTTGCCAAGTGGGCAATCACGTCGGAGTCAAATGCACCTCGGAGGTGGACCGCAGCAGTCATTGCTTCCGTTGTGGTCAGCCCGGTCACAAGGCCGGCTCGTGCAATGCCACGCCGCACTGCTATTTATGTGCGGCTGCTGGCAAGCCGGCCGATCACCGGGCTGGAAGCAAGGGCTGTGGTCCATCCACTAAAGCCCGGAGCAGGGGCAAGCCCTCTGCCACCGCCGTCACTGCCGCGGCCGCCGCCACAGCCGTCGCCGTTGCCGCCTCCACTGCCGTCGTCGCCGTACCCACTGCGGCAGGACCCACACAGGGGGCTCAGGGAGGGGGTGAAATGGAGTGTCAGTAATGGCTCCATTACGCCTCCTCCAGGCGAACATCAACCACTGCGCCTCAGCTCAGGATCTGTTGCTCCAGAGCATGGCGCAGTGGTCGATTAACATCGCCGTAGTCGCTGAGCCGTACTTTGTCCCGCCCAGTGATTACTGGGTGGAGGACCTGAGCGGCTCAGTGACCCTCATTTCGTCGGCCGCCGCCGGTACCCTGTCGCTCGAAGCTACTAAGAGAGGACAGGGTTGCGTTGCAGCACGGTTTGGGGAGATTGTCGTGGTAGGGGTATACTTCTCCCCGAACCGAACTCTCGCCGAGTTCCACAACTCCCTTGCGGAGTTGAAAACCGTCGTTGTCGGGTTCCGTTCCCTTCCCGTGCTCGTCCTCGGGGACTTCAACGCCAAGAATGTGGCTTGGGGTTCCCGGTATACGGACACACGGGGCAGGATGGTGGAGGACTGGGCTCTGGAGACAGGCCTGGTCGTCCTAAACCGGGGTTCTGTCCCCACATGTGTGCGGATGCGGGGCGCATCAGTGGTGGACATCTCGTTTGCCAGCCCCGCTCTGGTGCCGCATGTTGTTGACTGGCTACTGGTGGTCGCCGGAGCTGACGGCTCTGCGCGAGGCATGCGTTGCTGCGCGGCACCGGTACACCAGGCACCGCAGGCTCCGTATCCGCCCACCGGATACGGAAGCCATTCAGGCGGAGCTGTACGAGGGGTACAGAGCGGCGAAAACCGCCCTCCGAGCGGAGATCTCGCGGGCCAAGGGTCTGGCTCGCGAGGAGTCGCTGGGGACTCTGAACAGAGACCCGTGGGGACGCCCCTATAAAATGGTGCGGGATAAACTCCGCCCCTGGGCTCCCCCGCTGACGCAGAGTCTCCGGCCGCAGCTCGTGGAGGACGTGGTGAGCGCTCTGTTCCCTTCGCGAGGGGAACATACTCCCCCGCCCATGGCTCCGCCTCCTGCGGTGCCCGATGCGGACCACATCACCGACGACGACGACGACGATGCTCCGGAAGTGACCGAGGTAGAGCTGAGAGCGGCGGTACGTAGGCTGAGTGCCAAAAATACCGCCCCAGGACCCGACGGCTTGCCAGGAAGAGCTTGGGTTCTGGCCTTTGGGGCTCTCGGGCCTCGACTAGGGGGGCTCCTAAGCGCATGCTTGGAGAGGGGCCAGTTCCCACTTCGTTGGAAGACAGGGAAACTGGTCCTCATTAAGAAGCCGGGGCGCCCTGCGGACTCTCCGTCCGCTTACCGGCCCATCGTGCTGCTCGACGAGGTGGGCAAGCTCTTTGAAAGAGTCATTGCAGACCGCCTCGTCGGGTGGCTGGTGCAGGAGGGGCCGGATTTGGCGGAGAGCCAGTTTGGTTTCCGCAGGGGGCGCTCTACGGTGGACGCCATCATGCGCGTGCGAGCCCTCACGACGGGGGATGCTGTGGCCCGGGGTGGGGTCGTCTTGGCGGTGTCTCTAGACATCGCCAACGCCTTCAATACCCTGCCCTGGAGTTGCATCAGGGAGGCACTCCGGTATCACCGGGTGCCAACCTACCTCCGTCGAGTGGTCGAGGCCTATTTGACGGACAGGGCCGTCATCTACCCCGGTCATCAGGGGGAGTGGAACCGGCGAGAGATGTCGTGCGGTGTCCCACAGGGATCGGTCCTGGGGCCACATCTGTGGGACATCGGGTACGACTGGGTGCTGCGCGCCGACCTCCCTAGCGGCGTCAGCGTTGTATGTTACGCTGATGACACGCAGGTCCTGGCGCAGGGGAGGTCGCACCAGGCGGCGGCTGAACTAGCGACACGCGGGGTTGCGACAATCGTAGAGAGGATCCGGCAGTTGGGACTCGAGGTGGCCCTGCACAAGTCCGAGGTCATGTGTTTTCATGGTCCTCGGAACGCGCCACCGTCGGGTTCCCAAATAACGGTAGGAGGGGTTCACATCGGGGTTGAGTCGACGATGAAGTACCTGGGACTCGTCCTCGACAGCCGGTGGAACTTCGTGGAGCATTTCCGACGTTTGGCTCCCAGACTGGAGCGGGCCGGGGCTGCCTTGAAGCGGCTCCTGCCCAATCTGGGGGGTCCAAACGCCTCCTGCCGGAGGCTTTACGCGGGGGTCGTGCGGTCCATGGCCCTTTACGGGGCACCGGTGTGGGCGCGTTCCCTGAGGCTGCGACCAGCCCGCCGGTTGAACGCGTCCCAGAAGGTCATGGCCATCCGGCTAGTACGGGGATACCGCACGGTCTCATGTGAGGCGGCGTGCCTCCTTGCCGGATTACCGCTATGGGATCTGGAGGCAAAAGTCCTCGCGCACGTGTGGGAGTGGCGCGAGGAGGTGAAACGCCGGGGCGTAACTCCGCTGCCGCGAGAAATCACGGTACAGCGGACAGAGCTCCGGCGGGATCTCATGGCGACATGGAGAGTGCGATTGTCGCAACCCAGCGCTGGGCACGCCACAATTGCGGCGATAAGTCCCCTCTTTGAGGAGTGGTTGGAGAGGCGCCACGGCGTCCTCACCTTCCGCCTGACGCAGGTCCTCACCGGACACGGTTGTTTCGGGAGGTTCCTGTTTCGGATAAGGCGGGAGAAAACGCCCGGGTGTCACCATTGTGTGGATCGCCCGGAGGACACGGTGGAGCATACAGTGGAGGTCTGCCCGGCTTGGGCGGAGCACCGCCGTGTTCTCACGGAGGCGATCGGCGGCGGCGATCTCTCGCGTCCAAACCTGGTCCAGGCCATGGTGCGGAGCGAGAGTGCATGGGAAGCCGTCACCTCCTTCTGCGAAGCAGTAATGCTCGCGAAGGAGGAAGCGGAACGCGTGAGGGAGAGGCAACAGCCGCGCCCTCGCGCCCCTAGCCGCCGTAGGAGACGCCCTGGGCGGCGGGAATCGATTGCCGATTCCCGGCCACCGTAGGCGCGGGCTTGCGGACGACGAGTAATGGGCAGCTCGCCGTCCGGTAAGGACCAGGCCCGGGTCGACGGCGCGTTGTGTTCCACGCGCGCCTCAAAGAGATGTCAGCAGTGACGGGGTCAATTGGGCCGATGCCGCCGGGGTCGCGGGTAGTTCGAAAGAGATACCGTGGCCCTGGCACGGGCAGCTGAAGGAACATGGGTGGGTTTTAGTCAGTAAAAGTCTGACACGCCCTCCCGCTCTGCCCAGAGCGGGAGAAGTCATTTGATGATTTCCCATCCACAAAAAAAAAAAAAAAAAAAAAAGGGTGTGACAAAAGAAGCATGAAAGCAGAATAAATGCTGTGAGAATGCGTTCCTTGCGAAGGATATGTGGTGTGACCATTTCTATGGGTGTGACTATGAAAGATAGGCTGAGGAATGATGTGATAAGGCAACGGTGCGCTTTAAAAGAAGATGTAGTGACAAAAATTGAAAAGAATATGCTTAGATAGTTTTGTCATATTGAGAGGATGAAGGAAAGGCGATTAATAAAAGATATTTACAAGGCAGATGTGAGCGGAAACGCCGGGAAGGGGCGCCCTAGGAAGACATATAGTGACTTTATTGGTGATGTTCTTCAGAAAGGTCAGGTGCGTAGTACTCGCAACCGGCGTGTGTGTATGACTAGATGTATGAACGTAAACGTGGCAAAAGGAGTATGTAAGGATAGCAGGTGGCGTTTCCGTAGTTTCTGTCTACCCTCATGTGAAGAAGGCGTTAGTTTATATAGATATATATGAGATGGAGACTAGATGCTATGTCCACTGTAGCCGCTTAAGATGCTTCTGCAAGGATATTCTGATAGGATAATTAAAAAATATTTTAATGTAGTTATAATGTTTGACAGATATTTAAAGAGGAGGAAAAACCTTGTAATCTGTTTACAAACTAGGACTACGTAGACTGTGCAGCTTACGTTGAGCCTTTGTAAAGAACCAATATAATTTGAAGACTTCAAACAGTTTTTTTTCTTTTGGACTATTCCGGTCAAACAGTCCGAGTTCGAGAGTACCCTCTTGACCGCTAACAGATGTTATGAGATGGAGACCACTATGTTGAACGTTCAATTCAAATACGAGTAATCGGCCTTCTGAAGTTAAAGTTGTATGGTTTCAACAACTGCAGTAGCATTTATGAGGAGGCTTTGTGTAAGGTTAGGGACCTAGAAGAAGAATTAATTCTTGCAAATGTACATATTGCTAAATTACAAAAACAAAAAGATTGTACTCAGGCTAATCAGAGTAATATTAGCTTGCATGATGAGTTATTAAACATTAATTGCAACCATCATTCATTAGTAACAATAGACCTTACTGAAGAGTCAATATTGAAACATAATATTAGTAGTTATAAAGTAAGTCAAAATAAAATTAAAAAATATGCAAAACCAAATAAAATCATAAATAAATGCAATAAATTTAGAAAGCAACAAAAACACTGTTCCAGCAATACTAAACTAAGGAAAGAACGTGTTTTTTTAATAAATAAATTAAAAAACTATCAAATTAAACTAGAAGACAGTAAGAACATTTATGAGATTGACACTCAACGATTACAGTCTGAAATTCAGGTACTAGAAGAGTCAATACATTCACTCTATACTAAGTATGTGACGTCTGAAAAACAAAATCAGGAGCACATACTTGCTACAAGGGAGTTAGTGGACATGTGCAACTCTAATGTAGACAAAGTGGACCCGCTGACTCTTAGCAGCCCTCAATGTTCATTACATAGAAAATCCAATCTTGGCACTTTCCAACCTGAGGTAACGGAGGACCCGTCCCAGTCAGAAAGTGCTCAGGAATCTATTCGCTTTCAAGATACACCAGATATTGAACTAGGTCCATTGCAAGTAGTTCAGATAGACGCTAGTTCTGTCCCTTATAGTAGTAAAGTATGTTGCAGTTCAATTATGTTTTCTGATAGTTTTGGAAAAGGGTTAGGAAAATTACTTAGCAATAACCTGAGTCATTCTTCTCAAAACTATTGTATGCCTCAGGCTTCCCACAAACAAATAATGGCTTCAATAACTAGGAATAAATATGATCCTAATGCCATTATTACTATACTTATAGGTAACAGCCTTAATGTTACAAAAGATGATATTACTGATAGTGTCACCGAGCTATTGAAGTTAAATTGTAAAAAAATAATTATGTGTGCTTTTCCATATTTTGAATACTTGTCAAACAGACAAAACAACTACATTCATATGTTAAATAGTCACATGCAATTCATAGTTAGTCACCATAGTGACAAGTTTATATTTTTTGACACCAACATTTTTGTTGATAAGCTAAGCTCGACTAGGGATACGGTGTATCTGCCCAGTAGTTTTAGACGTCAAATAGCTAGGCTATTAGCTTTTAATATTAACTCAGACATAATTAGTATGTCGAAGTCATCTATAATTAGCACCACAGTTAGTAATAGTACTAATGTTAAGGTAGTCAATAATTTAAACTAGTTTGTAAGACAACAGAAGGTACCACTAACAGTATAGTTACACTTAATAACAAAAAGGTATTTTCTAGCACTAAAATTGTTAACTGCAGAAAAGGGGCTAAGCAGAAATCCTTGAAATTATTTCATCAAAATATTCAAGGTTTTTCATCTAAACAATTGGAAATTGAATTGTTTTTAGAAAAAACAATGTTTGACATTATTTGTTTAACTGAGCATTGGTTAAAAGATTACGAAATGTTAATTAATTATGAGAATTATAGTGTGGCCAGTTGTTTTAATCGAACATCAATGATGCGAGGTGGTTCACTAATCTTAATTAAAAATTGTATTAAATCAAAAACTCGTACAGACATAGTTGAACTATCGGTTGAACATAGCATTGAACTTTCCTGTGTTGAGCTGGATAAGCATGTCATAGTGTGCGTTTACAGACCTCCAAATTATCAAAACTACTCCATATTCGAGTCAGTAATGGAAGAAGTTTTGGCAAAACTTGCAGCTGGTAATAAGTCAGTAATTATCTGTGGTGACTTTAATATTAATATTTTAGAAAACAATTCAAATACCAGTAGATTGTTAAATTTGTTTAAATCATTCAATTTGTCAAATGTGTTTGTAGAACCAACCCGAATTACTACGACTACTGCTACATGTATTGATAATGTTTTTTGTTGCTGTGACTATTTAGATAAATCCATCGTTAATTATCTCCCTTCTGATCACAGCGGTCAAACTGTAACTTTTGAGTCCAACATACCAATACAAAAAGTGCAGATACAATCCAGACCAATAACATCTGCTAATTTAAAAAAATTTAATAGCACTTTAATTGGTAAGTTAAATGACCAAGAACTAACAATGAACAATGTTAATATTTTGTATGAAGAATTCTTTTCGGTAGTCCAAACAGAGTTCGATAAATCTTTTAAGAAGATCACAAAAACTGTAAGCCCTAAGTTTTTATTTAGTGACTGGGCAACTAGAGGACTCAGGAAAAGTAGGGAAAGACTTTTCGAGCTGTATGGCCTTAAGCCTTATATTATAACACGGAATCTTTTAATAAGTATGTTTCTACTTACTCTAGAATTTTTAAGAATACTTGTAAGGCAGCTAAAGCTAAACATTAGCAACAAGGTTAAATCAGCAGAGAATAAAATTAAGACAGTTTGGAAAATTATCAATAATGAAACTAATAGGATCAAAAAGCATAATTTTGATTACACACTGGAGACGTCATGTGGTCTCATTTGCGATAGCAAAGAAGTTGCTCAAGAATTTGTAAATTTCTTTACCAGTATCCCAGTTAAAACTACTGAAATATTAAACTCCTCGCCCTCACTTTCTTTTGATTTAGTAAAGGCGAACGTTTCGGCCTGCCCGATTGAATTTAACTTTAAGCACATTAACCCCATAACAGTAATAAAAGCTTTTAAGCAAATTAAGATCAAACCGACCGAAGATCTTTGGGGAATGTCTATTAAAGTCTGTACCTCCATAATTGAGACTATAGCGCCTTACTTAGCCTTAATATTTAATTTGTGTGTGGATCAGGGAGTTTTCCCGGATTTAATGAAATACAGTAACGTAATACCACTTTTTAAATCCGGGGACAGTAAGGACACAAATAATTATAGACCCGTATCTGTGTTGCCAGTTTTCAGCAAGGTTTTTGAAAAAGTAATGCTTAATCAAATGCTCAATCATTTTAACACGAATAAAATACTTCACGATCAACAGTTTGGTTTCACCAAAGGACGTTGTACGACCGACGCCGGTGTAACCTTATTAAAACACATTTTTAACGCGTGGGAAGAGGCCCAAGACGCCATAGGAATTTTTTGTGACCTCTCCAAGGCATTTGATTGCGTCGATCACGAAACCCTACTCTTGAAACTTGAGCATTACGGACTTGGAAAACTTGCGCTCAGTTTAGTAAAATCTTATTTAAATGATAGACAACAGCAAGTTCAAATAAATGGTATCACTTCACTTGGTTTAAATGTAAAAATGGGTGTTCCACAAGACTCAATATTGGGTCCTTTCCTCTTTTTAGTGTATATTAATGATTTACTCCATTTATTAAAAAATCAACCACAAATGGTGTTATTTGCTGACGATACTTCCTTGATTTTTAAGGTAGGTAGACGTGATACAAATTTTGACGAAGTTAATAACGCCCTACTGCAGGTCCAAAATTGGTTCACTGCTAATAATTTAGTATTAAATGGGAAAAAAACTAAGTGCATTAGATTTTCTTTACCAAATGTAAAAAGTAGTGATTGTGAGATAGTATTGAATCAAGAGAAACTAGAATTCGTCGATAAAACCGTTTTCTTGGGGATCACGCTCGACTCTAGGCTACAATGGGGTCCTCATTTAACATCACTTGCAGGACGGCTAAGTTCAGCAGCATATGCTGTCAGAAAAATCCGTCAATTTACTGATGTAGATACTGCGCGGCTAGTCTATTTTAGTTACTTTCATAGTATCATGTCTTACGGTATTTTACTTTGGGGACGGGCTGCAGACATCGAGTCAATTTTTATTCTGCAGAAAAGAGCCATTAGAGCCATATATAATCTCCGCAAGCGCGATTCTCTAAGGGAACTGTTTAAGGAAATTAACATCATGACGGTACCTTGTCAATATATCTACGAAAATATCATGTACGTAAGGAAAAATTTACATCTTTTTAGTAAAAGAGGTGAAAGGCATAATTATAGTACTAGAAAAAGGGACCTATTAGCTCAACCAGGTTTCAGACTAGCTAAAGTAGACACGTCGTTCATGGGATACTGTTTAAAATGTTACAATAAAATACCTCCACACATACTTCAACTCAATGAGACTAAATTCAAAACTTGTATAAAACGCACACTATGCAGGCAGGCATATTATAAGTTTGGGGATTACATAACCGATAAAAATGCTTGGCTCAATGCTGGTCCTGCTCCACAACCACAACTAATTAATTAACATTTGAAGATACTGTTGGAGATGCTGAAGATTGTAAGACTATCATTGCATTGTATAGACTCAATCTCCTTTGTATTATATAATTGCATAGCACATGTGTGAGTACTATGTACATACTCTAAAGCTACCATTTACTGGGTACGTCTTTGTTTGACTTGAATGTGCCCTGGCGACTGAGAGTATGTGACGCTCACACTAATGTCTCGCTGATGGTGGCGCGTGTTGGATCATTTAGCCAATCCATGCGTCAGGTTCGTGAATAAGCGCTGTCAGTGAAGGCTGGGCATACCTTAGCGGTCAGGGCTTATTTTAATTTAATTTAAATATTTGAATTGTTTTTTTTTAAGGACGCTGTTAACGTTCTGCATCGTTCTCACATATGAAATTTCAACATGAATGATGTAACCATTATTTTGTAACCATATCTTGATTTAAAAGAGTGTCCGTGGAGTTTCTTGCCCGTTCTTCTCCATAGGTACCTACTAAACTCAAACTCAAACTCAAACTCAAAGCATTTATTTCAAATAAACCAATTACAGGCACTTTTGAATTGTCAATGGGTCGGTCAGTCAGAAAGATGAAGCTAGTTGCCCATTCCAAAGCGTAGTAGATCCCTATGGAGAAGAACGGGCAAGAAACTCCACGGACACTCTTTTAAATCATAATATTTTTACAAAATATTGGTTACATCGTTCAAGTTGAAAATATACATGTGAGAACAATGTAGAAAGACGTGCACGTTAAAAAGCGTCCGTAATAAAAAGATAATAACTAATACAACTAAATTAAAAATTAAAATTAAAAATAAGCCATGGCAGCTAAGAGACGACCAGTCCCAACTGACGGCGCCCGTTCACGAACATGACGCATGGATCAGCACCATTTAGCTCAACCATTTTGAAGGGAACTTAATGATCCAACACACACGCCACCATCAGCGAGACATTTGAGTGAGCATGACATACTCTCAACCGCCAGGGCACACTCAAGTTAGTGAAAGACGTACCCAGTAAAAGGTAGCTTAATAGTAGCTACATAGTGCTCACACGTGCTATGCAATTATATAATACTAAGAGATTGAATCTAAACAATGCAAAGAAAGTTTTCTCTCATCTTAATCTTCAGCAGGTCCAACAATATATCCGAATGCTAATCAATTAATTAATGCGTCCTTGTGGAGCAGGACAAGCATTCAGCCAAGCATTTTTGTCAGCGATGTAATCCCCCAACTTATAATATGCCTGGCTGCATAGTGTGCGTTTTATACAAGATTTAAATTTCCTTTCATTCAGCTGGAGTATGTGGGGAGGTATTTTATTATAACATTTTAAACAGTACCCCATGAAGGATGAGTCTACTTTAGCCAGTCTGAAACCTGGTTGAACTAATTGGTCCCTATTTCTAGTCCTATAATTGTGTCCTTCACCTCTTTTACCGAAAACTATGCTTTGGAATGGGCGCCTAGCTTCATCTTTCTAACTGACCGACCCCTTGACAATTCAAAAGTGCCTGTAATTGGTTTAATTGAAATAAATGCTTTGAGTTTGAGTTTGAGTTTAAATGTCCAAAATAGAATCTCGATTTAGATTAGACGTTCAACTTCTGGGTTTGTTGTTGAGGTACCCCAGAATTAGTAATAAGAAACTCGTTTGTTTATTTAAAATATGTTGTAGAACTTGTTTAACTTGCGAAAGAGAATATTAATAGTTATTCGAAGGCGACGACATTGATCGCGATAACACTCTGGCATCTGTAGGGTGGCGCGAGTGGAGTCGCCTGCGAGCTCTTCGAGAATAAGTTAGGTGTAATAGTACTACCTGCCTGCCTGCTTACAGTGGGGAAGTGCATCCACTGTCTACTGAAACATAGGACATTATACGACAAGGTGCAATTATGAAACACTAGCTGCGCTCCGCGGTGTTAGGTACCCGCGGTTTATGAGAAACGCTAAAACGTGTATTGTTTAATCGATGAGAAAAATATTCACATTTTTACACTGCTGTCACTAGAACGACCTTGGTGTAAGTTGGCACCTATTCACGACTTCAGTGTATACCCGTTGTGTGTACCCGTACAGTGAATCTACTGTTCCCATCTGTACAGGCTCAACTTCGCCATGCGCTGGTAACTAAGCAACGTGTTAGTGTTAAACACTCGATTGTGATCTCCAGCCGATTTCATTTGTGTTGTTAACTAAACACAAATAAGATAAAGTGTAGGTTTGTGAGTCACTTGCATCTCTCACCTGTATCCCGCTCCGCCTCGCTTGCGCTGGTTCACAAGCTTTTAGTTAGCTTTACTCTGATCGGATGGACTCTTGCAAGTACAGTTTGGACAATTTGAAACTTGTTTACTTGTTCTGTTCCAACGACAGTGCCTATTTATTTGGTATAGAATTAAAATATGAACTGATGCTGCAGCCAGGATCGTGTCCGCGTGAGGGAACTCTTTACAGAATATGAAGAAAAGCTGATGCTACAGCCAGGATCATGTCCACGCGAGGGAATTCTTTAACGGTTACTGTTAAATAATAAATAATCCTTTATTTCTTCCATAGCTTACATAATAGATGACACTTTAAATTATATAAATGTCCATGATAAATGATGATGATGACCTCGTAAAAAGGAATATCGCGAGAAGACCCGTTCTCAGTTTTGTTTATAAATGATAGTATGTGGTTTGTAGCTTGCTTACATCTAGTTGTTAGTGTTATTAGTTTTATGTTACAACATTTGGGTTGAGATATGGACCACATCACGGGTGAAGTACTCTTCTAGCATTTTCCATTTGGCTCGGTCTTTTTCTAATTCCACCCATCATTTGTCTGCTACTTGGTTAATATCGTCAATCCATCGTTTTGCTTGAAAAATGTATTTGTAATTTGCTTGTGTTCATAGGCATATGCATAGTATATTAGTTGTGATTGCGTTCTCCGTAGCCATAGCTTCCCATAATGAGATTTTCGTGGTATGTGGGTTTTCCTATTTTCACATTGAAATCTCCTGTGACTTTTACTAAATCATCTGCGAGCGTATGAGCTTTTCTAATATTATTATAGAATTTTTGGATTTCTTCTTCTGTTGAGCTTTCTGTGGGTGCATGTGTCTGAATTCCGGTTACTGGTATCGTCTTGTTATCGTAATGATCACATTTAGCATTGCAAAATTGAGACTAAGTACTTATAATTTTTCCTAAATTGTGGTAGAGCGTTTAAAATAATGTCTTGACATGAATAAAACAAAACATTCTAAACTTGTGCAATAAAATTGATTCGGTCACAAAGGATGGAGAGCGATCGAATATTAATTGGATCGTAGTTTTTCCGTCGCGTCTCGCGAATTCTAGTGAGCTACTTAAATATATGCTACTTGTATATAATAAATACATTGCAAAACAGCTCAAGCCTCTCATAGATATGTATTTGTGAGCAAACGGCCCGTGAGCGTCCAAAGGAAGAAAAAACTCAACGAGTCCGCACACGAGCGAGTCGCAGTGGAAGCCAATGCAGTTCAAGCGTCTGATAATAATGATACAATATTACAATATTATTACAGTTAAATGATCTCTTGTACGCTACAAAGTGTAGGAGCGAGTAAGGTGTCACATGTGTCGCGCATGCGTATGGTTCTGCTGGGAGCGCGTGCGCCGCTTGGAGACTATTATCTCACTTATTTTGGTAGAAATATTAAGAACAATTGCTAAAAAGCAAATACCTATTATTATTTAATAATTTTATGATAACCTTCGCACCCTGTCTCATTCAAATTTTATTCCTAACGGAACCGACTGCTACCTACTGACATATTGACACCACATTCACAATCTTTTCAGTTTTTAATGATGTAGGTACATACGTACGTACGACATTATTGTTACATATGGGTTTTTTTTTAATTTAATTATATAATTTCTGTGCAACACATTTAGTTTGAGTTCACGTATTCCTGCCACTGTATCGAGCGTTGACTAACGCCCTCTCAGTGGAATACTGGAATATCATACCAACGTATGAGCATTCGAAGACGTGTGACATCTAGCAACCCGCACTGGGCCCGCGTGCTGGATTACGGCCCACTCCCTCTCACAGAGAGGAGGCCTGTGTCCCAGCAGTGGGAACATTATAGGCTGATTATGCTATGCTATGTGTGAGCATTTATGAATTTGTTTCAGCTATAGACATATACATACTTTACTAGATATTCGATAGTTCGGTCTTCGGGAAGTGCGGCCGAGTGGCGGCGAGTGGGCCAGTGTGGGCCAGTGTGGGCCAGTGGGGCCAGCGGGCGACTGGGCGTGGAAAAACATACTCGTAATAACAAACAGCGCTTGTTTGACTATGGGGTAGCCGACTGACATACACGCAAATATACACAAATTGACTTCGTTTTTTTCGTTCATTTTTTGTAAAAGGGATTTTCATTCCTATTACATATCGATGCTTACTGTAATGTGGTCGATATGGGTTTCACGATGGGAATGCACGCGTCGGATTCTAGATCTCGATAAGCTATACTTCCTGTGACACATCTGGCGCTCATGGCGAATGTTCCTGCGAGCAAGCAGAGCACGCGGCGGCGGGCGGCGGCGGCGGCGGCGGCGCGCCCGCGCCTAGCAACGTGCGCGTATACTCCTCCTAACTACAGCTGTTCACAACATCACGCGCAAGCTTAAGTAGGTACCTAAGCTACAGTTAGGTACGTTCCGCAACTTAGTTTCGGCTTAAAGAAATTTGATTCCCAATAAAGACATAATGTTGTCACTTACTTGAGAACAAACCGGCCAAGTGCGAGTCGGACTCGCGCACGAAGGGTTCCGTACCATTATCTATAAAAACGGCAAAAAAATCACGTTTGTGGTATGGGAGCCCCCTTAAATATATTTATTTTATTCTGTTTTTTAGTATTTGTTGTTAAAACGGCAACAGAAATACATCATCTGTGAAAATTTCAACTGTCTAACTATCACGGTTCATAAGATACAGCCTGGTGACAGACGGACAGACAGACGGACGGACAGCGGAGTCTTAGTAATAGGATCCCGTTTTACCCTTTGCGTACGGAACCCTAAAAACATACATAATATACAACGTGTCGTTTTGCATCCTCGTCAAATTTCAGGGTGTGATACAGAACATCAAACTGAACAACTTTCTCCATGGGACCAACATCGTAATCAAGAAACAATTATCAACTGTCCTATACAAAACTTCAATAAATACTCGACGAAAATGTATGAGACGGCTGATTATTTTTTCGCGATTACGATGTTGGTGCCATAGAATAAGTTGTTCGGTTTGATGGACTATACCACACCCTTAAATTTGACGAGGAAGCAAAACGACACGTTGTACAGATTACAAAAAGTTCGTCATCACAAGTAACAGTTAACAGTTACCCATCCAATGCATTCATTTCTCCAGAAGTGATCGATCCGCATATTTATGTGCTGGCTAAGGTGAGTTCTGAATGCTTTGAAAGAGTGTACATTTCTTATACGAGTACAGGACGGTAATTTATTATAGAGTTGTGCTCCTTCTAAAGTTAGCATTTTTTGCCAAAGTAAGTTCTTGTTTTATGTAAAACTAGCAAGCTTGCTCGCCGTGTGCTGCGTTGACTGACTTGGTAATATTGGGTGAGTGATAAGTTTGAGCGAACGCTTCTGTTGAGAATATTTCTGATGAAAATACATTTATTGTAAATATTTAGGTAGTTGTTTTATATTCATTATTTTTGTGTCTTGATAAATTTTACTGGTTGATGTTAGATTTTTGTTTTCTGTTTGTGATTAGATTTTTGTGTCGAATAGTATTTTTATTTGTTTTTAACTTGGAGTTCTGACAGTTTTGTTTTTGCAGCACTGCCCCAAAATTCGATCAAGTTAAGTAGATGCGGCTTTACTAGGGAGTTGTAAATAGTATACCGCGATTTTGGTGGAGTATAACGAACGCAGTGACCCGAGAGTGCTTTACTCTTCATGTGCTCAATGTGAGCATTCCACGTTAGTGTCCATTCTTAGACCGAGATAGTTTTCACACGTTTTTTGCTGTAGCGGAACATCATTCATTATTAGAAGGTTATTGGGGGAATTGGCTTATTTTTAGCCTTAAATATTATACGACATGTTTTACAGACATTTATTGTTAGAAAATTGAACTGAAACCATGTGAATAAAGTGTTTAAGTCTTCTTGAGCTTGTGAGACAATGTGATGGATGGAAGATCCGAAGTAAAATAAACAAGCGTCATCAGCATATAGGGTAAGGTGACCATGTAGTTTAATTTCGTTTATATTATTTATATATTAAGAAGAGTAAGGGACCCAAGATAGAACCTTGCGGAACGCCACATGTGATAGGTAATGCATCACTTTGGTGATTAACAAGTTTGACCACTTGCGAATGATTTTTTAAGTAAGACTCGAACAATTTTAGAGCTTTTTCAGTGATATTAATTAATTCCAATTTTTTTTAGGAGTAGTTTGTGGCTAACAGTAAACGCCTTTTTTAGATCAATGAAAATGCCCAGGGCTATGTTTTTCCTGTCTATGTTTTCTTAAATTTTAGTGATGAGATCAATAGTGGCTGTAGTAGTATTACTTTTTGGTCTAAATCCATATTGTCGGTCGGTGATGAAGTTAATGGATTAAGATACTTTTCTAGTCGGTTGTGAATATTTTTTTCTAGTATTCTTAACATTACAGGCAACACTGAGATCGGTCGATATTTATATTATATAATTAATATTATTTGGAATATTTTGTATTGGAATTTGTGAATTCATCATTTATGTCGATGGGAAATACCATCGGGCACAGGGCAATTCTACTTGATAAAATTCTTATATTCACTGACAGATAAGGCACAGCCTAAACCGCTGGATCTAGAGACGCATGAAATTTTGCACAGAGTTTTTTTTGTAACGAAAGAAATTAAATTAAGCCTCTGGGACATTGGGTTGTAGTTGTACATTGGGGAGCGTAGGTCATCCTGTAGCTTTGCCCTTTCGATGCGGCTGACTATTGTCCTGCAAATACTATAACAGCATAGTTACACACACACACACACACACACGCAACGCACAGTTAGCACAGCCACAGAATAAATAATAGTACTAACGCACAGCTAATAGCTGTCAGTGTATGTAGCTGTCAAGTTTTTATGCTGCCAAAGTGATATCAGATATTTTCGATCAAAACGAGGTAACACATTCTTCTAAATTTAAATCAGTAAGCAGATATTAATGACGCAAGACAGATCCGTTAATATTGACTAATTGAATGGCAGGATAATTTGATACGAAAAGTATTTGACAGTATTCTACATCTAGAACTACGCCCCCAAGCGGGATAAATTACGAGAATCGTAATCCGTTCAAAAATGAATGAACGGAATCTCTTTTACTCTACATTACGATGCGTGCGTTCTAGTCTTTGAATTTTATAACATAACATTTAATTTTAATCGTATTGTACTAAATCTCCATGAAAACTACAGATGTTTCCATGGAGATTTAGTTTATTGATTGACGATAATGACAGGATAATTTGACACGAAAGTATTTGACAGGTCTATATTTATAACAGCAAGAGGGATAAATTGCGAGAATTGTTGCCATTGAAACATATTTTTGATGCCGATTCAGCATCCTGTGCAGGGTGTAAACTGAACAACTTTCTACATGGGACCAATTTCCAATTTGCAATTTCCCATTGCTTGCGAAGTTTTTCGTTTTTAGTGAATAAATAAAACCTGTTCGTGCCGTTTCTGCATATAGTATAATACCTAATGGCACAACACTGATATACTGAGTGATTCTTACAGATTATTCCTGACGAACCCGGCAACGTAAATTTACGACATTTCAAGTAATAATCTTAGATCACTATATCGAAGACACCAAAAACTGTAAAAATAAAGAAAAAAAATCGACCTAAGAGAAACTATTTCAGTTGATTAACTGCACTGTGGCATGGATTTTCCGCGAAATGATCGGCGGCGCATCGTAAATAAACACGTCGCGCTGCAGTTGGGAGAGGCGGAGGTAGCGTTTCAAAGGCCTAAACGCCCGAACCACCCAGCCCTGGTTTTTATTCCGTCTAGGCCCGTGCTGTAATTTGGATCGAAGTTAGTTATAAGGTTGTTATTTCATTAGCAGAATATAGGCTGAAACTGAAGAGATTGTCAGCATTTTGGGTAATAGGATCCGGTAAAGCACGGTCATAATCGTTATGAAATGAATGAGGTATTTCGTTCGCTAAGAGTAGTCCAATTGTAGCAAAATATTCGTTAAATGTTTGGCAAATATCATTTGGCTCCGTAATGTTAAATTATAGTTTACTATTAATTTTGTAGGAACACAACTATGCTTTATTTTATTGCTTTTTAAGGTGATTATTAGGCCCCACATTTTCTTGGGTTTTTTAAATACATTTGTTAAATTCATTATAATATTTTTTTGTTACTTCTATTAATTTAGCTACATAGTCGCTTTTCTTAGTGAATTCTGTTTTTTCTGTGACGTTACTAGGGTTATTTTTAATTTCCGTCCACATTATGTTCTTTTGATTGATTTCAGCGATAATGGCTTATTAATCCAATCTTTCAGTATTGAACAATGAACTTTTTTTTATTCTTGCCATTATTCGGGCCGACTCCGCTCCGGGTTGCTACGGAGAAATAAATAAATAAATTCTGAATAGAAAGACCAATTAATAACTAGCTATTTGTTCGACTTAGTAATCGAACCCAGGACAGAGGTCCAGTCCCTAGCTCCACAGTTGCACTTACAATCATGAGACCAGCGACAACGAAGCAGTCCAAGTAAAGATATTTATAATCATAAACGGGGTAAGCACAGTAGGTACATACAGGGTGACGATTTAGTCACCTGCATTCGTCAAGGGGTGATTCTACCCGTCTCATACTGAACAACTTTCACCATGAAACTCATATCCGATTCGTGAAAAAATAAATAAAATTCCTATAAAACAGCAGACAAACTATTTCGATTGACGTATTTTTTTTTTTTTTTTTACTAATCTTATACAATCATGTATGTGTTTCATAGAGAAAGCTGTTTAGTATTCCAGGTAGTGTCACCCCCTTGACGGATGCAGGCCCTGGTCATTAAATCGCCACCCTGTATAGTGTAATAGGTACTGAAGTTTGGATCATGTGGGACAGTTGATAAAATAACTGTATTGTTGTGATGACAGTTGCTAACGCTCGGCTTATCAGCGAGTAGGTCATCGGTCCAAGGGGTGCCCGATAACAATGAGCTCAAGGGCTTTCGTTCAATTTTACGACTTGTGTTATGTAATTACAATATTCCGCCACACAAAGGTATTTTAGAAGCGACGACTTATGTGATTATTTCAAGAGGATGGGACAAGGGCCTACAGGGCAGCAATCTGCCAATGTTCCGGGTAGTCATTGGTTGCCGTGCTGTTTCAGCATTGGACCCAACCCACACCACAATTTTTTGGCGCAGACACCAAAAGTAGAAGTGAGCCATTCACGACAGCTTACAATTTGACTTTAATTCGGCTAATATTGCGGTGTTTTGATGGCCGTACCCACGCAAGTTGGCCGCGTCGGGGCTCGCGAGTGGAGGCCGAGCATTTGTGAGTCAATGGGCGTCGGCCAAGCTGTCTCATTTGAATCGACACGTGAGCTATATAATGTACCCATGTTCTGTGTCCACGCAGCATCGATCATCTGTACTTAACTACGCATGTTTATATAGAAAGTGACCATGGAATCGTGCTGTATTTTTAAAATCTTTATTGCGATTATCTACAGCCTGAAAAAGAAAGCATTGTATCATATTATAATGCACCTTTTCAGCTAAATTAAACATACTTAATGCTATGAGACAGTCACGTAACGTAAAGTCAATTGTCCGATAGTTCTAGCACTAGTACTCAGTGATTGGGTGAATTTGGGTGAAGGAGTTCGTCGTCAACTTAGTTGTTTTTTGGGACAACCCCTCCCCACTATTCCCAACCACTGCAACTCCTGAAAGCCGGAATCAATATGGCGAGTGGCGATCACCAGAAAACAGAAACGATTCTTCAACTATCTTAGATTCAAGTTAGTTGTTGCGATACCGCTTATTATCTGGTACACTGTACACTACATTGTACACTGTACACTACATTGTACACTGAATCTTCGAACTTGAATGTCGCATCACTTGAATGTAGGAAGAGACATTCGTTTGATTGCTTCGTGTTCACGCGACTCAGCGCGCGCCTGGCGCTGTCCCCGCGTGCGTCGCGACCGCGAGCCGGTGTTTGCTCGGCAAAGTGGAGTAATGGTGTGTGAGTTCGTCAGCTCTGACACACATCCCGCGTGTTTGGCCAAGTGCACACGTGTCGACCCCTGCCCCCCTGGCCCCCCTCAGGCCAAAGGAAACAAATAAAAAATATATAGAAGGAGCACTCTTTACAGGCTTTACACACGTCATTTCGCAGACGACATTATTATTCGACCTAGTACAGTAAGCCGCGCGTCAGTAGTGACCTTTTGACCGTGAACTGGCCTGGCGCTGGCCGTGGCGTACTACGTAGTTTTAATAGATTAGGAAGTCATGTTATAATTACTAGGAACTGACCTGCGGCCTACCTTACGAGGGATCCGATCACAAATGACATGGATGCTTTTTGTAGCAAGCCACAGCCTGCGACCACAGTCAATGGTATCCGGAGTACGCTTCACATGGGATCTCGAGTCAGCAATCATTGATATTTGATATATTGGAAGCAGTGGGCCTGCTGGGTCTGTTTGTAATGTCCCACTAATGTATTAAAGCACACGATGCAAATATTTAGTTTCGCGGCTCGCCACTGTTCGTGCGACGACCGGCGCACAAAGCCCGAACCGTTCCTTGTAGGAGGTGGCCACTGCCGGGAGCCCTACGTGCTGACGTCACATTTGACGTTACATTATTTTTTTTGTTCTTCTTAACCTACTGTCCCACTGCTGGGCAACGGTCTCCCCCACACTTTTCTATTCATCTTGGTCTGCTGCCTTTTCCGGCCAGTCAGTCAAGCATGAGTCTCTGGTCGTCGCGCCTGCAGCTCTTAGCCCTGCCTCGGTGAAATTTGACGGTTACATTTATTACGATGTGTAATGTTTTATTTTACGTAAGCACACTATAAACAGCGGTTTTTTCAGAAAAGTACTGAATGGCGTTTAGTTGTGCGCCTGCGCAGATAACACCGGCCCGAGGCGCCATGCGCCAGGTTGAGCTATGTAACTAAAACTTCACAAGACGGAATCATTACGAAGTACAAAACGAATAGGTATTTAAGCCAATAAACTAAGTATCGGTCACGATGTACTGCGTGTTCAACATCAAACATTCTTCAGGAAGGTTATATAGGCTATGTCAAGCTATGATCCTTAGGAGTCGAGCAAAAAGAAAAAAGTCAGAAAGAACAGTAAGCGAACACGAAGTAATAGCGCGGCAGGCGAGGCTGCGCACCGACGCGGGTGGTTGGGGGACGAAACACGCGAACGAAGTCGCGCTCAGAAGCTAGTCAGTTAAAAACATTTCAAAGCTTAAATAGTGCTTAATTATTTACTGTACTATGGATAAGAAAATGATATATGGTTATATAAGTACCTACTTATATCTGCGACAAGTATGCTGTGTAACTATGATTAGGATAATGTCATGCTCTCTGACGTCATCGAGCGATATCGGTCTAGGTATGTGAAGTGGGAACGAGAAGCAGAACAGGAAAGTTTGATATCAACTAGCAGACAGAGCCCCAACCGGCGACTGTCATCAGAAACCCTGAACGATCGCGCACTTAGAAGTCGTACCTAGACAGTGTTTCAGAAACGGCAAAGTTGGTGATTTAGGTGTGGAAATTTTAAAGTAAATTGCTTTCTGTATTGTTCCGATTGGGAACATCCCTGCACTTTGTGATGGCTGAGTGGGTACCTATGAGTCGTTGTGTACATGTTGCCTGCAGCCACGTGGTTCATAATCTGTCGACGAAACGAACAAGTTAGCATCGCGTGACTACGAACTGTAAAGTTTATAATTTACGAAGTTTATGAAAATTCATGAAAACTGTTCTTACGTGTAATGCATTAGCTAGTTGGCTCATTTGGCTAATTATAGCATGCTTGGAGCTTGGTGTAGTGACAGCGGCGGAGACTACGACGGCGCGGGATTGATCCACTCCACCTTATCATCGGACGCAATCTTAGGTTGTCAGCTTCTCTTGTCGCTGTTGAACTGATGTGTCTGAAAGCCTTCTCTTTTAGCTTAGATCTCCTAAGAATGACATGTGTTACAGCATAGTTTAGGGGCTCACATAGAAAAACATATGTTACAGCATAGTTTAGGGGCCCACTAGCTGATTTTCAATGTGGGTCGGTATCTAGATGAGTGTTTTCTAATTAATATAAATGATGTACATAATAATAAGTGTATAAGTTTCTTGGTCGTGAGGCGAGCATGCGGCATGTGATGAGGGAGCAGTGTGCGCGACCCCGATCCGCTGCTAGAACGTTCGTGAGATACGGCCGCTTCGAGAAGCGCGGGTCAGGGGGCACGTCTTATCACAGCCCCGCTCCACACGACGAATTAAATACCTTAACGTGACAAACATAAAGTCGGTTCTAAGTTGTGTGGTCGCCGGACACATTGAGAGGTCGCAGTGTTATCGGCGTGTCTCTTCGTTATTTTCCGATTATAGTGATTAAGTATAAATATTCGTTGCTCTATTTCTGTAGTGGTGACAGCAGATAAGGCGCCGATACGTTTTTATGGGGCTCCGATAAACTTGGTTATCGCGATGTTTGTCCTGGCGCGGTGGCAGCGCGCGCTGGTCCCATCGTGCGCTGTGCGAGTGTGCACCACGCAGCGCCGTGTTGCATTATGTGTGTCCCAATACTATAGGCACAAAACTAAATAAGTATAGATACATCTCTGTCTAGCCCCAAACGAGGCGTGCTGTTGTTGTGTCCCAATTCAGTAAATACGAGTATGTACCGAAACGATTGCTATCGAAAACAGGGGCAGAAAAGTTACAAATACTCAACGATCTACGTCTACACGAATTTCTCTAAATTTCTTTCTTTCGGCTGAGTTACTGTTGTTGCCCACACTGTGGCTGCTGTCGTGATCGTGACCGGCCCAGTCTATTCCAGCTCGGCAGCCGTGCTGTGGGGCCTCGAGCGGCACTTATTAAAGTTATTATGTCATTGCTGAGCAGGTGCTGGTGGTGGTGGTGGTGGTGAGGGTTGAGTTGAGAAGACCTTGCTCTGTCGCCTCGTGTAAATAACATTGACAATTAATTGTTTTGCTAGACTATAACTTATCAGGAAGTGATAAAGAGCTGACAGATACAAGTGATACCTACACTGCATTACACTAATCCTCTTATAGTTCAGAAGCAGCAACTTACACTCGTAAAGATAATGATAACGTAGGAAATATTTTCGTTGCTACTTACTTAATATTAACTAGTAAATCGGTTTCCGATGAGCAGTAAATTAGTAGATCCACAGATGTACGCACGAGCACGAGATGAGCCGAGAGTTATGTTTGTAAAGTAAGTATCTCGCCACACACTGACCAACAGCTGTTAATAAGCGGTTATGTAATCCATATCATATTCAATCTTTTGTTTCATATATTGCTGATCAGAATGCCGGACGACTAAGAAACCTATTCTACGCTGCGCTTCTAATAGTTCAAGCGCAGCGTAGAATAGGTTTCTTCTGGAAATGCCCTCAAGCCTATTTGTAAACTACTGCAAATCTTAAAAGCCAGAAACTACAATGGCGAAGAGTGATTATATTTTATATCATGCAACGAAATAAAACAGAGCAGTCAGACCGTTGGAGAAGCAGACAGTAATCATAGTGCCCACTACATAGTGTTGCTGCATGTTAAGCCAGGGTCAGCAGGAAGAACTGCAGATTCGATAGCATGCTAAACAGACACACTCGTTATTTATTTATCTCACTACGTGCCCGAGGCGGACACAGCACAATCAAAAACAATGATCTGCAAAAATGGAGTCCTTATCGCATTATGGAATATGGGTGCGAATTGCAGCCGAAACTTCCAACACTTGTACGATTTTCTGATGAAATGGACAGAACTTTCCGTATTTAAGTGTCAGTAGCGGAAGCGAACCAACAGGTAGGCAGAGGTAGGTATATGAAATACCGTGACTTGAAAGTGTGTGAATAACTCGATCAGCTAGCCGGTCGAGCTGGTCGGTAAGTGTGTGCTGACGCCAAACCGAAGTATTCGGCGGCGGGTCAGGGCCACCGCGTGCATAGGCCGCGCGACAAGCGACGTGCAGAGAGCGCACGCGCAGCCACACAGGCCTTGCTTGTCTACTAAATAAACCCCTGTACGTTCCTAGCTAGCAGTTCCGGCGTAACTCAATCTGGCAGGCCATACACTGCGCCAGTAGCAAACTCATAACGAATGTCAACTAAGGAAGCGGTTATGAGGCCGGTTGCCACTGCTGTACCAGTCAGCAGAGCAGTGTGAGGTGGGTCATGATCGTTGGGTTCGGCCGAGCTACATCCAGTACAAGTTAATCAGGGCATCTCGCACTAGCTTGAGCCTGTTTTCAAATGCTGCTGTATTGAGTGTGCCTTCTGAATGTACCTACTTGTTATGTGTGGTGTCGGACTTGCTGCCCCCCCCCCCCCCTGCCTCACCTCCGCGGGCCATCCACAGCGCGTTAGACAACCTGATTGGAACTTGTTTCAATTAACATTGATATGATTGCTTCACACCGGTCGTATTGTTTTGGGCTACACGCTGTATAACAGCCGGCGTCAGGTGCGCGGTATACAGGCGGTTACTGTTACGTAAGGGCGGTTGATTTGCGCTACTGGGCGGCGCCGTTGATCACATTTAGTTCGATACGGCGAGTATGGCTGTAGGGGCTGTTCTCCTGAACACGGAAAGTAAGTAAACTTTGCAAAAAAGTAAGAATAGGAATTTTATTTGCTGAAAATTTTAATTTCTGATTCTTTTAGGTATGTACTTCACTACTGATTAAATTGATCATTTTGAATTGCTTTATCGTAATTCCACTATCAGAGTTTTAAAAAATCAAAGGGTTTCAAGGAAATTTACTAATAACGGTTCCTCAGTTTCATTCGTGACATTTAAGGAATCTGGCAAAGTTACCCAGTTTAGGTAATTTATTTGTTTAGCCGCAGTTAGCACGTGTTTGTCGGCTAGAGTTGTTGTCTGCCAGTCAATCGGACACCTACACTCTCATATGATATCATGATATTCACATTGAAGAATTTTGTTTACGTTCACTTTGAAGTCCCATAAGTACTCAGCAGTTTATGCCCAGCAAGAAGGATCGTAATGATGAAAGAGCTAGGTGTAATTGTGATAGTGCAAAAAATCAACCTATTAGCTCCGGAAGAAGTGGCAATGATCCGCAAATAGTTTGGTGGTGAGGTCTGCAACACAAAACAAATCGCTTGAACATGTTGTGCGTTGTTCGCTTGTACATGTTAAGCTAATCTGAGTAACCGCGTATAAACATGCAGATTACCTAATAGCAAAAATTCGGATATTTTTAGATCGTATAAAAACAAAATTATTATGAAAAGGTTTTTTGCACACCAGCAGAGCAGAATCTTATTCATTATTATCTACCTGGGAATTGTAAATATTTGTGTATGTTGAGCAGGTCATTCATAAATGTCTGGCCTTCGAATCACCGAAAGCAGTATAAGTAACAGTCAAATCAAGACTCCCCCTAAAACCCACAGACGTCCTCTGCCCCGTGTCGGTGTAAACTTTGTAGAGGAGAGTACAAAATCCAAGCAGACGAAGTCGCAGGTAGAGTGCTACTAAATAGAAGACCCGTACAAAATCGTAATATACCGAGGAAACAAATTTTTGCCCTCTTATTACCTACATGTCACAAGACACAAAAGGTTAGGATAATGACACTTTTAGCCTCGGTAGGAAACACATGACTGTGATCCTTTCTGCTGACTCTCTGTGTGTACATAGGTACTCAGGTTTCGGACACATAAATGATCTCTATCCCTGTCGATTGTCGATATTGATCACCGATTTCATTATGATCAATTAAATGGCGATTAGTATCATTGTGTTGATTACCTCGGGCCGGCGCGTCGCGGGCGGTCATGAGTGGCGCCGTGTGAGTGGCGCGGACAAGTGAACGACGCTCGTTACGCCGCGGGCATGCCCCGGGCTCCCAGCCTTCGGGCCCCTGGGCCTGGGCCCACGGCCCCGGCCGGCGCCGACTCGCCGGTAGCTCAATTGCAAGAAGATAGTATCTTACACTGCAGCATTTTTTTCAGTCGTAACACGATTGTTAATAATCGATATGCTTTGTCGACATCTCATTCATCAAATGTGGGGACTATTTATAGCTCTATGGTTACATATTTAGCAAGTTTGTATTTAATATTATGATGAGCTATTTTGATGGGGATCTGTGATTGTTGGAAATGAAATGAAATATTTATTATGAATGCATGATTGTAAAAACCCACATCAGACCAAATGAAAAACTTTCAGAAAATCAATTAAAACCGTCTGGTGTAAAAAAATATAACTGGGCGTATTTTTTTTATTTACAAACAAAAAACATGTTCAAGTATATAAAAAAGGAAAGGAAAAAATCATAGGGCATCAAAAAATTCGTCCGCATCGCTGTAGACAGGAAAATTTTTTTTTTTACTATTTTTATTAAAAATCATTAAAATATGGTCTATTAAAAACTGGTTGCATAAATAATACATATCTAGATTTTTTTATATTGTTTTTTAAAGTTTTAGGATGAGGTGGGTTTTTACAATCATCTTGTAACAAGGTATGTTTTTACAATCAAAGTTCAGTTTGTTCGAGTGTTTCATAATATTTCGCGCAAAATGGCCGCGACAGCGGAGGGGCTAAGAATAAATTTAGTCGTCTGAACGTCAGTGGTTCAAACTTCAAACTATCGTTAAAAACTTAAATATTGGCAACTGACAGTTCCAGGTATTTCCACATGTTTGATTGTAAGAACACACCTCATCCAGGGTTTTGGTGGGTTTTTACGCTCATTAAAACATTCTTGCCTATATAACTGTGGGATGTTTGTATGACTGAGGTTTGTTTTTACACTCAAAAAGTTTATAAATATAAATAAATATGTTTGGACATATCACACAAAAAGTTTGTTTTGCCATAGAGAAAATAAATCTGTCATAAACAGGATTTCGAAAAAAGTGGTCTGAGGTGGGTTTTTACAATCATGCATTCATTGCAGTTGGCAGAAGGGAATAAGGGATCGATCTTAAATTAATAATGTCTCATCGATCATTGCAGTTAGCAGAAGGGAAAAAATATTATGATTTAAAAGAGTGTCCGTGGAGTTTCTTGCCCGTTCTTCTCCATAGGGATCTACTACGCTTTGGAATGGGCAACTAGCTTCATCTTTCTGACTGACCGACCCATTGACAATTCAAAAGTGCCTGTAATTGGTTTATTTGAAATAAATGCTTTGAGTTTGAGTTTGAATAATGGATCGATCTTAGATTAATAATGTTTCATCGATCATATTCCATACACGTTCATAAACGGGCTGTAGTGGTGAGGAGTCGCTGACGCTGAGCCCTCATCCATGACAGCACGTCGCCTGCTATCTGCTTCGTACGCGTCTGTGCCACACTTGAGCTGGACCCCGTACAGGCACCTCCCCTGTGGCACCTCCGCGCTATACCGCGGCGCAAACAAGACCTGACAGGACTGGCCAGTACTGCAGCTTGTAGATTGTATGACGCACTCGATATCGTGCAGTTTTATTTGACTACGGCAACATAGTGCTGGGTTTTGTTTACAGTTGCAATGCTTTTTTATTTATATTCTTCTTTTTAACTTCCAAATACCATAGTATAGTTGGGTATGTTTATATATATGTATGTATCTGGAAGTCATTAATCACGTCAAATCTTTGATGTACTCAATATTATGTGATTCTGTGTGCTTAGGGACTAACTACTATTCGGCTCAATTCAGCATTTGTCAACAGAACAATTAAGGAGTTTTGTATGGACAAAAGCTGAATAATGTAGTTAGTCACTTAGTCGTCCTCTGAATAGTTCCGTTCGTAGAGGTAACTATACGTTTCCCAGACCGCTACTGATCGGAAGTGGCTGATGTAGGTATATAGTAAACTTGTTATCGCGTGGCCGCTTCCGACACGATGACGCACTTAGTTGTGTACACTGTACAGAGGACTACGTTGGTATTGCCACCATAAAGCAGTAGTAAGCTTTGGAAATAAATATTTATTATTTATTTAATAAGAACAAAAAAAAAAAAGCAAAACCAAAAGCTTTGATGACAAATGGTGTTAGATAATAGCATGAGGTTATAATTCATTCTGAAAATATATTTAGTATAAGTACATGTTTTCGGTATGTCCATATCTGTTATTCATTCTTGCGTTCCCCGAAGTACTATGGGTTATGAACAATAAACAATTAAGTAATTTAATTTATCAAAGAGCAATGATTTATCATCACGCTGAATGAATGAGGTAGGAGGGATTGGACCTACACAAATAAATAGACTCTCTGATGAGTCAAAATGGCAGATCATGGCAGAATATTCACGGTAAATTGACAAATTTTATGCTCGAAGTACCATCGCCGTAAAGGCCGATGTAATAAGGTTGAAAAAAGGTTCACCGCGAATGTCCGCGATAGTACCGGCTACATAATATCAAGCTATACATTTCCAGTATAAGCTGATCTCGCATTGTATAGGATTGCCGTAAAATAAAGCTTGATATGTAGCCGTGTGTACATACTCACCATCCTTTTATGAATGCTCGAGCTGGCGAATTCATATTCCATACTAATATTATAAAGTCTGTCTGTTACCTTTTCACGCCTAAACCACTGTACGGTTTTCAATAAAATTTGCTAAGGCGATAGATGGCATCCTGGGGAAAGACATAAGCTACTTTTTGTCTCAAAAATAAACCTACAGGGGGTGTTATAGTGGATGAAAGTTTGTATGGAAACCTAGTATTTCTTATACCGCACCGTCTCCGGTGAGGTGGCGAGCCTCCTTGCCGGATTGCCGCCATGGGTTCTGGAGGCAAAAGTCCTCGCACACGTGTGGAAGTGGCGCGAGGAGGCGAAACGCCGGGGCGTAAGTCGTCGCACGAACGTAAAAATATTGCGGCGATGTTATTTCGCGCACTGGATTTTCAACACTCTGCTTAGCGCCAAGAGTTGAAAATCCAACAATGTGTTTTTTCGACGCGCTAGAATGCACTCTGTTGTTGTTAGGTTGCTTTTCAACGCTCGGCTCAACAACAAGAGTTGAAAATCCAGTACGCGATAAAATCCCGCCGCGATATTTTTACGTCCGTGCGAACGTCGGCTAACTCCGCTGCCGCGAGAAATGAATGAAAACAAAAAAGGGCTTGCTATGAGGGTCTCAAATATATTTTTTTTTATAATTTTAAAATAAATTGTTTTAATGTTATTTAAGAAAATAGACGAAAATTGACCATTCCCTCCCCCTTATCCCCTTTGACGACACGGTTGGCGCAGTGGTTGAGCGATTGACTGCTGCGCAGCATGTCGCGGGTTCGATTCCCGCACTGAACAAATATTTGTACGACCTACAAGTATTTGTTCCGAGTCTGGGTGTTTTTCTATCTATAATATGTATGTATTTACAAAAAAAAAATGTATATAAGTAGTTTATCAGCCATCTCGTTCCATAACACAAGCATTAGGTTGCTTAGCTTGGGGCTAGATGGCGTTGTGTGATATGTCCAAAACATATTTATTTATTTATTTATTTATTTATCTCCGAAACTACTGAGCCTAAAATTTTGAAATAAATACAGAAAATAGATCTTTACCTGTAAATTACAGGAAAACCTATAAGAAGTTTGTGGTCTTAAAATAACATGGTAAATCTATCAATATTGTGAGTACAAACTTACATTTACAGTTGGAATGTATGGGAGAACATGTTTTTCAACTACAATGTTAAGTTTATTCTTAAGATAAATTCATCCCAACTACGGACCCTTCATTGTGCGTGGTCCGACACGCACTTGGCCGGTTTTCTATCAAAAACAAGAATGTTTTCAAGAAATAGTACTTTTTGTTTAAATTTTCACAGAACAATTTTCTTATCGCTTAACTTTAACCTACAGTGATGAAAAAAACATGTATGTGGCAGTTTTGTACAATAGACTTAAAAAATAGCTTGTATAATGGTGATTTTGGAAAGATACAATACAGTAGTGCATTTTAAAAAAAAAAATACGAAAAAAATGCTATTGTAGTTCATAAGAGCATTTTATTTTAAATGCAAGTAATGTGACTTTGAACTCGAATCGTAGGAAGGTCGTACTACGGTTTGAATTACATAATAATTAATCTACGGCCGACCGGCCGGCCGGTCTGTAAATGACATCTCGAAAGATAAGATGATAGTAAAAAAAAACAGAGGAGTTAACTTTAATAAACATTTATTTTTAAAAATGAGCTTTTGAGTCTTCTCAGGCTTATTTCGGATATTTTTCTTGCTCTCAATTCACTGTCATGTTTTGTATTCACTGTTTTGTATTTAGGTGTGTGTATTTATTGGGGTGCCATGAAGGACATGATGCTTATAATGTGAAAATTTTTAGACTTTTAAGCTTCAACCGTTTGGCTGCACAACCTGTGTGACAGACGACGGACAGACGGACACGTGAATGATAACGATAGGGCTCCGTTTGGACCTTCCGGGTACGGAACCCTAAAAAGATTATTTGATTATTATTTGTCTGTCTGTCTATTTGTTACTTTTTTACGCCTTAACGGATAGGCCATTGCATGGGTTCGGACATAGGATAATTTTTATTCCGGTAGTACGTTCCCCTGAGATATTTTCCGACTGACACGCGAGCGAAGCCGCGGGCAAAAGCTAGTATTATATAATTGCATAGCACATGTGTGAGTACTATGTACATACTCTAAAGCTGCCATTTACTGCGTACGTCTTTATTTGACTTGAATGTGCCCTGGCGGCTGAGAGTATGTCATGCTCACTCTAATGCCTCGCTGAGACCTCTGCCTCGAATTTTGCGGGCAGCGGGGCGGCAGCGGCGGCGGCGCGGGAGCGGCCGTATTTTATGCATAAAAACAAATGGACCGGACCGCGAAAACAGCGGCGCGGTAGCGGGGCGGGACAATGCAAGACGCGCCGCCGCCGCCGCCGCCCCGCTGCCCGCGAAATTCGAGGCAGAGGCCTAATGGTGACGCGTGTTGGATCATTTAGCTAATCCATGCGTCAGGTTCGTGAACGGGCGCTGTCAGTGAAGGCTGGTCATATCTTAGCGGCCACGGCTTGTTTTAATTTAATTTAAATATTTGAATTGTTTTTTTTTAGGACGCTTTTAACGGTCTGCATCGTTCTCACATGTATAATTTCAACATAAATGATGTAACCATTATTTTGTAACCATATCTTGATTTAAAAGTGTCCGTGGAGTTTCTTGCCCGTTCTTCTCCATAGGTACCTACTACGCTTTGGAATGGGCGCCTAGCTTCATCTTTCTGACTGACCGACCCTTTGACAATTCAAAAGTGCCTGTAATTGGTTTATTTGAAATAAATGCTTTGAGTTTAAGTTTGAGTTTGAGGCAAGCGAGAGGTGAGGAACAAGACATCTCCCGGGAGATAGGGTCCGTGAGGTCGCTACTGCCCAACAGCTCGCCACATGCTGCCCTGCAGGTTTCTGTATCTCTCTTGGTCTGGCTCCTCATTCTAGACCTGTGCCGGCAATGTAAACACTACAGGCACAGACCTAGAGTTCGGAGCGTGCTTAAGCTCCACCACGACGTCAATGTAGAGATACTTATTATTATTTCCTTCATTTCAGTATTATATACATATAAATTATATTTTTAAATATTAGAATATAAAAACATTTAAAAATATAAAAAAATAGTAGCCCACCGATATCGGGAACAGGGTCCAAGCTACCGGTGGTCAGGGCTGCTGAGAGAGGAACCTCCTAACGATACGCGCCGTGTCCAGAAGTACCGCTTTCTGATTCAAGCCCTTGATCCAGCTGCCTAACGAGAGCCTCCTCAGGTGTTGGTCGAGGCTCTTGGCTATTATGCCATTGGCCGTCACGACTATCGGCACAACGATTGCTGTATCCACATCCCACATGTCGACAACCTCGTGAGCCAGGTCAAGATACTTGATCTGCTTATCTTTTTCAGCTTTCACGAGGTTCTCGTCATGCGGGACCGCTATATCAATAATCATTGTGCGACGCTCTAATCGATCTATCACCACTATATCTGGCTTATTGGTAACAATAGTCCTGTCAGTGATGATAGATCGATCCCAAATACAACGTGATATTGCCATTTTCGAGAACTGGGTCGGGCACATACCTATAGTACGGTACTTCCGATTCCACAAGACTGTATTTCAGAGCAAGTTGTTGGTGGATAATCCTGGCTACAAGGTTGTGCCTATGCAAGTAGTCTCCGTTAGCCAGACGAGAACAGCCAGAAATAATGTGACGGATTGATTCCCCCGGACGGTGGCATGCCCGACAGATGTCAACCGTGCCGTCTTTCACAATATATTTCCGGTAGTTGTTCGTTATCATAACTTCATCCATACTCGCTAAGACAAAACCTTCGGTTTCCCCAAAGAGATCACCGAATCGCAACCAGGATACGGACGCTAAGAGGTCTACATCGGGCCCATGTAGGACCCGGTAAAAACGCCCGTGAAGCTCTTTGCTCTGCCATACATTATTATTATTATTATTAAAATCGGTCCACTCGGTCAAAAGTTATTTGTTATACGTGACCGGCATTATTTTAACTAAAAAGCCCCCTCGCCGCGTCTGACTGTCTGAACGCGATATACTCAAAAACTACCGAACGGATTTTCATACGGTTTTCACCAATGGACGTAGTGATTCATGAGGAAGGCTTAAGTGTATAATTTATTAAAGTGGTCAAGCCAGGCGCACTCCGCATTTTAGACATGAAGCTACAAGTGCGCGATCGATACTCACTCACGCGCCGCGTCGTAAAAGAAAACAAATTAATTTAACTGTAGCTAACTAACGCTGTGTTACCTGAATTGCACTTTATTGTGTCGTAGCAAGTTTTGCTATTTATTTAAATGATTTTGCGGGACGAATCTTCTGTACTTGTACTATTATGTATTCTGTGGTTTGGTGTAAATTGGCTAAATGGGCTGAAATATGACGATGATTGAAGATATTATCGAAAAAAATCATGGCGACTTTACTTGCGTATGGGCCGCGTAAACCACTAGAGTTATATGAAAACAATGTATATGTTACCGGCAATCTGTATAATCCAGTATTCTATGGAATACCTAGGCAATGTATAGAATACCTAAAACGTTGTAATGTATAAAATATTCTTTTTATTATTATTATTTTTTTTTATTATTATTTTTTTTTTTTTTTTTCGTTATGCGTAGATGTGACGCATATTTTCCCCAAAACTTGCTTTTTACATTCTTTTTTTTTTTTTGTTGTCCTTTGCGTCATGTTTACCGCAAATAAACGTATTTTCTTTCTTTTTTTTCTTTTTTTCTTTATTTATTTTATACTTTGCCTAGGTATTCTATACAGTACCTACCGAATGCGCAGCCGGCAATGTGTGTAATATATTTATACTATGTACTTGCAATATACTAGTTGTAGTCTTACAAAAACAGATGATGAACTTTATCAACTCCGAAGAAAACAAGTTGTTGTAGCCTAGCCTGCCGCTAGCAAGTAGAGGATCGCATCTCCTCCGGCTACGGCAAGTGCAGCCTCTTCGCCCTTGCGTAATAAGGCACAAGCACCTCTATGCTCGGCCTACTGCCGCGGGCGGAGGCCCCTCCCTACGCACCTCGGGCTCTAAAAAACGCTCTTGGGATAAGGCAAACAAGTACCACGTGAAGTCGGGGTTGGCTAACTCAGTTCTGTGACAGTTTTTGAACTTAATATATTCTAACTAAAACAGCAGTTCGGAGACAAAAAGCACCTAACATTGATAAATACAGACCAAAATTTACACATTGCCGGTGGACCAGCAGGTACTCTATACAATCCCTGGGAGTTGTATATGTAATGTATACAATTCCCAGGGATTGTATAGAGTACCTGCTGGACCACCGGCATAGTGTAAAATATGCAAAGCAAAGCAGCTAGGCAAAGCATGTAACGGACATTAACATTCCTAATATTTCATACATTGCATGGCCGTCTCAGGTATTCTATATATTGCCTAAGTATTGCATAGAATACCTGTATTATACAGATTGCCGGTAACATATACATTGTTTACCTGGATTAACACATAGGGTACTTTTAATCCCGGTAGTATGTTCCCGTGGGATATTTTCCGACATCCACGCGGGCAAAGCCGCGGGCAAAAGCTAGTAATATAAAAATGATCTTATTCTTATCGTTATTAAATGATTATTTATTATAAGTAACACCCTTTTGTAAAATGTCCTTTATTTAAATTACAAAGGGATGAAAATAAGTAAGTATAGCTTAAGGCTTTCCTTTTCCGCAATATAATAGATCACCGTCACAGGAACTTCCTTGTTTCGTTGTCTTGATGGGGCGCGTCATTTCAGAGTGGACAAACTCTAGCATTATATCATGGACATTTCAGAGTGGACAAGCTCTAGCACTATGTGTGCTCTCCTGACTGACTGACTAAGTTTATACTAACTTAATACTAAATGGATTTTTTTATTCTAAGTAGACCAGCCATGAAATCTGTCATTAATTTTGGTTTTTGAATGAAGGCCTAATTGGGAAATAATATTTTCACCTCAGCACCTCGAACAAGTAGGTTTTGCTGTCTAAAGACAGTGAGCAAAATTCAATTTTGCTGCGAGCATGAGACAAAGTAACTTTTTAATTATTTTTTTAAATGCCGAGAAGTATGCTGGGTCTACTCACAACGTTCGAAAGATTTGAACTTCACTTTGTTCTGTCACTTTCACTTCGATACGAAAAAAGCGAGAGATAGAAACCAGTCGATTCGAAGTTCGATTTTCAATTCCATGCGTAGTAGACCCACAAAAGAAACAAACATTTTAATGTTCGGATACACATAAAACCGTAAAATTGCAAATCATCTGATAAGGTTTTAAATGTAATTATGTTATTTTTTTTTCTAAATTTATTTATTATTTATTTATTTATTTATTTATTTTATTACAATGATTTACTTAGCTCATAAATATAATAATCCTCACAAAACCATGTCAATAGTTTGACTGTGGGGGCTGGCGAGTCTTTAATCAAATCAAATAAAGAGAATGTTGTAGAAAAAACACGAAGTTTATCATGTATAAATTATACATAATTATTTATAGTTTTAACAATGTTTAATATTGCGGCAGAATACCGCGGGTGCAGTTTCAGAACACATCTTTAAAAAATAGCGGGATTCAAATTTTTATTGTTTTCTTCTTTTGTTACGTTGTTATTGTTTGTTTGTTGTACAAATAATTTTTTTACAAATAAATATGAGTGAGTCCAGTGACGAACTCTGCTATTTAACACCGGAAGAATTGAAGCAGAATGTAAAAAATGCAGAACTTATTGCATTTTTGAAAAGATTGTCAGCAGGGCACAAATCCAAAAACTCCAATATTTTCGCCCGCTAACATTAAGTAAAATTTTTTGAATGAAGTTCCGGACTGCAATTTCCTCGCTGCAAAAGTAAGTAATTATCTGTTATTATTATGTGCACACTACACATTTATAAAGCTTTCGGATTAGTACCTACTTAGGCCCTAGTCTAACTTAACATTATTATTTTACATATCTCTATCTCTTTTCTATGATATTGCTTATACATACACAAATCAGCGTTTGGATATCTGTAGGTATGTTTTTGATAAGCTCGGAAACTACTGGACCAATTTTGGTGCGGTTTTCACTAACATTTTGCTTTATTAAATGTTCTCGCTGCTGAGGTGAAAAGTTGTACGTGTTACACGAGACCAAAGTTATTTGCATCTTGTGTCTTTGAATCCCTCGTTGTGTTCAGGATTCTAACCTAGAATCACTCGCTACGCTCGTGATTCAATTATGGACTCCTTCGCTTACTCGGGATTCAAAATCTACACTCGCAGCAAAAAACAACTTTACTCTCTTGTTGCACAAATAACTATTTCTAAGTTGACTTTATATAATTAGTGAGAGTGGTGTTGGTTCGGGATGCGGTGGAAACCTGCCTACACTAACCTTAGCCTTAACCTTATACTTAACACGCATGCTTTGTAGTAACCCTAAGTCTATTGTAGGTAGTACCTAAGCAAGATGAAGAAGCCGGGACAGAGCTCACAATCATAAAATATTATATTTCATAAACAAATTACAAAACACAATCTATATGACGAGTGTAGTTGACAACACTCACGTAGGTACACGTGTGAGTGTGTGTGTTGCAGAGTGTCACCGCGCTATCGCCACAGATAATAAATCGTGCGATAGCCCCTGAACTGTGACATCTCGCGGACTGATAGCGCAACACACAGCACCACACGCTACAGACATACACAGAAGATCCACTCCCTGTGGCAAACAAACGCCACCACCAGAACTAACATAGTGAACCACGTGTGATGCGCTGCTGCAGTGGACCGAGACTCTGCGTGTTACTTATGCCGTTGCGGGTGTTGTGCATATAGTGTATTCAAGTTCGCTTTTGCATGTGGTCCTTCTGCTCGGGGAGCTGTGAGGTGCGCTGACACCAGTGAAGCTCATCAGGCCTCAGATAATGGCAGTTAGCGCGCCGTCCACTTAGTAGGTTAATTTATAATACAACCGGTACTGAATAATGAGCAACCTAATAAATATGGATGACCTGATTTGCTTACTTAATTACATTCAACCAAAATGTGTGTCGTACCCGTTATAACCTTTAGACAATGCTATAGGTGATGAACCTGTCACCGCATTACAATCACGGTAATACAATATATTAGCTACTCCCTTTCTTCTGAGGCATTAATCGGTCAAGAGTTCAAGACTACTGGTGCTGCTCCGCTATACACAACTGAATTTAAAGAAGTACCTATTAATAGAATAATAAGAGAATAAGTTCCTATTTTTACCGCTTACTTTTAAATTCTAAAAGTCATGGATTCCAAAAGAAGGTACACGTGTTGTCAGGTCAGACCAACAGGCAGGTGGGTGAGACTCGTGCGAGACACCTGGGTCACTCATAGGTCAGGGAGCATGGCACAAAATCAAGGAGCCCTATATTATTCAGCAGTGAGAGGAAAAGGCTGTCAATTATGAAGATGCAGGTTGTGAGTCTTAGTAGCCGTGCGCCATTTACTCAGCACGGTTTCAAAGACAAGGTGCACTTTTTTCAACCCGGGAACAGAACCTTATACTACAGTCATGTTTGTAAGGACTAAATCAAGGCAGTTGAAATGCGTCGGATTTCTTCACTTACATACAAGGTCTACAACTACGAGCAATGCCATTTTCATTTCAAAGATAATAGTCAATGCAACAAAACATTTAACATCAGCTATACTACCGCCATAACAAAACATTTAACATCAGCTATACTACCGCCATCTGTCAACTGTTCTATCAAGTACAATGCTCGGTATGCTTCTCACATTAATTTATTTAGTGAGCGCTCTCGACTTGACGCACGCTCTGAAGATGTTTCATGTTAACTTTAACAGATGGCGCTGAGTTCAACAGCAGGAATGACTTGAAAAGATGTTTTCGAAATCTGTTTTCTTCTCTATGTTCATTGTTTATTTAACAAACCTACAAAATAAAATAGAATAATACAACAACAATATAAGTACAATATAGGTACAATTTCCATTTTATTTGGCGGAGGGTTCGGGTTTGGGTTTGGGAAGGACATCTACAAAAAGACTGCTCTGTGTGCATTAGCTGCGTATGGAATTACCCATCAGATTTTTTTCATGTTTGTCTTGTTTGTTTCTTGTCTTTCCAATATGCCTTTCAATGTTCAATTTAGCTTGTCTCATTTATTAAAAACTAACCTAATCCCTCAGGTATTTTTTTATTTCTTAGCAGAATCCTGGGGATACATAATATAATTATAATATGTCTATGACTTTTATTCAGAATCATATCTGTATTCGCGATAATAAGTTGTTATAAAGGCGTAAAACTAAGGTTATTACGTACGTATTACGAACCCTGTAGGGCACAGCAAAACGTTAAAGTAAAAAAAAAACTAAAATAAAATTAATAAACAATTACTTACCTACCTAACAAGTTTTATATTCATACTTAATAGTTAGTCACAGTTAATTAACTAAATTATAAAATTTTATTTATATTGAGATTAATTATTATAGGTAAGTACCTACCTACAATAATAATTATCTCATACGGTTAATTAAATAAAGATACTATAGCGCGACCTCCACCGCCGCACAGTATGATCAGATGAGAACTCCCGCATCTTGAATTCAGTGTAAATTCACTGTTCAGAAGTATCAGGTTGTGCTCGAGCAAGAAGTCTATCAGTCTTTGTCCATTTTTACTTCTTTTGCCGTGTCCAAACTTGCCTAACACGTATTCATCCTTGTTTTATTTGGCTCCTACTTGGCCATTGCAGTCCCTCATTAGTATGATCATATTATTTGAGTAATCGGTTATGATTTGATCTAGTTTGTTGTAGAAAGACTTGTGTGTGTTTTAAATCCCGAACACGACGAAGGATTCTAGGGCTCCCGAACGCAGAGGCACGCAAGGGAGCTGGGAGAATCCAGAGTGCAGCGATATTCAAGCTCGCCCAAGAGAAGACACCTCCCCCCCTCCCCCCCCGAGGAGAATACTCTACTTTTCGCACGAACTGCAAGGTAATAAAAACCAATTTGATTTTCGAATTGCTAGTTCATGAAAAATAACCGGGGAATACCTAGATAGGTGCAGTTTCATACACTATTTTGTCCTTAACTCATTTATTTACTTGAATGTAATTATGTAGTTTCATGCGTAAACAGGGTACCTACTTAACACTGCCATGTTTTTACTCACACTCAAGAGAGCTCAAGACAAACTATAGACAGAGGTTATTATTAAAAACCTACGGTTTCTTACCGTGGACCCGATAACAGTCGGGAAGCCCAACGGAACAATTATTATCGGAGCGTGAATATCCTACAAAGAAAAAGTTTGGTAAAAGGGAAATTGGTTAGCCTTGTGTTGACTGTTTAGCAATCGTTTCTCTTTTGTTTGTAAGTAAGCAATTACATGATCGTGAGATGTGATTATTTGTATATGTAGAGGTCGCGGGAGTACTACGAGTATATGAGGTCGACAAGAAGAAATTGTTTTGTTTGACAATGCGGGTCGCCCATTGTAGTAAGTAGTTATTGCTTGATGCATTTGTATTGGTGTGTTTGTACACAAGAAATGCTTAAAATAAACGCTCTATCTTCATTTTGTTTTACTTTATTTTATTTCATAGGAGATATGTGTGGGGGCGTGTGTCGGGAAACTCTTCAATGAGTAAGTCCTTTTTAGGTTACGAAATATATTTTAAAGTTCACAAACTTCACATAAAAATTAAAAATAGATTTCTTATTAGTTAGGTTTAATGTATCGGTGTCCGTTCCCACCGAAGTTAGGTAAAGGAAAGGCGATGACAATAGTCGGTGATATCGGAAGCGCGGTGTCGTCATGCATTCGGTCCCTTTGTCGGTACAATATGCTAAGCTTGCAGGTTGGCTTCGTAACATAGGGGAAAACAAACTAGTATATTAAAAATAAACAGAAATAACTTAACATTTAGCTTAAGAATTAAACTACCCAATACATTTTCCACAGATTACAAATAAAATATTTACAAACTGATGGCGAAAGTTAACTGTAGTCAGGGCAAAATCAAATAAAAGAACAAAAAAATAAATAACTAAAAACAATATTATAAAAAAAAAAACAAATAAAATATCTCTTGCTTGTATATTATTATTGTATCATGGGCATTCATGGGTCATATCCATATCATAATAATAATTTGCTTAAACATACGGAATCTAGTGCTGATCCTTTAGAATTTTAACTATATTATTTTTAAAAGTATTACGGTTACGAAATAGTATGTCGATTTCACTAAATCGCTCTTACTACTCGTCTGTCTACTCGTGTTCGGTGTAGGTAGCGGACTAGCGGTGAGCGCACATCAGCATTACATTTACAGAAGCTGGTAGCGAACAGTCTCCTGCCCATGCACATAACACAAACTGTCCAAGTCAGGGCAATCAAATTTGTTTCGGCATAATATTAAATAAAGTTATTGTCTCGAGCAGCGTACGTATTGACTGTATCGTAAGTAGGTCATATTTTTTAGGAAGTGACTGGTAACGTACTTTTTAACCGACGAAAAAAAAGGAGGAGGTTCTCAATTCGACACGTATATTTTTTTTTTATTTTATGTATGACCACGCATAATTTTTTACAGAGTCGTCCGATTTAAAAAAAAATATTTTATTCGAGAGGGTATACATCAAAGTTTATCCCATATAAAATTGATTAACTTTGCTTGGGTAGTTTTGAGTTAGCTTCAATAATACGTATTTTTTCCCCACTTTTATATGGATGATGTTCTAGTTTGTTTTGCAGGTAGTGGTATTAGAATTTGTGTGGGGTAGATACCACAACTAAAAAGTAAAAAATAAAAACTTTTTTATAAAAAAATACAACCGACTTCCAAAAACAAAACTACAAAGTGAAAAATAACTTTAATTTCGGAAGTCGGTGGCAAAAAACGGAAATACATTTAACCAGACACCGACTTCCGAAATTAAAGTTATTTTTCACTTTGTAGTGTTGTTTTTGGAAGTCGGTTGTATTTTTTTTGTAAAAAAGTTTTTTTTTCCGAAAACATCTGTACTGCATAACACGAAGGTACTTACGTTGAGCTAATTCTATAATTTCATAATATTTAGCATAGGATTCCAAATCGATACCTACCTACTGCGTATTCTAATTGCGGTCTAACTATGGACATAAACAAGTGTGAGAAAGTGGAGGGATGATGGAATTCTCTAGATGCTCTCATCACAAAACCAAATATCATATGCCTTATTAGTAATATTTTCAATATGGATATTCAGATGATGTTTCGTACGTACTTTATGGATCGGAATGCTGGACAGTGAAGAAGACGGATGAAAAAAAATTGCATGCAGCGGAGATGAGAATGTTGAGATGGATGTGTGGAGTGACAAGAATGGATAAAGTGAGAAATGAGTATATAAGAGGAAGTTTGAAAGTGGCGCCAGTGACAGAAAAGTTGAAAGGAAATCGTTTGTCTTGGTATGGGCATGTAATGAGGAGAGACGAAACGCATGTGACTAAAAGAGTGATGAATATAGATGTTGATGGATGGAGAGGCAGAGGAAGGCCAAAGAAAAGATGGATGGATTGTGTGAGGAATGATATGAAAGAGAAGGGAGTGAATGATAGCGTGACGGTTGACAGGGGAGAATGGAAGAAGAAAACGTGTTGCGCCGACCCCAAGTAATATGGGATAAGGGCAGGAAGATGATGATTCAGATGATGTTTCGAGTCCAGCTGCACACCAAAATCACGAAGACAAATTAACTTTGTTAATAATGCTAGTAGCAAGTCGGTAATAGAAAAATATAATTAATTAGCTATACATATGTCTGCCTGAGTGTCATAGTACGAGTATACTATGACACTCAGGCAGACTTAGATATAGTATACTATGACACTCAGGCAGACTTAGGTATAGTATACTATGACACTCAGGCAGACTTAGGTATAGTATACTATGACACTCAGGCAGACTTAGGTATAGTATACTATGACACTCAGGCAGACTTAGGTATAGTATACTATGACACTCAGGCAGACTTAGGTATAGTATACTATGACACTCAGGCAGACTTAGGTATAGTATTATTGGAGGTCGCATATATAAATGCACTGGCATGTGTGAATAATCTTTTACACATGTCTGTCACCAAATTTTAAATAAGCATAGTTACGAACTTGTTTATGTTTTTACTTGTCACTTGCTTGTAAAGTAATCACCACGAATATATTTAGTACTATCAGACCACTGCTGCTCTTATTATTACCCCGCAATTTTTCAATAAGTATACTATGACACTCAGGCAGACTTAGGTATAGTATACTATGACACTCAGGCAGACTTAGGTATAGTATACAATGACACTCAGGCAGACTTAGGTATAGTATACAATGACACTCAGGCAGACTTAGGTATAGTATACAATGACACTCAGGCAGACTTAGGTATAGTATACTATGACACTCAGGCAGACTTAGGTATAGTATACAATGACACTCAGGCAGACTTAGGTATAGCTTAAAAAAACTGTTAATCCGCCTGAATTACGTATTACTAATAATTCCTCCGATATACGTTAGGTATTTGATGATTGAAAAATCGACCCTCTATATTTCGACTTAAGGTCAGGGGGGCTTACTATGATCTCTTATAGCAGGGCAGAAGTTGAATGTTTCCAGTGAGAGAGAGAGACGGTGCTATAGGTCGTATACCTATAGCTCCGTCTCTCTCTCTGCCCTGCTATCACTCATAGTAACAGTAGTAGTAGTGCTGTTACTCATAGTAAGCCCCCTGAACCCATACATATAATGATATCGTAATGAAGTAAAAACTGTGTAAAGGAACTGCTACCTGTTCTAGGAATGATACTGATGCCGAAAATACAAATTGTAAGTATATTTTTGTTACAGTTAGTTCCAGAAAGTAAAAAAAGATACTGTTTTGAGTCACAAGAAAGTGAAAGCACCTTCCAGACATCCTTCAACTACCACGGATATTGCACATGCAAACTATATTATTGATTCATGTTTAACTCATTTAATCAATACTGCATTTCTCTGTATCCTTGTTTTATTTCTAAAAATCTGTGAATGATTATATTCTCAGATAACAGAACAAACCAGAGGGTGCAATGCGCATAAATTGGGGCATCTAAAAACTACACAGTGCGAGGTATGGAAATAAGATCGCAGGCTCCATCTGGTTTTTTCTATAATCTAAGCCTACAAACCACCAAACTACAACACCACCACCACCACTACCTACAAACTGGTATATTATTTCCATCTGTAATTTTCCCTACAAAGCAACAGAAGATAGACTTTCGAAAACTTTAATTAACGTATCTTTCCGTGTTTCTGTATTTCCTATTTAGGTACCTGGTGAATAAAAATTCAATTTTTTTTTCTATTCTTTATTATATATTCTGTTATTATAACGTAATATATTTAGCCGCTCCAATCTGTTCTACTTTTATAAGTAAATGTATGGTCACCCTGTTAGTTAAGGACACGCTACCAAAAAGTCTTTCTCTTTCTAGACCAAATTTTTGGCACTAGTCAGCATTTCAGTTTGTATAATATAATAGTTCCTTGATACTTACTTAGTCATGTCACAGAATAAATAATAGTACTAACGTACATGTGCTTTAGACCTGATACGCATTTGAGGGTTATGTTGCACTTTGTGTGTTATTGTGTCGGTGTAGCATATATAACTGCAGAATAATAAGCTGCGAAGTAAAATTAATTTGTTATTTGAATGGATGATAATTTCATTAATTTAATAATAGACAAATGATTAGTCTCAACCTGACTTTATTTCATTAATTAATTTTTTAATAACTTCAAAATAAATTAACTTCTTTAATACTTTAATTGCTCTTTTGAATTAATTCTTGAAAAGTTTGCGCTAGTAATTAGTTTGTTCAGGAGGCAGATTTCTGATTAGGAATATTATTTTATTAATAAAGTAATTAAGAGCTGCTAAGCGTTTTTAACCGACGAAAAAAGAGGAGGTTCTCAATTCGACACGTGTTTTTTTTTAATTTTTTTTTATGTATGACCACGCATAACTTTTTACAGTCGTCCGATTTGAAAAAAGAATGTTTTATTCGAGAGGGTATACCTCAAAGTTGGTCCCATATAAAATTGATTAACTTTGATTAGGTAGTTTTTGAGTTAGCTTCAATAATACGTATTTTTTCCCCACTTTTGTATGGATGATGTTCTAGTTTCTTTTGTAGGTAGTGGTATTAGAATTTGTGTGGGATAGGTACCACAACTAAACGGTGAAAAATAAAAACTTTTTTACAAAAAAATACAACCGACTTCCAAAACCAACACTACAAAGTGAAAAATAACTTTAATATCGGAAGTCGGTGCCAAAAAACGAAAATACATTTAACCAGACACCGACTTCCGAAATTAAAGTTATTTTTCAGTTTGTAGTGTTGTTTTTGGAAGACGGTTGTATTTTTTTGTAAAAAAGTTTTTAATACTTCATGAAGTATTAAAAACTCGTACTTACTGCAAGTACGAGTTTTTGTTGTACTTTGCATTTGACACAAAAAGTTATGTCATATCTATTGTTCACGTAATGTGTCAATCAATCTGCCTAGCCTTTTCCCAACTTTGTTGGGGTCGGCTTCCAGTCTAACCGGATGCAGCTAAATACCAGTATTTTACCCCTTAGTAAGACTGGTTGTCAGACTTTCGGGCTTCTGACGACCCGTAACGACTGTCAAAGATCCACGAATGACAGCCGGGACCAACGGCTTAACGTGCTTTCCGAGGCACGGAGGAGTCTCGGTATGTAAAGATGGTCACCCATCCACGGAACAACCGTGGCAAACGTAGCTTAATCTGGTTGATCGACCCGTGCGGCTGTTATAACTTAGCCACGAGCTCCTCTCCGAGTTTAAGAATATTAATTTTTTATTAAGTTAGAAACTCAGCTGCTGGCGGACTTTCTTTCTTATGAAAACGAAGAATGCGTTGTCCCTAAGAGCCAGAAAAGTTTCTGATCGACTAGAAGGCATCTTGGTGAAACAAAGAGCTGGAGATGATGATGAGTCCTCATTGATGCTCGTGATGGTGAATGTTGAAACTTGCCTTCTGTGTGCTCCGGTACAGGCTTCTCCCCCAGCCTGGGGGCGCGGGCTGATGGCGGTGGCGGGCGGGTTGGTCCAGACGTGCCTGCACTGAGACCACTCACCACTCTTATGTTACACGACACGACAACGACTTTGAACACTACCTTGTCAACTGCAATCAACACATAGGTAAACTAGTCGAAAGCAATTTGGAATCCCTTTGTAGTTTGAGATACTAATTCATAGTTTTGAAATACTAGTTTGCGAGTTTTGAGAAACTAGATCCTATTGCTTGATATGATTCAAGACTCTAGTGGGAAGACCTACCGACTATACCTGTCTACTCCGCAGGCGTCACTGATCGCCGCACTCGGCTTGTACCTGCGATCACCTGTGATTTTGTCCAAGACTACAATAAGTACCTCCCTACTATCAGTATCAGATCAGAAGTTAGTTGAACTGTAACAAGCACAGGTACGAGGACAAAACTCTGTTTGATCTGTGTCTGAGTGTTCGTTGATGTGTGTAGTATCAAAGTGCCTTATAAACTTATAAGTTACAATGTAATCATTTTATTGAAAGAAGCCATTCGTCTTTTCTGAAGATGTTCCAAAACACATGAGTGAATTATTTGAGTTTTAACGATGGCTTAAATATAGTCAAGTACTAGAGTGGGTACTTGAATGTCGTAGCTGTACAAACATGACCGTTGTTAAGTCAAAGTCAAGTTCGGTTATTTGTTTTAATATAAACATTAAAATGTACTTTTGAAACGTGAAAATTTTCTTTTTTGACAGAAATCAAACGATCATAAAAAAGTCAAGCAACTATAGAGCTCGTTTATAAAATATAATAAAAATATATAGCCTTTATTGCTGGTTCTACAATGTTTTCTAAATTTATTTTTTATGTTATATATCTATTAAAGTGATATTAAAGATCAACGTTCGGTGCATTTTTTTTCTTTAAACAGATTTATTTTCCTTCGACAAAGCCAGAGGCATTTGTCTATAGATGTCCATCTCTCTCTATCACTCGTCCTCTAAATCCACTCTGACAAAAAAAGAAAAATTTACAACATAATATTCCGCCGTGTTTGACCTATGGTTGCCAAACATGGGCATTATTTACAGAACAACTATTTCATAAAATAATGTCATAATAGTATAGAAGTGTAATTGGAGTCAAGAGAAGAGACAAAGTAAGATTAAAAGAAATGAAATGTATAACTAAGTTTAAAAAGTTAAAACACAAAAGAAAACAGTCAAGAGCGAGTCGGACTCGCGCACCGAGGGTTCCGTTCCGATTTCTGAAAAAGTGTGCTATTTAGAGACATTGTTTTATTTTCCCTGTAATCTTTACATAAACTTCTATCACACAGTTTCTCTATGCAAACTTTTGGAGATAATGAGGGGGGGGGGGACGGTATTGATTTATACATTTTTTGAGAATGTCCAAGCAGCGCTCTTTCATATGATATCCCACATGCCCTAGTAGCCCCACTTCGAATTTTCAAGACCCCCTTTTAGTCCCCGTTGCAAAAAAAAAAAATATTTCTTATCTGCAAAATAGTTGGGTAAACGTCATCTAAAACTGTTCCAAATTTCAAGTTGATAACATTAGTGGTTCTTGAGATATCCAGCTGTGACAGACGGACAGACAGACAGACGGAGAGACGTTACTGAGTCGCACCATAAGGGTTCCATTTTACCTTTTTGGTAAAAAGGTAAAGGCAAGGCTTTTTCTAAAATCAAGGCATCTGTCTAAATTTGAAAAACTTAATACTAAACGTCACCAAAGCACACTAAAATCAAAAATACACAATACTGCGCTTTTCTCAAAGAGTTGTGTCGGCATGGGTCCAAAGATTTATAATAAAGTACCAAAAACTTTAAAAAGCATGACCAATATAAACCATTTTAGATCGCAACTTAAAAAATTATTGATTGAAAAGGCTTACTACTCTATCAATGAGTTTTTAGATGATAGAAGCATTAAATAAAAAAAAAAAAAAAAAAAAAAAGTCCGATCTACTTGTTTTTCTATCTTGTTTACGACGTTACTTGTTTGAAACAGTTTTATTTAGTTTGTAGTTTTTTTTTTTTACTCCTAATTTGTACGCGTTGCAAGGCAGAACATAGTGACACAACGCAAATTTTATACCATGTACCATATTACCTATGTTCAACAAATAAAATACTTTGACTTTGACTTTGACTTTTTTTGCTACAAACTGATAGGGTTTTAGACAACCAGTATTAAAATATTTTATTTTAGCCTAGGTACTTTATCTAAATATCCAATAAAAAAAACCGGCCAAGTGCGTGTCGGACCACGCACAATGAAGGGTTCCGTAGTTGAAAAGAATTTATCCCAAAAACAAACATAAGAGGCCGTACACGAAATTTTGCCGATTTCGCTGATTTACGTGATTTTACAGTATTTCTATAAGTTTTAATGCACTATATCAATGAGCATTTTAATTATGATCTAAGGTATGAGCAAATTTTTATTTTTATTATTTAATTTTAATTAATCGACCTAAACCGGCGACTGTTTTGTGAATTTTTGGTGTAAGAAAGAGGTTTAGAATATCACATATTTACGAATTGTTTTGAATTTTATTGGGTATGCATGAATTACAATATTTTTGTGTGAAAGTTGTTTATATGTGCTATGCGTGAATCACTTTTTACTACTTTAAATTTTTGAGTAAAAAAATATTTAACTGAGTCAAACTATAAAAAAAATGGGCAAAGAATTGCTTTTAATTTCGGCTACTTAGAACTCTTGTTCTTAAAATTAAAACAACAGAAATAAACTTCAGTTCAAAATCAATCTATTTCTTAAAAAAAAAAGCAAAATATAAAAAATCTTTTTAAACAACCTAATTCTCGTATTTATAAACTCGACGCAAAATAAAAAAGTAGCTCATTTATTTGATCATAATTGAAATGATCTTTCATGTTGTGCATTAAAACTACAAATAAAGAAATACAGTATTTTAACCGTAAAATTACGTCTGTAAAATCACGTAGGTACCTACTGAAATAGCTAAATCGGCAAAATTTTGTATATACGGCGTCTTAACATAGTAATCCCAATACTGACGCACTCAGACAAAAAACGTTTCAATAATGTTTCTGTAATTTAACCGCGAGAACTGTTTCATTTCTGTGGACAGGTAGGTAATTTATAAAGTACAACACATTTCTGATTTATTTGGCACTCGGAACAATAACAATATTAAAATTTTCATTACAGAATCAATCAAGCGGCCGTTGTTTATGACTGTAAATCATGCGCCGGCGCACCTCACGCCAATAACCCGGGTTATCAAAGAAAAAGACAGAAGGCCCGTGTTCACCAACATTTAATCAATCGGTGAAATATGAAAACAGTTGTTTCAGTATTTTTTTAATAATCAGCATTTTTTTTAAATAGTAATCCATTGCTTAAAAGTTGGTGAACAGAACACGGGCCTCATTCAATTGCCTTGCAGTTTAGCAGGTTTGTATAATTTGTGAAGTGTTTGGTTCAAATAAATGTTTTTTTTATTCGAACAACGCATTGTGAGAAACTAATACACGTTATTCAAAGTACCTGGGCGACCGAGCTCTGCTCGGGTGAAAAGTTGAAAACAGGGAAGACGCATTTTCCCAGAAATGAGACACCACTATTTTGATTAAGGTACCTACTTTAAAAAAAATAGAATTTGTAAGTTGTGCTTGTGAATTTTGGAAGTTGAAACTTTTATTTTATCTCGAATGTCCACGAGGCATTATAATATTTTCTACAAAGCACATTTCAATGATTATTTTATTTGAACACGATTTGGCTAATCAAGAACTTACTAATAAAAAGACAATATTATCTGTTAGTAGTTATCAATACGTTAACGTTTTTGAGTTGGCGCCAAGAACGTTCGTTCAGTTCTCCATGTCAGTGGAGAGCCAAAAGAACGAAGCCCAAACAGCCTTGTCGGATTTTAATATTGTTATTGTTCCGAGCGCCAAATAAATCACAAATGTGTTGTACTTTGTACCATGTAAGTTTGTCATAAGTTCTAATTTCTCATGAAACCACCCTTTGGTGGTGGTTTGGTGGTACAAAAACTCATTAACCAGTAGGTGCCTGTCATCTACCTTTTACAAACCAGTACCTACCTATGTGTTTACTTATAGCTTTTAGAGAGACAGAAATGAGGCTTTTATAGGACAGTTAATATTTAGTATTAACATCAATATATAGCACCTGGAAAAACTAATCGAGATCGAGATTAAAAACTGTTTTGGTCTGATTTTTGTTACGTTTATAATATAACATACGAGTATACTTTCACAATTTTGGAGCTTTTTTAGACTATTGAAAATTAAAAGTTATAAAAAAAGTATTGAATAGGTTTTGTTATACCCTAAAATTGAAAAAAAAAACAACTTTTTTCAACCTCGCGGTAAAAAGTATGTATGTACATACCCACTGAAACGTTACAGCTAACTACCAATCAATCTGCCTTTTCCCAACTATGTTGGGGTCGGCTTCCAGTCTAACCGGATGCAGCTGAATACCATTATTTTACATGGAGCGACTGCCTATCTGACCTCCACCACCCATTAACTGGGTAATACGATACCCCTTGGTAAGACTGATTGTCAGACTTTCGGGCTTCTGACGACCCGTAACGACTGTCAAAGATCCACGAATGACAGCCGGGACCAACAGCTTAACGTGCTTTCCGAGGCACGGAGGAGTCTCGGTATCCCATTCGGTATTCCATCCACGGACCAACCCCGGCAAGCGTAGCTTAACCTGATGGATCGACCTTACAGCTAACTACCATGGTTGCTAAAAAAAAATCCGTTACAGCCAGGTTAGCTGTGCCGACTTGTTCCCTTTTTGTTAACCGACGAGAAAAAAGGAGGAGGTTCTCAATTCAACACGAACCTCCTCCTTTTTTTTCAAATTTCTCCGTATTTTTGTTCAAAAAGACGGCGAACCAAACCGTCTTTTTGAGCAAAAATACGAAGAAATTTCCCAGATATGAGGCCTAGCTTGATCGATTTTTCACCCCCGTAAACCCCTATATTGCAACTTTCATCGAAATCGTTAGAGCCGATTTCGAGAACGTGATTACAAATCTATATTTATATAGGTATATATACAAATATTGCTCGTTTAATAGAGGGATATGTAGCTTAACTACAATAATAATTATGATAGGCAATTTAAAAAAATGCTGTCCCCGATTGCACGAGTGTCATTTGCTTTTATACTCTGCTTGCTTTTTCTTGTTTGTGTGCGCATGGGTAAAGTTTACGTATTAAAGTCAAATAATTTATTTCAAATAGGCACAAAAAGAGAACTTTTGAACGTCAAAATTTACAAAAAAAAAGTAAAATTGATTCTAGTCGCCCCCCTTCCATCATGATTGTGTGAGTGCGCTCTGTACTATATAGGGTGACTGGTAATTAGTGACCGACTCTCTCGATGGGGTTGTGCCGTTTAATTACTGAGTTCCTATGGCCATTTTCCAGCTCCATCATCAGACCCTGGTTACCATCTAGCACCAAAGTACTCGTCAAGACGAATCATACGAGCCCAAACTCGATGGGGTTGTGTCGTTTAATTACTGAGTTTCTATGGCCATCTTCCAGCTCCATCATCAGACCCTGGTTACCATCTAGCACCAAAGTACTCGTCAAGACGAATCATACGAGCCCAAACTCGATGGGGTTGTGTCGTTTAATTACTGAGTTCCTATGGCCATCTTCCAGCTCCATCATCCGACCCTGGTTACCATCTAGCACCAAAGTACTCGTCAAGACGAATCATACGAGCCCAAACTCGATGGGGTTGTGTCGTTTAATTACTGAGTTCCTATGGCCATCTTCCAGCTCCATCATCAGACCCTGGTTACCATCTAGCACCAAAGTACTCGTCAAGACGAATCATACGAGCCCAAACTCGATGGGGTTGTGTCGTTTAATTACTGAGTTCCTATGGCCATCTTCCAGCTCCATCATCAGACCCTGGTTACCATCTAGCACCAAAGTACTCGTCAAGACGGACCCAACGAATCCAAACTCGATGGGGTTGTGTCGTTTAACTACTGAGTTCCTATGGCCACCTTCCGGTTGCATCGTCAAATCAGCTCCATGTCATAATAATTTTGCGTTGTCATCCGATTTACACATGCATGCAAAATTTCAGCTCAATCGGTAACCGGGAAGTGGATCAAATTTAACTTGCAAGACAAACATTGGGACAGGTGAAACACGTGGGTAAATACGTAGTTCAAATTTCAGCGCAAAGTCAAACAGATAAATTATGTAGTACTCGTATCGAAATCCAAAGTCAAGCCGGGGTCAATGTAGTGTTTACGTACGTATGAATGATAATAACATAATAGCGCAGGGAGAATAGAATAAAACTATACAAACATACGAACGATATAGGCCGCAAAGTGCATGTGTGTGCGTGAGCGTCTTCCCTCCGCACCGCGCAGGGGGAACATTATTGAGTGAAATGCACGATATTCATAGGACACACGAGCGCGTAAAAATTACGAAAAGTCCTTTGGACAAAAGAGTTTTATGAAAAAACCACTGCATAAATCAATCACAAATAAAGTTTATTGAAATCTTCGATCATTGACCATTGTCGGTGCCGATTTTGTTTTGGAGATTTTACACTTCTTTTATTACTTATTTACGCCCAAAGTTGACTTAAAATTTGCGAGAAAAACGAATCTTTGTTGGCTCATAAGTTTTTAATGGCTTTTTATTTTACTATTCTGTTTCCGTATAGACAAAATTAATAATGAGACAAAACGATATCATGTTTAACTTTGGATGCACAATGTCAAACAGTGGAGTAATACCCCCTAAAATTTGTATGGAAAAAATGTCATAAAGTTCAACCTTGTATCGGTCACTAATTACCAGTCACTCTATATACATTTGTAACTATTATAACTTTCTACATCATGTATGAGCATGCTCTGTACTATATACATTTGTAACTATTATAACTTTCTGCATCATGTGTGAGCACGCTCTGTACTATATACATTTGTAACTATTATAACTTTCTGCATAATGTATGAGCATGCTCTATACTATATACATTTGTAACTATTATAACTTTCTGCACCATGTGTGAGCACGCTCTGTACTATATACATTTGTAACTATTATAACTTTCTGCATAATGTATGAGCATGCTCTATACTATATACATTTGTAACTATTATAACTTTCTGCACCATGTGTGAGCACGCTCTGTACTATATACATTTGTAACTATTATAACTTTCTGCATAATGTATGAGCATGCTCTATACTATATACATTTGTAACTATTATAACTTTCTGCATCATGTGTGAGCACGCTCTGTACTATATACATTTGTAACTATTATAACTTTCTGCATAATGTATGAGCATGCTCTATACTATATACATTTGTAACTATTATAACTTTCTGCACCATGTGTGAGCGGCTCTGTACACACGGCTACACATCAAGCAATAGAGTTCCAGTTTACACTGACCTCTCATTGTAAGGAAATTGTATACAAAGCGAGATCAGCTTATACTGGAAAATTATAGCTTGATCTGTAGCCGTGCGTACTATACATATTTGTGTCTATTATAACTTTATACATCATGTGTGCGCGCTCTGTACTATACACATTTGTAACTATTATAACTTTACGGCGTGTTTGTCGTTTATTGTGCGTTATTTAATGTAATTTCCCCGAAGCTCTGCTATTCTGGGCTATTGATAGATCTGCCTATATGTGGTTCAAACAAGTCACAAAAAAAAAACTGTAAAACATAGAATACCTGTTAATTATATTCGTGTGTAGAAGGTCGAGGTAGAAGCGATTGTTTTACAGAAAACTGAAGTTGATGACTTAATACTACAGCAATAAAAATAGTGGATGCAAGCCAAGAACAGTTTATTGCCAAGTTTTGGCCAATGGCATCAGTTTTCAGGGAAACCTACATGACTGTAACAAATTGACGTGTAGCGGCCTTGCATTCTAACTGTGGTTCGCACACTCCAGTGTCACTCATTGTGTACACCTATCATACAATATGAAAACAATAATAATTTAGCCCGCGGTGGGCTTCTTTTATATCTATTTAATAAAAGTCTTTTAAGATGATTGCGCTGTGATCAGACCAATCCTTACACTGACCTGCAATTTGGAAAAAACGCAATAACATTTGAAATTCACGGGCTACCTTAGCGCATCCTCCTTAAATTCATTAATTGACTGATAGACAACGCACAAGAGTTCTTTATACATAAGGAAAGTGAGCACTATAAAAGGTTTTTAAAATTCTTCCAATAAAAGGAGCAAACTTTCGAAAATTTTAAAATTATTCTGTGTGTACCTAGATTATAATAAGCAGCAATAAATAGAAATAGAATTACCAATTACATAATGTATTCTTGCATGGTGACAGTGTTGTTACGAAGGCATCTCCGTGGCCTCCCGGGCGGGGATAAGGCTGACGGGAGGAGCAGGGGGGAGGGATAACACAATTCTATTTGGGCGTTTACAAACGTCCGAAACGTTAGTGCAGGCCGTTGACAAAATACCACAATCAGTAACTCTTCCCCAGAGCTGGTCAGGTCGTGACACAGGAGACAAAACTACAAAGTCCCTTTGATTTTCTAAAACCTGACAACAAAATGAGTATTAAAAAATACGAATAAGATAACAGGATAGTCATCCAACTGGTATGGTCAACCACACGGCAGTAGTAACACTCGAGTTGCTAAAACCGCCCATAAGTGACGCTTCTAAGGTCAAACTGTTCACCATTGACCATTGTCGTGCGATAGACCATGACCATTTCAAATGCATCGACAGTTTCTGAACAGATCTGTGTGATAGGAGAGAGATCGATTGTTGAGATTGTTCTAGTTAGCACCCAGCGCAAAGGAATTTGTCGAATACTACTAGTATCCAGCCGCTTATTGAAGCGGCTGGATACTAGTAGTATTCGACAAATATTCGGCGTGTAGTTACTTGGTGATGTTGACCTACATATAGTCGGGTCGGACACGTGCCGGACCGGCGCTACACCTGCCGGAGCCGTCGACCGCGCTGGATGGAAGCCCTTCAAAGATATTCAACTTTCTTATACGCAGCTTATGATCGAGTGACGGAAAGTTTTTGTGGCGTAACGTTACCTGTTTGTGTTGTATCCCTGCTAATATTATATGCTAAAGTGTGTAGTGTATTTTGTCCTCAACGGACCGACGTCAAATTTTGCATAGATAGTTTATGGACTACGGAACGTGATATAATACTAGAATACAAGGGGCTAAAATTACCCATTATATACGAGGTACTCGTAGTTTTACTCCCGACATTTAGTGAGGAAGTAAATATAGAAACCGAGTTATATTTGGTTATAGCGCCGTATGTTACACTCTACTTGTCACTACTATTGCGAGAAAATAAAAGTTTATTTCATTAAATATTAAATGTACAATTTGTAGAATTCTGGATATGTAAACAGATGTTTTTGTCATCTGTGGGGTTAACGTGGGAGATACACATAGTTTCGGGCTTGAGAGTCGCTCGCTCGAATGTTCTGAATAGAGAATCAGCTGAGCTGACTCATCCCTTCATGTCAATGGTCGTGCTCGTGACGTAGTTGACTCATCCCTTGATGTCAATGGTCGTGCTCGTGGCCTAGTTGACTCATCTCTTGATGTCGATGCTCGTGCTCGTGGCCTAGTTGACTCATCCCTTGATGACGATGCTCGTGCTCGTGGCCTAGTTGACTCATCCCTTGATGTCGATGGTCGTGCTCGTGGCCTAGTTGACTCATCCCTTGACGTCGATGCTCGTGCTCGTAGCCTAGTTGACTCATCCCTTGATGTCGATGGTCGTGCTCGTGGCCTAGTTGACTCATCCCTTGATGTCAATGGTCGTGCTCGTGGCCTAGTTGACTCATCCCTTGATGTCGATGATCGTGCTCGTGGCCTAGTTGACTCATCCCTTGATGTCGATGGTCGTGCTCGTGGCCTATTTGACTCATCCCTTGATGTCGATGCTCGTGCTCGTGGCCTAGTTGACTCATCCCTTGATGTCGATGCTCGTGCTCGTGCCTAGTTGATGAATATTAGAATATTGATGCGTTCTGTGATACGCTGGGTGGTATCAAATTTGTTTTGAATGGAGTTCTCTATATAGCCTTGCGCCACTTGATCGGATCTTTTAGCGTTGTTAAATTTGCACCAGAATGCACCAAGAGAGTGGTGGATGTTCTTCGGCAACAATGGCCAGTGTACTTTTCCGGATTAGGCTAATTTAGATACGTGGTGATCTCTTATGGCATAAATTGCTAAATTTATTTTTGCTTAAAACTTGCTTTGTGCATTTTGCGTTTTGATAGTTGAGAAAAAATCTCGGCGTGCCTACTCCACTCGGCCGTAAAAATTGGTAGGCTTTGACAATTTTTAGAAATTCTCCACTTATAACGAACTAGCTTTTGCCCGCGGCTTTGCCCGTGTTGATGTCGGAAAATAAGCCACAGGAACAAAAATATTGAAACAGCTTCTGCCCGCGACTTCGTCCGCGTGAAAATTCTTGTTCCCCCAACCCACCCTGTCGCATCGCATTGCCTGCCCATACTATAACTTCGTTTTCGCTTAGCGTTCTTTCTGACTATTTTTTTCTTTTTGCTCGGAACGTAAGATTCCTAGAGTGATGTTAAATATGCCTATAGCCTTCCTTAAAATTGGGCTATCAAATACAAAAAATATTACCTATTAAATAATAATAAATAAAAAGTCGCAATTACACCATTAGACGTAGCCAGAGCAGTCCGTCCGTTACCGAATTGGAAATCACCGGGACCGGACGGACTGCACAATTTTTGGTTGAAATGGCTAAGTAGTTCACACACTTGCCTGGCATCTCAGTTCCAATCATCCTTAGAGTCTGGGTCGCTACCGCCGTTTCTAACAACAGGCGTTACCCACCTGCTCCATAAGTCAGGTAGTCCCGTGGAACCCAAGAATTATAGACCGATCACGTGTTTGTCGACGGTCTATAAACTTCTTACATCCATTTTGAGAGCGAAAATTAATACGCACATTGACAGTAACACGATTATGTCTACCTCTCAAAATGGATGTAGGAACGGGTCTCGCGGTACTAAGGAGCTACTCCTCATCGACATGGCCATTAGCCAACAGGTTCGTCGATCCCGCAAGGATCTGTCGACATGCTGGATAGATTATAAGAAGGCCTATGACTCGGTGCCACATACATGGCTCATAAAGGTGTTGGAGTTGTACAAGATTGATGCGACTCTACGCTCCTTCCTTGAGTCGTGTATGGGGCAATGGAGGACGGTCCTTCGCTATCCTGGATGTCGACAGATCCAAGGGAATGATGATCCTGTATGGATTAAACGGGGAATATTTCAGGGCGACAGTTTGAGTCCACTTTGGTTCTGCTTAGCCCTGAATCCTCTAAGCACACTGTTGGAGGATTCAGGTCTAGGCTATCGGTTGAAGAGAGGTGGTCAGGTGATATCTCACCTCCTCTACATGGATGATTTGAAACTCTTTGCCCACAACAAATTGCGGCTGATGGAGCTACTTAAGGTTACTGAAACTTTCAGTAGCGCCATCAGGATGGAATTTGGTGTGGACAAATGTGCAATCATGCATGTAAAACGAGGTGAGGTTATGGAATCCGATGGAATTCAACTTTCGGATTCCATACATCTTAGATCCCTCTCCTCATCCGAAAGCTATAAGTATTTGGGTATGTCGGAAGCGTTAGGCATCAACGTTGCTGACATGAAGCAATCGTTGAAGGAGCGCTTCTTTGGTCGCCTGAAGAAGGTATTAACCAGTCTTCTTTCAGGCGGAAACAAGGTGCGCGCTTTCAACGGTTGGGTCATGCCGGTTTTGATGTACTCTTTCGGCATACTCAGATGGACTCAGACTGAACTCGACGCCCTGGATAGAAGGGTCCGTACACTGCTGACTGCAAACCGGATGCATCACCCACGATCATCGGTGATGAGACTGTACATCCCGCGGAAGTGCGGGGGTCGAGGCTTTTTAAATGCAAAGACCCTCCACAACCGCGAGGTGTGCAGCCTCAGAGAATATTTTTTAAAAATCGAAGTGGGTATGCACCGTGATGTGGTTGCAGTGGACAAGGGGCTCACCCCGCTGTCCATGGCTAAAGAGAACTGGCGCAAACCTGTAGTACTTACTACCGATGACCGCAAGAAGGTATGGCAAAGCAAGGAGCTCCACGGGCGCTTCTATCGGGCTCTTCATGAGCCCGGTGTAGATTTCTTAGCGTCCGTATCCTGGCTACGTTTCGGTGACCTTTTCGGGGAAACTGAAGGTTTCGTCTGTGCAATTATGGACGAAGTTATCTTGACGAATAACTATCGGAAACATATTATGAAGGATGGGACGGTTGACGTGTGTCGGGCATGCCACCGTCCGGGTGAGTCCATCAGACATATTATCTCCGGTTGTTCTCGTCTGGCTAACGGCGAGTACTTGCACAGGCATAACCAAGTAGCTAGGATTATCCACCAGCAACTTGCTTTGAAATATAAACTAGTCGATTCTGAGGTACCATACTACAAGTATGTGCCCGACCCAGTTCTCGAAAATGACCATGTCACTTTGTACTGGGATCGGTCTATCATTACTGACAGGACTATTGTCGCCAATAAGCCTGATATAGTAGTGATAGATCGGTTAGTGCGCCAAGCAATGATAGTCGATGTTACCATTCCACATGACGAGAACCTCGTGAAAGCTGAGAAAGAGAAACAAATAAAATATCTCGACTTAGCTCGCGAGGTTGTTGATATGTGGAATGTGAGCTCGGCTGTCATTGTGCCGATTGTCGTAACGGCCAATGGCCTGATGGCCGAAAGCCTCGAACAACATCTCTCGAGGCTATCATTAGGCGGTTGGATCAAGGGCCTGATTCAGAAGGCAGTACTCCTTGATACGGCTCGCATTGTGAGAAGGTTCCTGTCTCTGCAGCCCTAACCACCGGTAGCTTGGACCCTGCTCCCGACACCGGCGGACCTCTATTTTTTTATATTTTTAAATGTTTTTTTATATCCTTTTTTTAAGAAATATTTAAAAATGTAAATAGATAAGAAATTAAATAAATAAACGAAATAATAATAAACCATTTATTTCAGGCGACACTGGCCCGTAGATAAATACCTTAACCTAAACATACATATTTTAATATAAACAAAATCTTGTGTTAATAAAATAGGCTTAAGACTATGTTAGTAGCATTCCTCTCCTCTAGCTTGACTTTAAGTGCTGCCCTGTGGAACTTGTCCGCGGAAGCGATGGAACACGACGTCCTGCGGCCAAAAGTCTTCCTCCATGACGAGGGGCAGGTAACAGTTCGGTACACGCACCACAAACGCCTTGAAGTTGACGTTGCGGCGCGACTCCAGTAACTGCACCCTCGGCATGTACCTAGTCTTCTGGCGCACGTACTCCACGATGTCCTCCACCTTAGTGGTGTAGTGCAGGTGGGAGATGTACACCGGTGTATTCGGCTTTGCGCCACGCAAGCTCACTTCGGGCTCCGCAGGAGCTTTGCCGCAACGGTTCTTATTAATTCGCGGACGGCGCATCCTCCTGTGCACCGTCACGAAACCCTCATCATTATCAGCCTTGTTCGACTCCTTTTCAGACATAGGCTTCATCCTTGGAGCGCCAGGGACGCTCGCGGTGATGCTAGCGAAATTCTGTGGAAGGGGTTTCGCTAGGGATGCAGACACTGGCAGCGGGACGGGGCGAAGAGCTCGGGCGGCGGTGCGCGGAGGATCCGCGGCAACGGGCGCGGGGCTACGAGGCGCGGCTAAAGTCCGACTGGTAGTTCCAGAGATTAGCGCGTTCAAACAAACAAAAAAAGTGTGTGTGTCAGCTCCGACACACGACTGGAGTTTACTCCTGTTTTTTGCCGTTCCGAGTTTCTGACTTTCTATTTTTCAGTCATTTCTGTCGGGCTGGGTTTCTTCAATGAATCAGTGCTATACAATAAGCAACTTTAATGTGTAAAGGCACTCGTCCCCCTCCCTCTTACCCCACCTCTCACCCCTCCCTCTAATCCCCTTCTCACCCCTCCTCTCCCTCTAAACCCCTCTCACTCCCCTCCAATTTCCACCCCTCTCACCCCTCTCACACCCCTTCGTTGCTTCCCTCTTCCTCCTATCATTCCTCCCCTCTCTCTCACCACATCCTCCCGTTCCCCTTTCCCTCCTCACCACCCATTCCCTTTCCCCCTCTCCCTCCTCACCACCCCCTCCGCTTCCCCCTCCCCCTCTACCCTTCCCTCTGGGGGAAAACAATAATGACAAAATAAAGACTTTATTACTTGCTTAGGCAAGTATTTGTGCCAAGTTTCAGGTTTATTAAGCGAATAAATAAGATTTTTCATATAAACTATATTCCCTGTTTTCACCCCTTTGAAATTTAAATAAATTGTTTAGGATATTTCCGTAACTTGACTGAAAGATTATTACACTAATCTTTCAGTCAAGTTACGTCTCAAGTTAGTTAGGTCTCAAGTATAAATACTAAGTTTCGAGTTAATCGGACCGCGCGTTAAAATTCCTCCATACAAACTTTTACCCCCCCCCCCCCCCCCCATTCCCTCCTGAAGGGATAGTTTAGGAAACCTAAAAATTACAAATTTTATAATTTACGTAGATAAATATTAGGGGTTAAAGTATGAAATTGCCGATTTGTACTGAAAAATTGAAATTCGTTTTTTTTTTAATTAAACATATTTATTTAATCAAAATAATTACCATTATTATCTATACATTGCTGCCATCTAATAAGAAGGTCATCTAAGCCTTTGCGATAGAACTCTCGTGATCTAGATTCGACAAACTGTGTGAAACCATTTTGTACTGCCTCTTGAGAAGAAAACTTTTTATCACGTAGAAAATTGTCCAAATCACGAAAAAAATTGTAGTCCGTTGGAGCTAGGTCTGGCGAATACGGAGGGTGACGAATGGTTTCTAATTGCCGTTCCTGTAGAGTTAAAACGGTTTCTCGTGCTGTATGAGGTCTCGCGTTATCATGAGCAATAGTGGTGAAGATTGATTCATGAGTCGGGGCTGTTTCACTGCTAGTTTTGCTATCATTGTTCGGAGTTCGGCACAGTAGACATCTGCCGTTATTGCTTGACCAGATCGGAGAAAGCTATAGTGAATAACATCATGCTGAGACCACCAAACAGTTACCATTACCTTTTTATTGGTAAGCTTTGCTTTAGGACACTGTTGCGGCGTTTGACCTGGGATCAGCCATTGCATTTTTCGCTTACGGTTATCGTGAAGAATCCACTTTTCATCACATGTCACAATTCGATCCAATATTCCTTCATTTCTGTATCGATTCAACAAGACAACACAAGTTTCAACAAGCGTTTCTTTCTGCAGATCAGTCAAATCATGAGGCAACCATTTCTCATATTTCTTTATTTTATTGATTTGACGCAAATGAGTCAATATTGTTGGTAAGGTAACGTTAAACCATGCCGCTAATTCCTGGATAGTTTGGCTAGGATCGACTTCTACCATCTCTTTCAATTCATTGTTATTCACCTGTGTGGGCGCGGTCTTCCACGTGGTTCGTTCTTCAAATCAAAGTTTCCATCACGAAAGCGTTTAAACCAAAATCGCACGGTGCATTCATTAGCAGTCCCCTCTCCAAACGCAATATTGATATTGCGAGCTGTTTCTGCCGCGTTAGTTCCGCGTCGGAACTCGTATTTAAAAATAACTCGAATTTTCAAAGTATCCATCTTTCTTGTCTAAGCTGAATAAAAAAAACAACTGAAAGTCGATAATCGAATGTTGCACATTTTTTAAAAGAAAAACTATAGGTACCATGTGAAAAAAGTTTCACTCAAAAATCTCAAACCATGAAGGTTCTATGTCAATTCAAAGTTCCTAATACAATAAACGGCAATTTCATACTTTAACCCCTATTATTCAAGTCTGTTAACTCAAGGAATAAGATTTTTCAAACAAACTTTGGACCCCGGTTTCACCCCTTTAGGGGTTGAATGTTGAAAAATCCTTTCTTAGTGCACCCCTAGACCTCATAAGGAACCTACATGCCAAATTTGAAATCTCTAGACCCAGCGTTTTGGGCTGTGCGTTGATATATCACCCAGTCAGTCAGTCAGTCAGTTTACCATTTTATTTATTTAAAGATAGTTAGATAGAAAATAGAAGATAGATTTCCTCTCCTTATTTATCTTTGTATTGGTTTCAGATTTATGGCTTGAGGATGGGTGTCAATTTCGACATCTTCAACTGTTATGTTAGCCGGTTCTATCTCCTCTGCAGGCACCGCTCGCTGATCCCAAAAATTAAAGTAACCTGTAAAACAAAAAATAAGTTAAAGCTGTATTTCTGTTGGTTCGTATCAATTTAGTTTGATGAAAATTATAAAAACGAAAAACGTTATCGTTACTGTAATATATCTCACTGGATGTAGACACTGACACTCTATTTTGCTCTTCAAGCGTAATAAAACTCACTGATTGAATAACACTGACACTTTATTTCTCTCGTTACTCCTTCACAGATACAGTCACCACAGTTACCTCGCAACAGACTGAGCTCTCTCGGCCAAGTGCCTCAACTTATAAACTACCCCCTCCCTTACAAAATTACCGTTTGGACAGTGTTGCCATTTCTCAAACATAAAAACGAATTATTAAAATCTTTAAAAACCCTACACTCGACCGTCCTGACGCCGTGTATGCCCTCATACACGCCCCGGGTGGTAACTAAAATACCCTACACTTGGTTGAGAGAACTCATGATAACAAAAGAAATAGTTCACAAACTATATTTGATGAGGTTAATACATTTATGAAATCAACTATTACTACTATTAAGTCCACTACTTTAATTAAATAAAAGGTATAATTATATCCAATACTATCAGTTTTCTACAATAATACCAAATATTCAACAATTTTGGCGAACCAATCAATTCTCGCCAAAAATACTTAGATCTAAAGGACTACTTTTATCCTCGGATTATGAACTATTTATTAATCACTCAGAACTTTTGCGAACCAATCAATTCTCGCTACTGAACTTGCGTACTCTATCAGGTTGTGAACCACTCAATTCTCACACCTGATCAGAGACTCATAAACCTAGGCAAACCAATCAATTCTTGCCTCCAATTGTGTAACCGATGACGTGAACCAATCAATTCTCACGCTCGGTCTCCAATTGTGTTCTAACTGATGACGTGAACCAATCAATTCTCACGACAGATCTGAACTTGCGTACTCTATCAGGTTGTGAACCAATCAATTCTCACACCTGATCAGAGACTCATAAACCTAGGCAAACCAATCAATTCTTGCCTCCAATTGTGTAACCGATGACGTGAACCAATCAATTCTCACGCTCGGTCTCCAATTGTGTTCTAACTGATGACGTGAACCAATCAATTCTCACGACAGATCTCAAATTGTGTTGTAACCAATGACGTGAACCAATCAATTCTCACGACAGATCTGAACTTGCGTACTCTATCAGGTTGTGAACCAATCAATTCTCACACCTGATCAGAGACTCATAAACCTAGGCAAACCAATCAATTCTTGCCTCCAATTGTGTAACCGATGACGTGAACCAATCAATTCTCACGCTCGGTCTCCAATTGTGTTCTAACTGATGACGTGAACCAATCAATTCTCACGACAGATCTCAAATTGTGTTGTAACCAATGACGTGAACCAATCAATTCTCACGTTCGGTCAGATTCGGTAGATAGCAGATCTACAACAAGCTTAATGGTGCAGATATTCACTCGCTTCTCAACTTGGCTGTTACCGTAGTCAGTCTCTTTATTTGGACAGCGTGTGTCGAAGTTGACCCGGCTCGCCACAGAGAAACAGGTCACCGGCGTCGATGCTTTTTCCGAGACGCCGTCTGTTGACCCGGCTCGCCACAGAGAAACAGGTCACCGGCGTCGATGCTTTTTCCGAGACGCCGTCTGTTGCGATCCACTATTTCCTAAAAACGTCTTCGTGGGAAGCGTCTGAAACAAAGATTTTTTTTTTTTTGCAAAGTAAAATGTTCTTCGCTCGGTCTTCCTGACCAAGGGAAAATTGCAATAAAAGGAACTCTGTTCAAAATCATTACAAATTTAAATGAAAATCATTACCAACTCTTTCTCTCAAAGCCGACATATTGAAAAACACCCATGCTCATTCAAATAATAGAAAACTCATTAAGGCCAGGTTATTCGGGCCTGTAGGCCTTTGAAACGCTACCTCCGCCTCCCCCAAATGCAGCGCGACGTGTTTATTTACGACGCGCCGCCGACGATTTCACAGAAAATCCATGCCACAGTGTAAAATATTTGCAGTTGATCAACTTAATTAGTTTTTTCTTAGGTCGATTTTTTTCCTTATGTTTACTTTTTATGGTGTCTACGGTGGAGTAAACTAAGATTATTACATAAAATGTCGTTTTCTTTTCACATTATCAGATAACGATACTGACACGATTCGATAGCGATAGGTACAATATTACCGGCCCCATGATATTGGTGAATATCGATGACCATCGCGACGCGACAAACAAGCACACTAATAAGTATCGACGTCTCGAAGTCGGCAGTGTGATAAAGTTTGCTCAAGTGAAAGAATGCCCGCTACTCTCACCCCGCACTGTCTTCGCTGGTAGATATCGTGCCGATATCGGTGTCAGTGTGTGAATTATTCCATTACCAACTTCATTGGGCTGAGTAAGAAATGCATATAGCAGATAGTTACAGATTTAACCTTTAAATGATTATCATCGCGCTAAATCTTTGAGCTAAGGCTTAGCGGAAGGATGTCAATCATGACATAATAATAACATAAGAACGTCTATTTTAGTCAACTTTCATCAAAGCAAACCACAAAAGTTCGATTTTCAACTGTTGATATTTTTTTCGATTCTTTTTTTCATTTTGATATACTGTTATTTGATAGTTCGTAGAATGTACACAGAATACATGAAGTTTATTCCTCTTATATCATCTATGTTTATAATATAAATAAATATCAATTGTTAGCCGACAGTACAACTACTAACGTACTGTACAGGATAGTTTTTTATAATGTGTCTGTTGTTTTAGTATATTGTGAACGAAGTCGCGGGCAGAAGCTAGTTAGAAAAAAAACATGATTTTGCGGTACTAAGGTGAAATTTCAAAATTGCAACGGTTTTTTTTAAATTGCAATTTTAATAGAAATTTAATTACTTTCGTTACAAAAAGAACTCTTTTGCAAAATTTCATGCTTCTAGATCCAGCGGTTTAGGCTGTGCATTGTCTGTCAGTGAATATAAGAATTTTATCAAGTAGACAAGCCGTGTGCCCGATGGTATTCCATCGACATAAATGGTGAATTTCCATACAAACTTTCATCACCTATTTAACCCTTTTAGTGACTGAATAAAAAAAACAATAATATTTTTATTAAGTATGGGCTAAAAATGGTCGTACTATTTTGCTTATGCTGTAACCATATTCTTTTGTTTTTGATGTTGACCACTGCTCATGAAGATCAGTAAATATCGACAACTACATATGAAGGAAGAATTGCCGTACTTTATTATCAAGGGACGTACCTACTGCTACACCTATAATTTATCGAATCTACTATTATAAGGGCAAATTTTTAAATCGCCAGATAAGTTTTATTTATGTTATTTATTGTTATTATTGTTTTTTATTTATTGTTATTTAGTTTTACCGACAACCGGACACATTGTATTTATATTATGTGTGATTATTGTAGGATATGGTAGGGCATGGTAGCGAAGACAGTTCGATGAAGAGTGAAAATAGTATTATGGATGAATCTGATTTAAAACTTCTTCATAAAGGACCACGATAAAAAATTATAAACTACTCGCGCTTGACTATAAATTTACCGATAATAATTTGCAAATTGTCTTAACACTATCGTAAGATGACAATTAAACGTCATCATACCACATAGAAATAATCACATTTTCGAAAACGATATTATGAATTAAAACTATAATATACTCGTAATTACGAGATATTTTTTCTGAGCTATTGCAATTTCATATCTAATGTGTTCTTCGTTTATTCGATTTTTTATTTTGAAGAACTGCAGGGAGAGCGAATTTTTTAAAAATTTTGACACAGGTCCAACCTTGATGAAGTCCCGCAGGACTCTGCACAGAGTACATTTGTATATAGGAGGATAGAGACGTCACTCGAACATTTCATAGCGCCCTCTAGCAATAGGTAAAAACAACAATCCAAGAAGCCTTATATAGATTTGTGGAAAGATTTGTGGAGATTTGTGGAAGAATTATATAGATTTGTGGAAAGTAAACGGCGCTCAAAAAAGTTGCAGGTCTTAGCAACAAAAACAAAGTTTCATAGCAACAGCTTTTATGCAATGGCTCAAAAACTATATAATAAGTTACCAGGACAAGTTATCTTAAGTATTAACATTAATGAATTTAAAAGAAATCTGTTCGAGTTGTTAAATAACAAGGTGTATTATTCTGTTGACGAATATTTAAATGACAAATTTTAATTATAATGATGACTGTTTTCATGATATTATGTGACATGCTAAATAATTTTGTTAATTTTGATTATTGTTGTGTTAATGAATTAGTGACATAATTTTTTTATTATTTTGTATTTTTTGGTTATTTTTACTTTATTTAACTTGACATTTTTAGTGATTAACCGACTTTTGTTTTTTTATAATGCCTTTTATATTTTGTATGCCTTTTGGCGGGACACAGCTCGGATCTTATTTATTATAACAACTTCTGTATGTACCCTGTGTTCACGAAATAAATGAATTTGAATTTGAAAAAAAAAAAAAAAGCCTACTAGGTTTAGTATAGCTAGCTTCAAATCTATTCTGCAGACCTGCAGTAGGCCCTGTCCTATTTTCCTATTAATAAAACATTAGATACACTGCCAAACACTTTAATTCAATCTTTATTTACATTAAATGAAGACGAACTCCTGAATTTTGTATTCTACATCATAATCTTTACGTAATCAACATAATAATTTATTTGTATCTTTACACCGATTATATATGAATATAAAGGCACGTGGCCATTATCAGTCAATTCTGGGTTCATTACGGCTGCCGAGCTATCGTGGGTAGGCGGGCGAGGAGAATTAAAACCACGTGTTGAAGATGATCAACGATGCACGATTATTATTTTAACAAAATATTAATTGAATTATAATCAACACTTTCTAATTAATTGGAATACAGTGACACTCCACCGAACACGTCTTGCTTGGTCGCGATGCAAACGGATTCTGATCTGTTTGGCGGCCGCGTGCAAAAGAGCTCGGAGTTGCGTCAGAGTGAAGAAACGTCAACCCGTGCTTGTCAAAATGTCCGCTGTCATTCTTGACGTTTCTTGACACTCTCAAAATGTCGAAGCGCCGTCACGGCCGGACTGACATTCGCACGTCCTCGTGCGACTGCTCACGCCTTGAGTTATCTGCAAAGACCAAACACAAATCTGTAGTACACGTTTGGGCACGCTCGCCCATTCTGACTAGCTACCCATTTATGCTGCCTGTTTGAAAAGATCTCGATCTTCACCCCTCACATCTGAATTAAACACACTGGGCGGACAACTGACCTCAGGCGCCCCTTCGACCACCCACCAACTCACATGGTGCGGTAGACCGGACAACCCGTCAGCGCCCCTTCCACCAGTGACGAAAGCCACACGCAGCTGCTGCAATCAACTGGTCCGGAACGTCGACCCGCATAGGCCAGTCCCAGCTCAATCTCCTGCCACCCAGCTCACACCAGAGAAGTCGTAATCTGATCGTGGGCGTCGACCCGGTTTAGGCCAGCCCAGTCAATCAACTACACTACACACCACGTAGGAAGACGTAGTCTGATCAGAGGCATCGACCCGGTTTAGGCCAGCCCCATTGATCAACCACGCCGCTCCCAACTGCCTATTCAGAGGCATCGACCCGGTTTAGGCCAGCCCCATTGATCAACCACGCCGCTCCCAACTGCCTATCCAGTCCCCTACGCTCTAGATCGATTCTCGATGAAAGAACAGGATTTACACAATTGTTATAAACTCACCATTTACTACTCATCACGTTCGGAGGCAGAGAGGGTGTCAGAGCCTGCGGTCAAAGTGTGTGAACTAGATACCGATACTGTATCACTATCATCATCAGATATTGCCATTTCATTCCCATGACTATGGACCTCCGCCGTCTCGGCCTCCTCTGCCTCGTTGACTAACGAACTAGCTACCTCAATCAATCCACCGTGGCCCCTGGGTACTGCGCGCAAGTTTTCATGGGCGTACTTATAGGTTCGGTTAGACCCATCAATGTCTCTCAACTCGTATCTATCGTGATCTAGTACCTTGACAATCGTAAAAGGACCTTTAAACTTTCGCTGTAGTTTGGTTTGGTTACGCTCACTACCCTTGATGAAGACAAAGTCGCCTACACTGAATGGTTTCACTATTGCTCTACCCCGGTTAAAGCGTTCTGTTTCTGACGAAGCAGCCTTTTTGATGTTCTCGGAAGCATTATGCCTAATGGTGTCTAAGTCTAGACGGGGCTCTGGTTCAACATGCAAGGATAAGGTTGACATTCCCAATGACTTTGCTCGTATGCCAAACATCAATTCCGTAGGGGAGTAGCCTGTTACTCTGGATCTGGTGCTATTCAAGGCAAGCTGAACTTCTGGAAGTTCGTCGCGCCACGTTTTGTTTGGGTCGTTCTCTACTATTGTGAGCAGGCATTTTAGAGTGCGCATTATGCGCTCAACTTGACCGTTGGCTCTACTGGAGCCAGTAGCGATAAGGTGAAGCTCTATACTATGCTCAATACAAAATCGTTTGAAATCCGCACTAATATAACACCTACCTTGGTCTGATATTATGCGCTTCGGTGCACCAAATAGGTAAACTGCCTTTTTAAGAGATTGAATTGCGCTAGCAGCATCTAGAGAAGGTGTGTAATCTAAAAGAACGTATTTGGTGAACGAATCGATAATAACGGACGCATATTCTTTCCTATCACTTTTACCACTTAGTTTGCCTGTGATGTCTATATGTATCGTATGCCAAGGCGTAGACACTTTAGGTATTGGGTGTAATCGAACCTGCTGCGCTCCCGAACATCCCTTTGAAGCCTTACATACTATGCATGAATCTACAAATTTACGCACCTGCTTGCACATTTGTGGGAACCAGTACTGTTCATATATTTTGTCAAGCGTCTTATCAGCACCAAGATGCATAATTTCTGTATGAACATGATTAATAAGTGTCCAAGTCAGGGATCTTGGTACAACGGGTAACCAAGAGCTGGTTCTATTGCGTTCAATTTTCCTATACAGTATGCCCTTCTGCACGTCATATGTGTGTGCAATCGCTTCTGGCAACTCGTTGTTTTGATGTTTGCTGATAAGGTCACAAATTTCGCTATCACGTTTTTGCTCTACGGCTAGCCAACCCTGATGTAACTCTATAAAGTGAACTTTCTTATTCCTATTCGTAGTAACAGTTGAATCATTTAATACTTGCGAACTAGGTGTGGGCTCCAAAACGGGATTTCTAGATAGATAGTCAGCGTGACTCATGCTAATGCCCTGCTTGTGAACGATATCAAAATCGTACGCTTGTAAGAACGCCCACCATCTGTGTACGCGTGGAGTTAAGTCGGTTTTTGATTTGGATGCTTTCAAAGAATTGCAGTCGGTGAAGACAGTAAAATGCTGACCGTATAAATAATGCCGAAAGTTCTCAACCGCACGAACGACCGCCAGGGTTTCCAGTTCGTATGAATGATATCGCGATTCCGCATCGGACGTTCGACGGCTGAAGTAAGATACCACGTGAGGAACGTTATCTTTCCTTTGGATTAATATAGCCCCGTAGCCTTCTGAACTAGCGTCAGTGTGAAGTTCAATGGGCGAATCTTGATCAAATATTGCCAACACCGGTTCTGACGTAAGAATATCAACAATCTTTTTATGGATATCATTGTGAGCGTCTGTCCATTTGATGGGCCCTTTCAATTTTGTCAACGGGTAAAGAGGTCCTACTATACGGGTGAAATTTGGTATGAACCGTCTGAAGTAAGAAGCTAGGCCTAAAAATTGCCTGACATGCGTAGCTGTTTTTGGAGTCGGAGCGTCAACTAAAGCCTGTATCTTTCTAGGGTTCGGTGTAACTACTCCTGCTTTTATGACGTAACCGAGGTAATCTATTTCCTTTTTCATGAATTTGCACTTTTTAAAGTTCAACGAAAAACCCGCGTCAGTGAGAGCCTTCAAAGTTAGGTCTAAGCGTTCTAGCCCTGCAGTGACGTCATTTGAATAGCACATGACGTCATCCACGTAGGCCAGCGCTACCTTGTCTTTTAGGGGACCTAGCGCTGTGTTTATGCACCGCTGATATACGGAGGCGGCATTCCGTAGCCCAAACGGCATGGTCAAATACTCGAATTGACCATCCGGTGTCACAAATGCCGTTTTTGCTATGCTATCGGGGTCAACGATTATCTGGTGATAACCTGACGTCATATCTAATGACGAAAAATAGTGCGCGCCGTGGAGACGGTCGATTTGTTCGTCAATACGGGGCAACGGGTAATGCTCGGGACGCGTGTTAGCGTTAAGTTCTCTATAATCTACGCACATCCTATCAGTGTTGTCTTTCTTTTTGACTAATAAAATGGGGCTAGCAAAAGGAGAACTGCTTTCCCGAATAACGCCCGCTTTTAATAGGGACTCTATCTTCTCATTGACTATTTCTTTTTCCGCGGGTGCTAACCTATAGGGATGCCTTTGCACGGTCTTATTTGGATCAATAAGGTCTATACGGAGAACGCCTGTCGTGACCCGTCGCGTTGGTATACCGTCTGTGAAGAACTCACTATATTTTTCTAAAATTCTAGTCAATGCTAATTTGTCATCACCTTGTAATTCCGTATCAATGTTCATGAAATCAATGTTACTAGTTTTGTCAGAAAAATTAACTTCTTTACGTTGAGAAAAAGTAACTTGATCGTTATCCATATGTACGTGTACGTTACACTCTAATATATCCCTACCTATTATAACTGGTTCAGCAATGGTGCCATCAGGTACTATGTGGAACAACACTGAGAGCGAGAGACCTTGAACATTGATGGGGCTAATTACCTGGGAAAAACATTCTACATCCCCCCTACCAATGCCCGTCAGATAAACTAAATCATTCTGCGCAGTACCTGGGAACTTCTCGGCGTAGCTATTAGTTACTAATGAACAAGCCGAACCACTATCAAAAAGAAAGGAAACTGGCTCACCGGATGATGTAGTCAAGGTGCTTCTCGATGCCTTGCGTTCACACACATGGACCTCTTTGACCGCCGCTGCTCCGCCGCCTCCCGCTCGATCTGGACACGCCGACGCCAAGTGTCCTGGTCGTCCACACGCGAAGCAGGTGGTCGGTCTTGGTTTATCAGCGGCCCTGGATGTTTGGTCGTGCGTCTTCTCTGAAGTAGCAGGCTCTTCTCTTCGCTTGCGGCAGTCTATCGCTTTGTGACCCGAAGTACCGCAGCGGTGACATGTCCCCGTGAAGCGAGATTCGTTGAATCGGGTCCTTTTCACATCTGCATCATGGTTATCGTTACCCTCATGCCTTCGTTTCAGAGAAATGCCGTTAAGAACGCGTAGAAGTTGAGATCTAGTGGTCAGGTTATGAGAGTGGAGCTCACGGCGAATCACGGCTTCCTTTTGGCATAAAACTGAAGATACGAATCCCGTTGTGACATTTTCGGACATCTCCATCCGCGGGATGCGTTCGATGATGTTCCAAAGGCGCATGGCCACCTCGCTCGCGGTTTCTTTGACACCAACTTGAAAACGTAGAATTTCATCAAAATAATCTTGTGGCAGCATAGGCTTAGCAAACTTCGCGAGCAATACTTCTTTTATTTGAGGCCATGTCAGCTGCGATGCATGTAATCGTGTTAAACAGGTAGCAGCTCGGCCTTTGAGTGCACGTGTAAGTAACAAAAGCAATTCTGCACCTTCTAACTTACGGTTGTTGATTACGATTTCTGTCACGTTGCACCAACCTTCGATGTCCGCTTCATTGCCATCCGGATCAAACTCAATCAACTGGATGGACGTGCTGCTCGATGGTTGCGGCTGTGATATAGCCATCAAACGGGATAAAAACAGCTCCATCTGTTGAGACAGGCTTGGTTCTGATGTCGGCGCTGAAGGTCTCGTGCGACTATTCTCCTCTGAAGCAAGCCCTTCACATCCCACTTCTGATAAAGGCACGTGGCCATTATCAGTCAATTCTGGGTTCATTACGGCTGCCGAGCTATCGTGGGTAGGCGGGCGAGGAGAATTAAAACCACGTGTTGAAGATGATCAACGATGCACGATTATTATTTTAACAAAATATTAATTGAATTATAATCAACACTTTCTAATTAATTGGAATACAGTGACACTCCACCGAACACGTCTTGCTTGGTCGCGATGCAAACGGATTCTGATCTGTTTGGCGGCCGCGTGCAAAAGAGCTCGGAGTTGCGTCAGAGTGAAGAAACGTCAACCCGTGCTTGTCAAAATGTCCGCTGTCATTCTTGACGTTTCTTGACACTCTCAAAATGTCGAAGCGCCGTCAAATAAATTCATTGCTCGCGTTCATGTTTATAAACAACACAACACAACAGGTATCACTGCGTTTCACAAACAAGTAAACAGTCCAGATTTTCGTGTAAGGGTCAATCACATAAAGTGATGTCGTCGGTATCCAATACTTTTCCGTCAATGTTTAGAAGCAGAATCAAGTCAAGAAAAATCCACGAAATACATAATATAACGAAGCGCATCCATTCACTCGAAAAGAGAAAAACTGGGTCAACGGAATAATTTTTTTAACAACAAATTTGACATTTACGCGAGTTGCGATCCTTTTTTCCCACTTCATTGAAAACAGTTTCAAAAATTAGCGTTGCGTTATTGGATGATTTTATACATTCTAAGTTAACACAATTAATTAAAAAGATGTCTCAACTCCTTAATTTTTTATTTGTAAATATAAATTGTTGTTATTTTAATACAATCTGAGTAAAATGGATCATAATGTTTAAATTAAACCATGAACAATTTGAGAACAGCGCCATCTATCAATTAGTAAGTTTAACTTTTGATATTATACGAGTAAATTAAAAATCTATTGAATTGAGTAGTGTACCTCCAAAAGCAGAAGCCTACCTAAACTGGCCGGTTATGTTACCCTTACTTTTGTTCTAAGCTATGGCACCGTGGGACTCTGATCGCGAGCGGATTTAGCCAGATTTACTATTTTTGTTCTTATTTAGAAAAAATGTATTACACCTAAAAATCCAACCGTAGAATTCCCTCTGAAATACTATTACCTCATGGTACATGCAATTTTCATATAATTTTGTGCTATAACTAGGAAATGAAACAAAAAATAGTTTTCAAATCGACCCCATTTCCGATTTTTTTTTTCATCGAGCAAATTACAATTTATCGTGTTTTGAACCGTATATTTACCTAAAGCAAGGATGTATCTATGACATATTTTTTTTTCAGGATCTAAATACCCTTATTTGACTATTTAAAATTGATTCTAAAAACAGGAATATTCAAATAGTGTGCCCTTAAAATATTACAGGGCTCATGCTCTGACCTCCATCGGGTCTTCATCATCACACTTATAACTTCCATCCAGTTATAAGCATCAAAACACATGACCTCCATCCGGTCTTCAACACGGAACCTCCATCCGGTTACTAACACAACAGGCAACCTCTATCCGGTCACCTCCACACGTAACCTCCATCCGGTTACGACCACAACAGGCAACCTCTATCCAGTCACCTCCACACGTAACCTCCATCCAGTTACGACCACAACAGGCAACCTCTATCCGGTCACCTCCACACGTAACCTCCATCCGGTTACGAGCACAACAGGCAACCTCTATCCGGTCACCTCCACATGTAACCTCCATCTGGTTACGACCACAACAGGCAACCTCTATCCGGTCACCTCCACAGATAACCTCGAGGTTACACAACACCACCCAAATAATCTCGAGCCTTTATCAAAATAATTTGAAACTAGGTTTGTAAAACATGTTACTTTATTTTGGTCAATGTCGACTTCGTGTTCAGCATCATCACACCACCAACAATTCAAATCTTTACAAACATCATATTAAATTATCAATTTCAATCAAAGTAAATAAGTTAGATCAAGCTCCAAAGTACGCAATACTCTACACATAAGTGGAACCTCCATCCGGTACCCAACTTACACAACACATCACATTGCCTCCATCCGGCATCATCAGTGACTGCCTACATCTCCATGCCAAACGCACGCCACACACCATCGTGGCCGCACTGAGACGGGAAATTAGACCCGGTTTTACACCTACGCCTACGAATGGCCAGGAGGTGCATGCGATCTGAGCGACTTGCGTACCAAAGAACATCACTAACAAATTTTAAACGATTCGGATACCTACTTTAACTAACGATAACTCTGCACCCGAGTCTTAATAAAAAGGAACCGACTCACCGGAATGAAGATCCAGCTGTTGCTCAAGATATACACGTCCACCCGCTACCAACTCAAGCTAACTACTAGCTAGCTTGCTTGCTTCGCACTCGCCTCGAAGACGCCATTTTTGCTCATTTGCATCAACCTCGGAAGAACACGTGTCGTTTCACTTTTTTTTTTTTATTGTTATTAGCCTCACTGTTATCTCCACGTGGGCCGTTTGAGTTGCATCCCACTTCTGATGTGTAATATATCTCACTGGATGTAGACACTGACACTCTATTTTGCTCTTCAAGCGTAATAAAACTCACTGATTGAATAACACTGACACTTTATTTCTCTCGTTACTCCTTCACAGATACAGTCACCACAGTTACCTCGCAACAGACTGAGCTCTCTCTCTAGTTGGTCATCGCTACACCCCGTCATGGGGGTGCGATTGGCGGTGCCGGGGCGTGGCCCCCTCTCCGCAGCAGCTATACGTTGGCCCGTCAATACGGGCCCCTCATTGGCTCGGCCTACTGCGGCCTAAGGATGGTGGGACGCGGATATGCGCGTCCCTGTGAATGGTTGCTATATCTGTGTCTGTAGGCACGCCACGACGCTGCTAATCAGCGCCGCTTTCTTCACCGTATCCCGGCGGTCAACCCCTACCAGGTGGAACCCCCACCTACATGGGGGAAGCCCAGCAGAAGGCGACCTGCGACAGAGATACGGACTCGACGTTCCTACAGAAGGGGTGAGTGGCTCCCGCCCGCCCCACTTTCAGAGCTAGCCGAGCCTGGCATGGGTTAGGGAGACCGTGTAGTGGGTGTGTGGGTGACATTGTGCTGTGTGACGTCACCCGGTGTCTACGTGAATCGCGCGCCCGCGCTGCGTCTTCACGTGTGTATTTATGCGCCTGTATAGAGGTGAATGTCTACTGTTTGCTGCGTGACACGCCTAAATTATCCTAGCACGCATCACGCAACAGATGTATGTTATGTGTGGAGTCTATTGTCACAAGTGAGCCGCGTGTAAGCTGAGAGCGACTCACTCGGAAGTCCAGTCCGGGGTGGAGTCACACGTCCGCGAGCAGGTCGCGGGGCAAAGGTCTCCTCGCGTCAGGGGGGCGCGTATGCCAGGGCGCAATCTGCTTGATGTGTGGCAGAGCAGACGCGCCGGCACGCGCGAACATCCCCTTCGCGAGGCGCCGCACAAACTCATCCAGGCCCTCAATCCCGAGGTCCCTCTGGATGACATCGTTCCTCACGAAGCGAGGGGCAGCGACGATAGTGCGCAACGCGGCACTTTGCTGCGTGCGCAGGAGCCTACGGTTGGTCTCGCTCGTGAGGGCGAACCATGCAGGGGCGGCGTACGTCAGAAGCGGGCGTACGTACAGCTTGTACACGCCCAGCTTGACGCGCGCCGGGATGCTGGATGAGAGCACTGGTCGCAGGAGGTTGCGGGCGACCCTACCACGCGCGGCGACCGCGCGGACATGTGCCTCCATTGAGAGCCGACGATCTATGGTGACCCCCAGGTACTTGACCCGGGGCGACCACGCGATGTCGGCTCCCTGCAGCTTCAAGGGTGGTGGGAGAGGCGCGGCGCCGGTGACCATCGCCTGCGTCTTACCCACGTTGACGGACAGCCGCCACTTAGACAGCCACTCGGGGAGCAGATTCAGCGCGCGCTGCATCTTCACCGCCGCGTACTTCGCATTAAGCGAGGTGGTAATGTACGCGGCGTCATCGGCGTACAGCGCGAGCATGGCTTCAGCGGTTGTGGGGATGTCGTCGGTGTAGCGTGAGTAACACGCCGGCGAAACGCAGCTTCCCTGCGGCACACCGGCGCGCACCGGCCGAGCGCCGGAGAGCGCTCCGTCGACCACCACCCTGAAAGTCCTGTGGGACAGAAAAGCAGAGACCACTTTTACAACGCGACGGGGCGCGTCTGATGTGGCTAACTTATAAATGAGGCCTTCGTGCCACACACGGTCGAAGGCCTTCTCCATGTCGAGGAATACTGCCACCGAGTATTCCTTTTTGTTTAGTGCGGCTGCGAGGTGGTGCAGTACCCTCGACAGCTGAAGCGTCGTGCTATGCTCCGACCGAAAACCGAACTGTTCGGGTCGTGGCGCAACGTGTGGTAGGAGGTGTCGCAGCAGGAGCGCCTCAAACACCTTGGAGACGGTCGACAGCAACGTGATCGGCCGATAGCTCTCCGGCTTCAGAATATTCTTCCCCGCCTTGGGCAGCATAACGACGCGCCCCTCCTTCCACGAGGCGGGAAAGGCCCCTGTGCGCAGTATCCCCGTAAACAGGCGCGCCAGCGCCGCTACCATACGGAACGGCAGGTGGCGCAGCGCTGTGTTGGAGATATCGTCCGCCCCGGGGGCCTTCCTAGGCTTCGTCCTTAGGATGGCGCGTCTCACTGCGCCCGGCGAGAAGAAGACGGGGTCCTCTTCGGGAGCTATCGGCGTAGCGAAGTAGTCTCCAAGGTATTTCTCAACTGCCGCGACATGCTCGTGGTCGTTGGTCGGATTCGGTCGGAACTGACGCTCCAGGTGTTCGGCGAAGACCTCCGCCCGGTCCTCCGATACATACTTAAGCGCCCCGTCGCTGCTTCGTAGCGGGCGCACCGGGGTTGGGGTATTCATCAGTTGGCTGCAGAGTTTGTGTACCGACGGCCAACTATCCGTAGCGGCGTCGATACGTTCCTCCCAACCCGCGGCGGTGTACGCCTTTAGCTCGGCCTTCACCCTCTCCGCGAGACGGTTGAGCTGCGTCTTGAGCGTCGGACATCTCAGCTGTTGCCACTGCTTGCGTATGCGCCTCTTCGCGGCGATCATCGCTCTCAGGTGTGATGGCAGGGGCGGCAATAGCCCTCTCCCCTGCGGTTGCGTTGTAGTCGTCGCCGCTTCTAAGGCGCCCTGTATACAAGCAGTGACTTCGTCCGTCAGTAGGTCTACGTCCGCGGCGGTGGCAATAGGCCGAGTCGGCGTAGTGGTCTCTACTTTATCTGTGTAGGCCTTCCAGCGCGCGGAGGCACGCGTGTGCCCGGCTGACGATACAGTTTGTGCGCGCGGCGCGGCGGCACGCGTAGCGGACGACGCGGGCGCCGGGGCGCGCGCGGGCGCAGCCCCGCGCACTGTAGGCACTGAGGCGCGCACTGGTGGCGCACGGCTTGGGTTCGACGCGGGACCCGAAGGTGCGATGGGCACTGGGCGAAACGCGGCGGGGCGGATCGGGACCGCCTGCTGACGACTTGACGACGGCGTCGGCGCAACGCGCGCAGGCGCCGATGACGTCGGCGGGCCGGCAGCTGCAGCGGCATCTTCGCCACTCCACTTTCTCCCCGCTTCGCTCGTCCTCTTCTTCCCGCTGTGCTGGGATGGTCCAGCCGTCGGCGGACCGGATGCCGCGTCGCCGATATTCGGCATCGACGTCGCCCGGTCCAACGCCGGACGGGCTTCAGGCGACCCGGAAACGCGACCCAGCGAGTCGCGCTTGCCGGGTTTGGGCATCTTGCTGGGCGTGGCCCCCGCGACCGCGGCGGTGAGCAAGCTCACCGGGCAGCCCGGTGGCTCCCCCCTGTGCTCACGCAGATGCCGGCTAAGTTACCTGCGCGAACACAGAGAGAAACTATTAAAATTTGCGGTCCGCGCGAGTAGGCAACTGGGCGTAAACTGCGACCAGTTACGTTCGGCCACGGGCTAATCCACTGAGCTCTCTCGGCCAAGTGCCTCAACTTATAAACTACCCCCTCCCTTACAAAATTACCGTTTGGACAGTGTTGCCATTTCTCAAACATAAAAACGAATTATTAAAATCTTTAAAAACCCTACATTACCAGCGCCATATTTAATGTGACGTTACATAGCCTATAACCAGCGGACAATCAAGACGCTTCCAACGATACCTCATTTGTCAAATTATGATAAGAAGTGAAGTTATGAGGGAACAGATGAGCATACATACATACTGGTCAAAATCATAACCCTCCTTTTTGCTTCGCCGTAGTCGGGTAAAAATTTATTCGTTTCTCTCTCGTCGCCAATGTTAGATCTTCTACTATGGTAATTGATGAATACCACTCTATTAGAATTTATCTTATAATGACGTAGGTACTTACAACGTGCTACAGCGTAAGTCAATGACAAAATCAACATGGCGGCGCTAGTGTTTCCCCTTTTCGATAATAGTGCTGGGCACATATCCAGTACTATGACAGTAGGCTCGTTGGTAACAGGCAAAAATAAAAAATAAAACTTTTGCCCTAGAGGAAAATATGCTATGTTATCCCCGCTCTGGTACGCTACAATGAGGGACTTTAGAGCAACAGGAGTGAAAACTACTTTTATTCCAGAAAGTGCACAGTTTCTTTGAGAAAGAGCACAAGACGGGACAGGAGCCAAGGCAGCCACGGGTAGTAGCTGTGCTGTAGTAAGTTTAAAGCTCTAGTCTTGTTTGATAGAGTAATTATATTTGCTACGAATGTGCAGTAAGCCAGTCGCGTCAGTTATTGCAGTACGTGGCTGCTAGCTGTGGCGACGGATTTGTGAGGATTGCCTCCTTGGAACTGCCTTCCTCTGAGAGGAATCAATCGAATCCCCACTACACGTCAACTTATTGCACATATTCGTATAATGAGGTTCATGAGTACCGATAAACGTGGCCACCTACTGGACCCAAAACTATAAATTATGGATATACATGCAGGTACCGTTCAAATTCATTTATTTGCCTAGAATGTAGGTTTACAATGTAGATCTTAAAACTACTACTACTACTACTACTACTACTACTATGAAGTACCATACAAAGAGCAATTCATATACTTATGTAAAATACGTCCTCATTTATCTTGTGCACAACTGTTCCTTTTGACCCTCCAAGAACATAGTCGTGACGGCCCTATAGCCCACATACAATATTGGTTGCAATGTATGGAGTCAAACGTCGCACATTTTAAGGCGTATTAGAGAGAGTGATGTGAAGAGTTCGCTCCGACTTGCTTGTATATGTATATTGATCAAATACAGCGCTCACACAATATTTCCTTTCAGCCGGAGTAAAGTTGACATATCGAGTAGCTACCGACCTGGAGCGGTGTGTACTTACATACTTTCCCAAATGACTAACATGAAGGTAACGTTGGTAGTACTTATTCCTTACCTACACAAGCTAATGGGACATACCCATACATGTCATCAGCATGACCTACACCAGATCATCGAAATCAATTATGTAATAAAGATGATCTACTCTGTAAACTGTGGTAAAACTTAACTTTGTTAAGTTTCAAATTAAAACCAATAAACGCTTGTATTTTTGTTGGTGGGTTGTGTATTTACGGTATATTGTCTAATAATTTAGTATTCAATAGGAAAAAGACTAAATGTGTAAGATTTGCTTTACCAAATGTTAAAAATACCGATTGTGACATAATATTGAATAAGGGGAAACTAGAATTCGTCGATAATTTTCCTGGGGATCGACTCAAGGCTGCAGCGAGGTCCTTATTTAACATCTCTTGCAGGACGGCTAAGTTCAGCAGCATATGCTGTGAGAAAAATCCGTCAATTTACTGATGTAGATACCGCGAGGATAGTCTATTTCAGTTACATTCATAGTAGTATTGGTGCGCCTGCACCGTAGCAGCAGGATCACATCCAGTGTCAATTAACGAACGTCGCTCGATCAGGAGTGACCCACATCCCTTGTTCCTAAACTGTGGCCTCTGCAAATCAGATGGACACGTGGAAGAACGACGTGGAGCATATTGCTCCCCCGCCCCGCCCGCAGAAATTCGCCACAAACAATACCCTCTCCGAAAAACTCCAACACCTTTTTCTAAAATAGATTATTGTTCATGCCCAGGGTGCACCGGCTCGACAACTGCTCTTCCCCTCGGACTTATCCATAAGGAACCAGCAGGTATCAGGCACACGAGGAGGTTTTCTGCACGCACAAAGCCAAAAAGACAACGCGCGCGCGCTTTTGCTGCGCGCAAAGCTTCACATTGACTTATAATTGAGTTGAACTGGGATCACGTTCGGTATGGCTACACATGGCAGCCTGCTCTAGCTTGGCTTGGTTTCCTCATATAAGTTTTCAGTTTCTGGTGTTTGTCTAAGTGTTCTTACATACGAGCGGCACGCGTCAACGCAGCCGTCGACAACGTGCCGCTCGTGTATTTGAGCACCGTACTCAAACACACGAGCGACGCCTGACCAGGTGAGTTGACGCGAATAAATAAAAAAATGGAACAGAATTTATATGAAATTATCTGCCAAGTAAGTTAATCGGAAGTTAATCGTAGCTGGTGAATCAAGCCCTTAGACAGACAGCACCGCGTATAAATGCGAACTAAGCGCAATGTTCACACGTGAGTTTAGTCAGCATACACAACCACATTGCCCGGTAAACAAGACTCTAACCAACAGGCTCCGTAACTGTTTGACTACTAATCAATAAGTACTTAATTAGAAATGTTAGTAATCAAAAGTTATCAACAATCATGTGATGGGCATCGAACGAGCGAAGGATAGTTTTATATTAGTTTTGTTTCTCTTACCGGCGAATCCTCACATACCTGATCTCGAAGAGTATGTACCTACCTATTACTAGTACTATTATTGTATGTATAATGTGTCGGACATTAGAAAATATCCCACAAAACGCACCCTCGCTCGCTTTTTTTTTTTCTTTTGGAACCAATTTCCTTAGCGGACGGTACGAACTTGGCGGATGGGGGCTAGGTGAAAAAAAATGAAAGATTTTTCCGTCTCGTAATTCCATCACTGTACGAGCAGAAGCTTATCTTGTAACCGTCACTGTACGAGCAGAGGCTTATCTTGTAACCGTCACTGTACGAGCAGAGGCTTATCTTGTAACCGTCACTGTACGAGCAGAGGCTTATCTTGTAACCGTCACTGTACGAGCAGAGGCTTATCTTGTAACCGTCACTGTACGAGCAGAGGCTTATCTTGTAACCGTCACTGTATGAGCAGAGGCTTATCTTGTAACCGTCACTGTACGAGCAGAGGCTTATCTTGTAACCGTCACTGTACGAGCAGAGGCTTATCTTGTAACCGTCACTGTACGAGCAGAGGCTTATCTTGTAACCGTCACTGTACGAGCAGAGGCTTATCTTGTAACCGTCACTGTACGAGCAGAGGCTTATCTTGTAACCGTCACTGTATGAGCAGAGGCTTATCTTGTAACCGTCACTGTACGAGCAGAGGCTTATCTTGTAACCGTCACTGTACGAGCAGAGGCTTATCTTGTAACCGTCACTGTACGAGCAGAGGCTTATCTTGTAACCGTCACTGTATGAGCAGAGGCTTATCTTGTAACCGTCACTGTACGAGCAGAGGCTTATCTTGTAACCGTCACTGTACGAGCAGAGGCTTATCTTGTAACCGTCACTGTATGAGCAGAGGCTTATCTTGTAACCGTCACTGTACGAGCAGAGGCTTATCTTGTAACCGTCACTGTACGAGCAGAGGCTTATCTTGTAACCGTCACTGTACGAGCAGAGGCTTATCTTGTAACCGTCACTGTACGAGCAGAGGCTTATCTTGTAACCGTCACTGTACGAGCAGAGGCTTATCTTGTAACCGTCACTGTACGAGCAGAGGCTTATCTTGTAACCGTCACTGTACGAGCAGAGGCTTATCTTGTAACCGTCACTGTATGAGCAGAGGCTTATCTTGTAACCGTCACTGTACGAGCAGAGGCTTATCTTGTAACCGTCACTGTACGAGCAGAGGCTTATCTTGTAACCGTCACTGTACGAGCAGAGGCTTATCTTGTAACCGTCACTGTACGAGCAGAGGCTTATCTTGTAACCGTCACTGTACGAGCAGAGGCTTATCTTGTAACCGTCACTGTACGAGCAGAGGCTTATCTTGTAACCGTCACTGTACGAGCAGAGGCTTATCTTGTAACCGTCACTGTACGAGCAGAGGCTTATCTTGTAACCGTCACTGTACGAGCAGAGGCTTATCTTGTAACCGTCACTGTATGAGCAGAGGCTTATCTTGTAACCGTCACTGTACGAGCAGAGGCTTATCTTGTAACCGTCACTGTACGAGCAGAGGCTTATCTTGTAACCGTCACTGTACGAGCAGAGGCTTATCTTGTAACCGTCACTGTACGAGCAGAGGCTTATCTTGTAACCGTCACTGTACGAGCAGAGGCTTATCTTGTAACCGTCACTGTACGAGCAGAGGCTTATCTTGTAACCGTCACTGTACGAGCAGAGGCTTATCTTGTAACCGTCACTGTACGAGCAGAGGCTTATCTTGTAACCGTCACTGTATGAGCAGAGGCTTATCTTGTAACCGTCACTGTACGAGCAGAGGCTTATCTTGTAACCGTCACTGTACGAGCAGAGGCTTATCTTGTAACCGTCACTGTACGAGCAGAGGCTTATCTTGTAACCGTCACTGTATGAGCAGAGGCTTATCTTGTAACCGTCACTGTACGAGCAGAGGCTTATCTTGTAACCGTCACTGTACGAGCAGAGGCTTATCTTGTAACCGTCACTGTATGAGCAGAGGCTTATCTTGTAACCGTCACTGTACGAGCAGAGGCTTATCTTGTAACCGTCACTGTACGAGCAGAGGCTTATCTTGTAACCGTCACTGTACGAGCAGAGGCTTATCTTGTAACCGTCACTGTACGAGCAGAGGCTTATCTTGTAACCGTCACTGTACGAGCAGAGGCTTATCTTGTAACCGTCACTGTACGAGCAGAGGCTTATCTTGTAACCGTCACTGTACGAGCAGAGGCTTATCTTGTAACCGTCACTGTATGAGCAGAGGCTTATCTTGTAACCGTCACTGTACGAGCAGAGGCTTATCTTGTAACCGTCACTGTACGAGCAGAGGCTTATCTTGTAACCGTCACTGTACGAGCAGAGGCTTATCTTGTAACCGTCACTGTACGAGCAGAGGCTTATCTTGTAACCGTCACTGTACGAGCAGAGGCTTATCTTGTAACCGTCACTGTACGAGCAGAGGCTTATCTTGTAACCGTCACTGTACGAGCAGAGGCTTATCTTGTAACCGTCACTGTACGAGCAGAGGCTTATCTTGTAACCGTCACTGTACGAGCAGAGGCTTATCTTGTAACCGTCACTGTACGAGCAGAGGCTTATCTTGTAACCGTCACTGTATGAGCAGAGGCTTATCTTGTAACCGTCACTGTACGAGCAGAGGCTTATCTTGTAACCGTCACTGTACGAGCAGAGGCTTATCTTGTAACCGTCACTGTACGAGCAGAGGCTTATCTTGTAACCGTCACTGTACGAGCAGAGGCTTATCTTGTAACCGTCACTGTACGAGCAGAGGCTTATCTTGTAACCGTCACTGTACGAGCAGAGGCTTATCTTGTAACCGTCACTGTACGAGCAGAGGCTTATCTTGTAACCGTCACTGTGCGAGCAGAGGCTTATCTTGTAACCGTCACTGTGCGAGCAGAGGCTTATCTTGTAACCGTCACTGTACGAGCAGAGGCTTATCTTGTAACCGTCACTGTACGAGCAGAGGCTTATCTTGTAACCGTCACTGTACGAGCAGAGGCTTATCTTGTAACCGTCACTGTACGAGCAGAGGCTTATCTTGTAACCGTCACTGTACGAGCAGAGGCTTATCTTGTAACCGTCACTGTACGAGCAGAGGCTTATCTTGCAACGGGACTGTAATAGGAAGGTATCATACAGCGTGTATCAGACGTGTGTGCTCATATCTATGGAACAGACCATGAACTTTCTCCATGGGACCACATCGTAATTGCGAAAAAATAATTAGATTTCCCATACAAAAGTTCAGTAAGTGCCCAAATTTAAGGGACAACTGCTTATCTTTTCGCGATTACGATGTTGGTCCTATGGCAAAAGTTGTTCAGTTGTCTCTTGCAGTATCGGGACCAATAAAAGCCGTGCCTATGTAGATTACTATATACGCTTTCTAGATAATTATTAAATTATCTCGAAATTATTCCTGGAATTGAAACTACTTATTTTTTACAACATGACGGGGGCCGTTAGCTCTCCAAGCTGACTCTGTACTTTTTTTTATATTCTTCTAATATGAAATTATGTTTATCTCTTAATAATATGCCAAGCATTCGCAGAGATCGCATTAGAACGCCCTTCAGGTTCGGCCGTCTTCAGTACCTTGTGCAGAGGACGGGCAGTCATGAGAAAGCACTAACGGCGGACGCACGAGTGAGCCTCAATATTCCTCTCCACCTTACAATAATATGATAACAACGCTCTCTATGTTGTCTATTGTTACTTCCTGTAGCTATCAAACCGGCTGCCATCATAATATGGATTGTATATAAGTACGATACTTGCTGTGAAGCCACGTGCAAATAATATAGGTACAAGTTTACACATTTTATAATTTGGTAGCTCTTTTCTAGGTTCGTTCGTACATTGTCCATTCAATTGAAGTTCCTCTTGCGTGGATAATGAGACAGAGATAGGACGGAGCCCAGTCCAAGTACCTACCTACTGCAGATCAGTGGCAGCCAGATCGCGGACATTTGTGGTGAACCACTTTTGAACCACTCACCACCACTTTGCATCACTTTTTTGGTAGTTATGAGATACTTATACACTTCTGGACACATCTTTTGGCCCACCTTGTATTTTCAGTTTCGTTTGGTCCTAGCTAAAATTTTATATTAGGTCGAGCAAAAAGTTTTTATGCAGTTTTGAACCTGGCACATTCACAATTTCATTCAATAGTTTTTTTTTGAATTTCGAACACAGAATTTAAAGAAACAAAAGACAATTTGGAGCCTGTTTGTTGATATCAAACAATCGAATACTAAGAAAACTTGGTTTTATTGGTTTACTTGGATTTAATTCTTGAAAAAGTGATTGATATCTTTGGTTTTGCAACAAACATTACTTATTCTTAACATTAAGGTGAGGTTCTATCAATAATCTATGGATACTTCACCTGAAGTCGCCGCCCAAGCTGTGGCACTTATTCAGTCCGGACACAGCCAAAGAAACGTGAGTGCTCAACTTAATTTAAGTCGATCTGCGGTCCGAAATGTTTATCGGAGGTACCTAGAGACTGGCGGCTTTGTTCGTCGCCAAGGAAGGCCACGATCTCGGGTCACAACTGAAAGGCAGGATCGATTCATCGTGACGACCAGCTTGAGAAATCGTCACCTTACCTCCATTGAGATACAAAACCAACTTCGCGACTTCCACGGAGTATCTGTGAGCGCTCGAACTGTTCGGAGAAGGTTAAAAGAACGCGATATGGTACCACACAAGCCAGCTAATGGCCCTAAACTAACGCGAGCCCACCGAACAGCGCGCCTTCATTTCGCACGCAGTCATTTAAATTGGACACAGCAAGATTGGAGCCGTGTACTCTTTTCTGATGAGTCTAAAATTGTGTTACATGGCAATGATGGAAGGAAGAAGGTCTACCGACGTAAGGGAGAGCGTTTCGCACAATGCTGCTTTGAAGAGAGGGTTGCTTATGGCGGTGGCTCATGGACTGTCTGGGGCGGTATATCCGCGAGCGGCAAAACTCAACTTGGGGTTGTTACAGGACCACAGCTGCCAACATTAAATGCTGAAAGGTACATTCGTGAGTGCTTAGAACCTCACGTGATACCATATGCGGACTATGTGGGCCCCAATTTCCTTTTTATGCATGATAATGCAAGAGCCCATGCGGCCGGCATCGTCAGGGAATATCTTCGGGATGTGAACATCACAGTTATGGACTGGCCAGCCAGAAGCCCAGACATGAACCCCATTGAGCACATGTGGGACGAGCTAAAAAGACGTGTTAGGGCTCGTCAGCCAGTTGCCCAGACGATGCAGGAGTTGAAAACTGCCATAGAAGAGGAATGGGAGATGATCCCTCAAAATTTCATAGAGCGGTTGATAAACTCTATGCCTAATCGTATGAGAGCTGTGGTAGATGCCCATGGAGGCAACACGCGTTATTAAATTAAACCTTTATTTGATAAAACATGTTTTTTATTCAAAAATCAATTGCCTTTAACAAGGCGCATATCCGACTTGTTAGGCGTAGCTCCATGTCGTATGGTATTCTGAATTCAAATTTAAAACAATACGATCGAAAAAGATGGTAAAATGTTTTAGGTTTAATACTGCATCAACAGTTTTTGTTCAATCTAGCAATCATATTTCGGTAGGGGCCATCGAAACCTAAACTCTAAGGTGGGCCAATAGATGTGTCCAGAAGTGTATAAATATTATCTTCACACTGATATTTCTAGAAATATACTATAGACGCTTGGAAGCTAATGATGACACTCGGTTTAACTAATGTTTTAATTTTTAAAATCTTAAAAAGAGGTTATTTACTTGCAGACAGCAATTAATGTTGAGAACTAATTTATTTAGCGAAGAGGCGACGCGACCTCTCTGGACTGGTTTCACAGTAATCATAGCATTTTAATAAGCGCTCTGGGACCCTTCATTTGCAAGAAGGTGATGTGCAAATTACACGACACTTCAATTACTATCTAATATTGACCCGACCTGTACCGTACTGTGTCCTGTATAGCAGAAGTAGCAAATAACACAAAAAGTTGATCATTGGTAAGATACTCTCAGGGGTAGCTGCTCACCAGGGATATGTGGGTAAAGTAGACAGTGTTGATCAGTTCATGGTTCATGCGTTGCCGGCAAATAACTTCAACATGTGTGAAATACCATAGCTGTTCCACTGGAGGAACGTAAGGAGCTTCCGCGGGCTCTCACTGAAAAGGACGTAGTCACGATAGTGAAACGCCAATTATAATAGTAAGTTAACAGCTATTAATGCTATCGAGAGTTCATTGATGAGGCGTGAACTCATTGGCCACAGACGCGTGATCGCTCCTATTTGCAAACTTTGCCCGCACAATAGATACCTACGTACAGAAGATCGGGCTCCATGCAAGGGGGAAAGCGCACGCACAGATAGACACGCGACTACGTACAAAGGGGGAAAGCGCACGCACAGATAGACATGCGACTACGTACAACGGGGGAAAGCACACGCACAGATAGACACGTGACTACGTACAACGGGGGAAAGCGCACGTACAGATAGACACGCGACTGCGTAGAACGGGGGAAAGCACACGCACAGATAGACACGTGACTACGTACAACGGGGGAAAGCGCACGTACAGATAGACAAACGACTACGTACAACGGGGGAAAACGCACGCACAGATAGACACGCGACTACGTACAACGGGGGAAAGCGCACGCACAGATAGACACGCGACTACGTACAACGGGGGAAAGCGCACGCACAGATAGACACGCGACTGCGTACAACGGGGGAAAGCACACGCACAGATAGACACGCAACTATGTACGACGGGCAAAAGCGTACGCACAGATAGACACGCGACTACGTACAACGGGGGAAAGCGCACGCACAGGTAAACACGCGACTGCGTACAACGGGGGAAAGCGCACGCACAGATAGACACGCAACTACGTACAACGGGGGAAAGCGCACGCACAGATAAACACGCGACTGCGTACAACGGGGGAAAGCACACGCACAGATAGACACGCAACTATGTACAACGGGCGAAAGCGTACGCACAGATAGACACGTGACTATGTACAACGGGGGAAACCGCACGCACAGATAGACACGTGACTATGTACAACGGGGGAAACCGCACGCACAGATAGACACGTGACTATGTACAACGGGGGAAACCGCACGCACAGATAGACACGTGACTATGTACAACGGGGGAAACCGCACGCACAGATAGACACGTGACTATGTACAACGGGGGAAACCGCACGCACAGATAGACACGTAACTATGTACAACGGGGGAAACCGCACGCACAGATAGACACGTGACTATGTACAACGGGGGAAACCGCACGCACAGATAGACACGTGACTATGTACAACGGGGGAAACCGCACGCACAGATAGACACGTGACTATGTACAACGGGGGAAACCGCACGCACAGATAGTCACGTGACTATGTACAACGGGGGAAACCGCACGCACAGATAGACACGTGACTATGTACAACGGGGGAAACCGCACGCACAGATAGACACGTGACTATGTACAACGGGGGAAACCGCACGCACAGATAGACACGTGACTATGTACAACGGGGGAAACCGCACGCACAGATAGACACGTGACTATGTGCAACGCGCGTAAGCGCACTCGCTGAACGTACTAATAGCCTCCTTTATATAATAATGTACTATCTCCAAACTGGGGATCAGTTTGGAGATAGTACATTATTATGAAAATAAAATAATAATTATGTACAAAATGGCACCAAAGTCACCACTATACGAGTATCTCATTTTTTTTATCTTTGTTTTGGGGTGACATTATCCAATAAATTAAATGCCCTTTTAAATAAAAAAAAACCCGACCTAGTGCGAGTCGGACCGCGTACAATAAAGGGTCCCGAAGTTGGGATGAAATTATCCCAAGAACAAACTTAACGTTGTGCGTTGTAGTTGAAAAACATGTTTTCCCATACATTCTAACTGCAAATGTAAGGTTGTATGCACAATATTGAGAGATTCATCATATTATTTTAAGACCATAGACTGCTTACCTAGGTTTTCCTGTAATCTAACAACAATTTTCTGTTTATTTTTTATTTTTTATTTTAGACTAGTTTTGCATATACGGGCCCCTAATGGTCAATTTTTATAATTTTTTTTTAAATTTTTAATTTATTTTAAAATCATAAAAACGAAAACATATTTGAGACCCTCACAGTACCTACCTGAGCCCTTTCATTTGATATGTCACACTACAGATTGCAAAACTTTTTAAAATTTTCTTATTTGCATCCCAAAACTGACACCTATTTTCAAAATTCATTTATTTACATAATTCATTCTCTAAGGGCTTCGTTTTCCATTTGGACGTATGGACCCATAAAAAACATTCAAACTCAAAGCATTTATTTCAAATAAACCAATTACAGGCACTTTTGAATTGTCAATGGGTCGGTCAGTCAGAAAGATGAAGCTAGGCGCCCATTCCAAAGCGTAGTAGATCCCTATGGAGAAGAACGGGCAAGAAACTCCACGGACACTCTTTTAAATTATAATATTTTTACAAAATATTGGTTACGTCGTTTATGTTGAAAATATACATGTGAGAACAATGTAGAAAGACGTGCACGTTAAAAAGCGTCCGTAATAAAAATATAAAAACTAAAACAACTAAATTAAATATAAGCCATGGCAGCTACAGTCCCAACTGACGGCGCCCGTTCACGAACATGACGCATGGATCAGCACCATCCAGTTCAACCATTTTGAAGGGTACTTAACTTAACATTAAAAACTAAAACAATCAAGTCAGCAACCGGTTTATTGGCTACTGCGTAAGGTTTTGTGCTACGAAACTTTAGACGTCCGTAGTTGCGTACCCTCACGTAGCACTGTCTACGGTGACCGCGACACATCTACTGACAGGTTCCGTAGCAGCGGTGCAGAAGTACCTCGCACACGAACTTACTTGAGAACACCTCACGTAAACATTCATGACATGTCCCCAAAAGGTAGACACAGTTGTTTGGAAATCGAAATCAAACTAGTGACAGCGAACACAGCTCAGAGATCACGGTGTTCATTTATTCACATTCCGGAAAATATTTTTTTTAAATATTTGCAAGCCCATGGACGTCGTTTAGATTTAAACACGACTGGAATATCTACAGTCTAATGAAAGTAAGTATATCAGGGACAACCCTGAGATTTATACAAGAAAGTAAGTTTATCAGGGACAACGCTGAGATTTATACAAGAAAGTAAGTTTATCAGGGACAACGCTGAGATTTATACAAGATAGTAAGTTTATCAGGGACAACGCTGAGATTTATACAAGAAAGTAAGTTTATCAGGGACAACGCTGAGATTTATACAAGAAAGTAAGTATATCAGGGACAACGCTGAGATTTATACAAGAAAGTAAGTATATCAGGGACAACGCTGAGATTTATACAAGAAAGTAAGTTTATCAGGGACAACGCTGAGATTTATACAAGAAAGTAAGTTTATCAGGGACAACGCTGAGATTTATACAAGAAAGTAAGTTTATCAGGGACAACGCTGAGATTTATACAAGAAAGTAAGTATATCAGGGACAACGCTGAGATTTATACAAGAAAGTAAGTATATCAGGGACAACGCTGAGATTTATACAAGAAAGTAAGTATATCGGGGTCAGCCCTTTTTTTTTTTTGTGGATTGGAAAACATCAAATGACTTCTCTCGCTCTGGGCAGAGCTGGAGGGCGTGTCAGACTTTTACTGACTAAAACCCACCCGTGTTCCTTCAGTTGCCCGTGCCAGGGCCACGGTATCTCTTTCGAACTACCCGCGACCCCGGCGGCATCGGCCCTATTGGACCCCGTCACTGCTGACATCTCTTTGAGGCGCGCGTGGAACACAACGCGCCGTCAACCCGGGCCTGGTCGTCCGCAAGCCCGCGCCTTTGGTGGCCGGGAATCGGCGATAGATTCCCGCCGCCCAGGGCGTCTCCTGCGGCGGCTAGGGGCGCGAGGGCGCGGCTGTTGCCTCTCCCTCACGCGTTCAGCCTCCTTCGCGAGCATTACTGCTTCGCAGAAGGAGGTGACGGCCTCCCATGCACTCTCACTCCGCACCATGGCCTGGACCATGTTTGGACGCGAGAGATCGCCGCCGCCGATCGCCTCCGTGAGAACACGGCGGTGCTCCGCCCAAGCCGGGCAGACCTCCACTGTATGCTCCACCGTATCCTCCGGGCGACCCACACAATGGTGACACCCGGTCGTTTTCTCCCGCCTTATCCGAAACAGGAACCTCCCGAAACAACCGTGTTCGGGGAGGACCTGCGTCAGGCGGAAATTGAGGACGCCGTGGCACCTCTCCAACCACTCCTCAAAGAGGGGACATATCGCAGCAATTGTGGCGTGCCCCGCGCTGGGTTGCGACAATCGCACTGTCCATGTCACCATGAGATCCCGCCGAAGCTCTGTCCGCTCAGGGACAACCCTGAGATTTATGCAAGAAAGCCTGGAGGTAACCTTATCTATCACCGGCTATAGAGCGTGCCTGTGTGTGCAAATTATAAACGCTTTTACTCGTACACAACAACTAAGTACCGCGGTTATGTCATTTAGAAAAACTTTATGAGCTAGTTAAAAGATTGTTATTGAAAGATTATTATTGAGTGATTTAGAGATTGTTATTGAACGATTTTACCATCACTTGAAATGATATGTAATGCTTACCTATTTCTGTTAGTAGATCTTATAAATATACTTTTACTAACGTGTACCCTAGATGACTGATCCCTGAGGAGAATGCCGAAACAGACTCAATAACAAAGGTCATGGTCTCATTTAAAGTCCAAACGTGTCTTTTGAAGTGATTTAGTTATAGCACTTCCGGTCACATTTCATCAGAAAAGTTTGGTTTTCTCATGAATAAGGTTATGTCACTGTGAAGAATGTGGAATAGTCGAAGATGTGCCACATGTTTTGATGGAGTGTGTGCGGAATGAGGCTTTGCGTAAAATACTTGGTCCAGCAAATAAATACGAAATTGGAGAGTGTAATCCTTTATCGGAACAGGCTAGGATGCTGTACTGTAAACTAGCATATTTTTTGTTTTATAATAAGTGTTAATTGTTTTTTGGTTTAGTTGATTGTGCTGATATAATATTACAGGGCAACGTTATCGCACAGCGATAAAGCCCTTAAAATAAAGAATAAAAAAAAGTCCAAACGTTATGTTATTAAGATATTATGTGAGTCTAACAATGCACGGCCATAAATGTCTGAAAGGGCCTTATAAATAAAGAATTATATATTTATCATTTAGATTTATATATGTGTTCCTGGTGGTAGGCGTGGTATACAATGTTCTGTTCAGCATGATCCGACACAGTCGGACGGCAAGATCGGCTTGGCTCGAATCATGCTAACCCGAACATGTTTTTTTTTTTAAAGGTGACTACCGCAGACTTGGTGGTCCGCGCCTTTTTTTATTGTTTTATTTTATTTGTGTGTTTTTAAAATCTATGGTACAATCATTAACTCCTCTCTCGGACACGTACTCTAATCTTAAAATCTACGTGAATCCATCCTTTTTTTATATTTTTTTTTCATACATATACACATGCTCATGATTAATGTATATATTTTCCATGCAAAAACATTTTTTTTTTTTAAATTTATATACGTTTTACACAGGCATTACAATTTATTACTATCATATGTTATCATATTACTACGTTATTATTTTACACAATTACCCGAACATGTTAAGCGAGGGTAGATGCCGAACGAAATTTTCCGATCGATACCAGCCGAATAAAAGCCAATTTGTGTAGTAATTGATTCGGGTCAGCTTTGTTGTTCAACAAATAGTGCCGACCTGAACATATGAGAAGCATCATGACCTGCGACCATTTTTATGGTAATTATACTTGAATGATCTACATCAGCTAATATTTGAACGATTGATTTACTGCTGACAACCTCGTTAGTCTACGGGTCGCCAGCGCTACTACCAACTACTAATATACGCAGCGGACCTGCAACGCCTTGCGCGGCCAATACAACAATGCCTTCAGGGTAATGTTGGGTTTGCCTCGCTACTGTAGTGCGTCTGATATGTTTGCGCGTGCACGAACAGACGATTTCTACGCTATCTTACGCAAGAGAGTCGCCTCAGTTATGAGCAGAGTGAGGGAGGCTTCCAATATTATCTTGAGGACATTCAGTGGTAAAGTCGACAGTCCCTTCCTTGGGCATTGGGTACATACGCATTTGTGTACACGGTGTCTGTAGGGACGCGGTCGGGGTGAAGTTGTGGCTGGTGGATGAAGTTCTTACCTACAATAGAATTTTATTCATTGGCCATAGTGTTGCCTAATTAACGTATTATTATAATATGTCATTACTAACATAACAGTTTTGTAAATACATATATTGTCACTAACCAAAATATGGATATAACTTGTCCGAAATAAATATTTTGAATTGAATTGCTACTGCGAACGAGGTTCTGGGTTCCATTCCTAGATAGGGCAAAGTATTATTTTGGGACTTTCCATTAGAAATTTTGGAGTAGCAGCTCAAAGTCTGTGTCTACTCGTGCCCCGTTGAAGGCAATAGGCTCGACCTATTACATGGGACTTTAAGACATAACTGACGAAATGTGAGTGTATTCGATTCGTAAATAATGTGATGTCTGAGTTTTAGGTATAGGTGAATGAAATCGTTGTCAATGTGATCTCTTCACTTTAGTGAAAGTGTCCAACACGTCCCGCAGCACTGCAGCACTGCAGGGCGGCACTCGGCGAACATCCCCAAGTGTCCGACACGTCCCGCAGCACTGCAGGGCGGCACTCGGCGAACATCCCCAAGTGTCCGACACGTCCCGCAGCACTGCAGGGCGGCACTCGGCGAACATCCCCAAGTGTCCGACACGTCCCGCAGCACTGCAGGGCGGCACTCGGCGAACATCCCCAAGTGTCCGACACGTCCCGCAGCACTGCAGGGCGGCACTCGGCGAACATCCCCAAGTGTCCGACACGTCCCGCAGCACTGCAGGGCGGCACTCGGCGAACATCCCCAAGTGTCCGACACGTCCCGCAGCACTGCAGGGCGGCACTCGGCGAACATCCCCAAGTGTCCGACACGTCCCGCAGCACTGCAGGGCGGCACTCGGCGAACATCCCCAAGTGTCCGACACGTCCCGCAGCACTGCAGGGCGGCACTCGGCGAACATCCCCAAGTGTCCGACACGTCCCGCAGCACTGCAGGGCGGCACTCGGCGAACATCCCCAAGTGTCCGACACGTCCCGCAGCACTGCAGGGCGGCACTCGGCGAACATCCCCAAGTGTCCGACACGTCCCGCAGCACTGCAGGGCGGCACTCGGCGAACATCCCCAAGTGTCCGACACGTCCCGCAGCACTGCAGGGCGGCACTCGGCGAACATCCCCAAGTGTTGTGTGTAACGTAATATGCTCACACGTAGTTACACACATAAGCTGTCATACATATTCATGTGATGTGTAATATCGTTGTTTTATCATCCGACACCAGCCGCTCCAGCCACTGACCTTTTAATTAGTCGCTTAAGCTGCGAGCTCACTAATAGCACGGCACAGTGTTTACGATGCTTTCGTTGCACCCTGTGTCATAATATACTTGATTATATTGGTGATCAAGCCTGTAAAAAAGTCTAACCAGTTACAAAACTTAAGATATTAAAAAATATTATATATACGCGCCGACTTCAGAATCTCCTTCCTTTTTTCGTCAATTAAAAACTTAAATAGGAAACTACGACACGTTGGAAATGTGGCGTTTTGCAAGAACTTCAAGATCTGTTGAGACGTCATAATTTGATTAATGTTTGTCATAGGTTCCTGTTAATCAATATCCTATAACAAGCACAACGGTTGCTTCACTTTAACTTAGCCAAGTTATATCTAGACAATGTAAACCACAATAAGCTAGTTTGCTTGGTTCTTGTCTGCACAGATTACTATCAATTATCTAAAGCTCTTTTTCTACTAGAAAATTACTTGAGATTTTAATTGCATTGCTTCTCTCATCCTCTAATCCCCTCGTACATGGAGCGTAGAGCGAGCAATGTAATAAGAAACACTTTAGTTGTTAATTTGTAAGTCTAATTTAGTTAGCAATAACCTTAGTTAGTGTTATTGTGTTCCGACTATCGTAAAGCTATTCAAGAGTCAAAACTTTTTGATTACTATTGACTACAGTCCATAATGTCATCACGTTAAAGTTAAAACATTCGGCAGAGGTTCCCGACATGGCGCGTTAGGAACGTATGAACGTGGGTGGAAACATTTCACGTCAACTTTGTTTAAATATTAAATTGAGGATTACATCGTATTTGCATAAACGGTCTGTTGCCTACTTAATTCAATTATGTCAAAAATGTTCTACAATTACGCTTGGATATGCATTTGCATATCATTTCTTTGTTGATATCAAAACCAATTATTATTATTATAAGTTGAATAATATTAAGTATAAAAACTGTTAACAAAAAAAAAAAAAAAAAAAAACAGCCGACTTCCAAAAAAATACTACAAAGTGAAAAATAACTTTTCTAATCAAAAAAGTTTTTATTTTTCACTTTTTACTGGGTTAGTTTGTAATTTAAGTTAGTCTACTGTTCATCACCTTTTACAAAATATTGCTTTTCCCGATGCAGAGACGTTAGTTGTTGAGGAATTCTTCTAGTAAGAACCAGGAAAATTGGAACTGATGGTGAAGTCACCATCAGTTCCAATTCAACCATCATTGTGACGAGCACAAATTGCTCAGCAACCATATTAAAGTAATCGAATCACAACCCGTGATATATTTAGGTAGAAGTATTGAGTAGTTGCGATGGTTGTTGAGGTCTTCATCATGAGTTCCACTTCACCAAACGGTGCTTTCCGAGAGCAAATGTTCGGGTTACAAAAAATACCCAAATCGCTATAGGTGTGCCTATAAAATTTGAGGGTGTCCCTCAATTTCCATGAGATCCCCTCATCATATTCTGACTTGGTGACAATGGGACCACCTCGAGAGCACCTCGAGAGCCCTTTCAAACAAAAAAAGAATTTTGCAAATCCGTCTGTTCATGATGGTTTATGCCCGAGCATACATAAAAAAATATATATACAGGAAAAGTTTTTAAGCAGAGCGCAAAGGAGACAGATACGCTTTAATATTGGGCCTGGTTGTAAAAAGATGAAATTGATTTCAATTGATAGCTATACTATATTATCAAACCATCACTGAACCCTTTGCGGATTCGGGCGGTCTGAGAGCCGAAATAGCAGAGGTTCAGTAAAAGTGAGGTTACGTAACAATCTACTTAGCAGTTGATTTTTGAAGTTGAAGCTCGACGACCAAGTAAACTACACTAGTCGCTATGCCACAATACGAGTATACCAACGATCCATACAAAAAAACAATATTATTACACCATGGCATAGACTAAAAAATATAATAATCGATTAGTAAACGTGAATTGACTTTAAGATTTATCTTTAGTATCCAGTTTAACAGAATTTTTGGATTTCTCATTTTCCAGGTGGAAAATTGGGTTGATTTTTCGCATTTTGAAATAAAAAAATATAACCCTGTTTTTAAACCATACCTCAACTTATTACAATCTGGCCCAGAAATCCCCGTCTCCTTTCAAGTCTTAAACCTAAAAATCCTGGGCTAAATGAAACGCAACGCAACGTTGCAACGTTAACGTTAGAGCGGCCCGCTGTAAACTAAGCCGTCCGTATGTTTCCACTGCTAGGGTTGTTTCACACTGAACATAAACCATGTTAGGGCCGCCACTAAAGTTTTTTTTCAAACATCGTTTGTAGTTGTTTAGAAGTTTGTTAAGATTTGTTGTTATTTACTCGCTACAGTGGGAGGATATAAACTCCGTCCCTCCCTGTCTGGAAGCTTTTGTTTTTAAATTGTCTAGATGCACTGTGTGTAGGAAGATTTGTGCTTTGTTTTGACTAACTTTGTATTTACGCAAATAATTTTAAGAGGAATTTCCTTCAGTGTCCGTCCGACAATTGGCACAATTAGTCGTCGGAACAGGCTGGCATTCGGGAGACTTCCTTTGTTGTACGTTAGGTTAAGTGCACACAGCAGTGGTGGGCTCCGTTAGGGCCGATGCCGCCGGGGTCGCGGCTTGTTCGAAAGAGATACCGTGGCCCTGGCAAAGGCAACTGAAGGAACATGGGCACACACTCCCACGCACACGCACGCACGCACGCACACGGGGACACGCCCTCCCGCTTCGCCCAGAGCGGGAGAAGTCATTTGTTGATTTCCCATCACGTAAGTGCACAGACGTATAATTACATTATTTAATTTCGAGTGAAGTACCACTTATTTTATAATTCTAGTTGAAACCTCTCGAGTGCCTTCCAGGATATGAACTCAGGAGTTTAAGGCCCAATTTTTTACAATATACATAAATCTGGTTTAATATTTAGGTAAACCCAAGTAAACCAGAATAGATTGATATAAAATAACATAAAAACGTGCTCGATTAGTCTGATGCTCCAGTTGAGGAGGCTCTATTGAGGTGAGCTTGTCTTAAGCATCTTTTTGTTTCTTAAATACTATAATAGCATAACAAGATTGCCTAAGTTTCATAATAATCACATAAGTACCTAGGTATTTACGTATTATGGCTTTTAAATCGACCATAGGATACCTTATTAAATAGAGTTTATTTACTTACCCTTTTGTCAAAAGGTTTTACCTTTCGATAGGTCAAAAGGTCAGAGTTCATCCTATCCACACTTGATAAAGGGACGCAGTGATATTCGTATAGTTGCTTCCATGGAAGCGGCCATGACATTACATGACATGTCGATATGCTCATACCACTACGAGTATGTCTCATAACCTTTCGAACTGTGTCATCTCTTGGCAACGGAGAGTATTGTAGGATTGAGGTATGCGTTTGATTGCTGGGATGGTTACATTGTAACGATTTGAACTACTGCCTTATGTTATGTACACGAACAACAATATAATAAATGAATATAATGTTTGGCACACGGGATGTCAGTGCTTAAACATTGTTATGGAAGGAATGATGGACGTCGTTGTCAGTTAGCCTGTGAGTGTAAATAATGAACGAATTAGAAAATAATACTTATAATGTTACCAGTTATTGTTAGGTCGCCTTAAAAAGCGTTCGATTAGTCCATTGAGTTTTAATTCTGAGCACTGATTTGCTAAGCCGCCGCCACACAGTTACATACTTTATATAAACTTTCAGACTGTACTAGGTAAGGATAACACGTCACACGCTAATAGCAGACACAATAGATTTTGGAACGAAGTTCCTTATCGGACGGTACGAACTTGGCGGATGGGGACTAGGCGAAACAATATTTAAGATTTTCCCGTCATGAATTTCCGTCACGACCCTTGTGTGTTTTATTTTTTTATATCCAATATTTAAAAATGTAACATATTATTTATGTATAAAATGAAATAATGGAAATAATAATAATTACATGGGTGTAATTTTAATGGTTTTTGAGTCCAAGATGGCGGCTGCGAAAATTTTCAAATTTTCCGTCATGGGTATCATTTTCATGGTTTTTGAGGTCGCTGAAAACGATAACAAGGTCAAAATGAAAATTTAAGATGGCGGCTGCGAAAATTTTTAAATTTTTCGTCATGAGTGTCATTTTCATATTTTTGAGGTCGCTGAAAACGATAATGAGGTAAAAATTAAAATTCAAGACGGCGGCTACGAAAGTTTTTAAATTTTTCGTCATGGGAATCGTTTCCGTACTTTTCGAGGGCGCTGAAAATGATAATGAGGTCAAAATGAACATCCAAGATGGCGGCTTCGAAAATTTTCGAATTTTACGTCATGGGTGTCATTTTCATCTTGGGTGTCGTTCCATGGCAGCAAATATGACATATGCATATGGCATATTTGCTGGAAATCGAAATTGTGGGCTCCCTAGGAAACCATAGAAATGACACCATATTATTATTTTTCATCATATTAATAATAACTAATAGGAACTTCGTTCCAACCGAGTGTTCCACGACAGTCACGCATTTTTAATATTGTTATCTGTACACATGGTCTACAATCGACATTTAAAGAGTTAGGTAAACCATTTGCAGGCCTTTTCTATTGTCAAAGGAGTTTGTCAGTCAGAAAAAGTATTTCCTATGGAGCAGAGCGGACAAGAAACTTTCTCTCTTCTCTTTTATATTATTAAATGTTGTTTATAAATGTTAGTTACATCATTCATGTAGAATTTATATTTAGATATAAGTGAGAACAATGTAAAAGGACGTGCTCGTTAAAAGCGTTCAGAGCAATAAAAAGAAGAAAAAACAATTCAAGAATCTATTATTAAATTTAAAAGTTTAATAATCTATTATTAAATTATATTTTAGAATTGTTTTTTGGTCTACTATAGCTGCAGTGGGCTGCATCAATTGGGTACCCCAGCTGTTATAAAAAATTTAATACAACTGGGGTACCCAATTGATGCAGCCCACTGTACGTAATGAATGTTGTCACTCGCAGTACCTACTCGTACCTACTAGATAAAAGCATGCCTGGCTATAATTACGTCGTCGTGTGCGCCACACGGCAAACTGTTATAAACATGAGCCTCTGCCATTAATTAGCCCGCAGGTACTCAATAAAGATCGCAAAAAGTGTTGCTGAAAATTGTTACAATCAAAATTAACGCGAATTTTCCGTGTTCATGATTTAATTTTTGCAGCAATTTGTAAACAAATTGGCAATTATTATGCCACTGCTAGCATGGCCAACATTGGTAGTGCAGTCAACAGGGCATTACTTTTGTGTGGATGAAAAAAAAGAAAAGCTTTTGTAGAGGATGAGTTGATTGAGTTATTGTGATACATATGGCACAGCGTGGGTGGCCCACCAGGTGAACAACAACCTGAAGAAGGTTGCAAGAATCCACTGGTTGAAAGATGATGAGATGACAGGTTTACGCTTGTTTTCAAGATACTCTATATTCTGCTCTTACCATCCATAATCCTTGCTAAATTGCTGCTGTTTATTTATTTTATTTGGCTCTCTGTTTCATAACCTAGCGTGTCTATTACAGCTCACTCTTCCTGACGTAACAGCTAACTTCATTGAAGCTCATCACGCCAAGCGGCAGTTCAGCGAGTATCGTTCCACGTGACGCGTCTTCAATATCCGCGTGTGTCGCCCCCGCACTTTGACAGCACGCCCCCGCACTCGGCTCATCGTAACAGGAAACAGAAGGAACGCTCACAACAAAGTCCTAAAGGGTCCTCGGAATAGTCTTGGATGTAAAGTTGTAGACAGCACGTAACTAACAATGCCTTTTGTGTTCACGCTTCATTAGCAGTGGACTGCGATACTGGTTAAAAGAACGATTATATTTATTTCTGCACTCTTCTAGACAGTAATTGTGTATTTATGAGGCGTGCCACATACTATTTCGGGTCGGCTTAATTCGGCACGATTCGGCACAGCCGCTAAACGGGCGGAATAATATGCAGGATGTATCAGAAAGGTATGGTCTGTAAGAGTGTGACACAGACCATCAAACTACATCCTTAAAGACCACACCTTTCTGATACATCCTGTATATTCGATGTTGCCAGCCCGCTGTGCCGAATCATTCCTACCTATGTCAACAGTAAGTATTGACTATATTTTTCGATAGGCCTTTGATGTGCCTTAAGGCTTTTTCAAATGGACCTTTTGCGCCTTATCTGTGATGTGCCGGCGCGTGTCGGTGCATATGTTTGACGCAACTCGAGTTTGCCTCCATTCATAGATTAGGCAAGTTGGTCGGCGCTAACTCATGCGAGTTGGACCGTGGCACACGCTGGCGCTCGAGTGCTGACAACCGTGGATCGACCACGCTGGAACACTCTCGATACATCACACGTTCAAAATGTATTGTTTGTTATTTTTAGCCGTACATGTACCGCTAATGTCACCCAAGTGTTGGACAAAGTTTAAATCGCAATTTTTTATAAAAGAAGATCGAGTTGTTTTAGAAAGGACATAAAGGGTTTATTCTTGCACAAAAGTAATCGTAAAGGATTATTTATTTACTTTAATGTGTTGCCACGCGTCTGGCAACAGTATAGTAAATAAAAGCGTCATTGTGTTGCTGGTAAGGCGGAATGAGGGAATAACATAGAAATAATGAGTATACGGGTACAAACAATACACCTAGCTCCTCTTTTTATAAATCGAGGGGAGCTCTAGACAAATAAATCTTGAAACATATTATCATACATCAAGGAAGTTTTCTTAAAGTAAGAACGGTTCAACTAAGCCGCGAGCCCCGCAAGCCCGAGAGCTCCGTGAAACAATTCTATCTGTTTGGTTAGTAGGTACCATTTGTTTGGCGCACGTTTAAATTCATGTTACAAGTAATTTTCAATCGCTCGATAAATCTGTTTCAAATTGTATTTCATAAACTTTTCCGATTTTGTGTGGAATGGAATTCACACTGAGAAAGAAGGAGTGTTTAAAACAGAGTTCTGCATGGTAGGTACAAGTTTAATTATGTGCTCAACACACAAGTTATCTGATGCAAGCTGTGTATATTGATGAGGCTATGTCCTCTATATTATCTTATAATATAGCTCTTATTATCTTATAATATGTTTGATAAGTTTTTTTTTTTTTGAGGTTCTTGTACTTATAATCATCAATACCAGGACTGTGTGGTCGTCGTTTCGAAGTGCTAGAGAAACAACAAACACAAATCGAACAGTTTATTGCATGTAATCAGGAAGTCGGTACTTTTGTGAGAATATTAAATTGCTTGTATAACTTCAAAAGGTGTCAATTGAATTATAATGTTAACATTTTTACGAGTGAATAAAATAACGATTCGTCGCTTTCTACTACGAGAGCTAAATGACACACCACTGTAATAACTGGGGAGTTATAGAACGCGACCGAATCAAATAAAACTAATTTATAGTTTCCGTCAGTTTTGCCGCCAACCGCCGCTGACGTAAATATGGCGCGAAAAAATGTTTAGTCTATACCTCAGGGCCACAGACTAGCCGAGACCCATGGGGACGTCTATTGTAAGCAGATGCATCACATTCATCTGTTGTTTTATTTTGGTGATATTTTTATGATCATAATTATTTTCAGTAATTTATGGGATATTTTTTCTGAGATAAATTTCGATTGATGAGACCTACGGTATTTCTTTATGGGAGCCTTGGCCCTGAACACAGCTAGCGGTCACTTCCGCTGTTATGCCATCTTAGAGGTGTCCGAGTGATTACAAAATGACATTATTAATCGGCAGGTTAAGGTCACGTATGAGTTTCTAAAATTATTTATTTTATTTGACAAATAAATTAATTTAATGTTTTGTGTTGTGTTACGTGACGTAAATTATTTTGCGTACTATTGTATAGAATCAAGTTCTTCTAACTGAACAGGCAGCTGTGCTGCTGGACAGTTTGTTGCGCCACTTCTTCTTCCCAGCTAAAGCACTAGCAACGTGCCGGGGATATGTCTTATGTCATTTTGACGTTCGAAAAGTGCTGATTCTCAGCCTAATATGAATAAATGACTTTTGATTATGAACATTCAACAAACATGCGCTAATACTAAACTAATCTATCGTATTCCGTGAACTGTCAGCGAGAACTGCCTCCCTCATCTGCGTACGGCGTACCTCTGACATCACCCCCCCCGCCAACCCCGTAGTCTGCACACAACAGACGAGTTATAAATAGTTAATCTACGTTAGGTAGGCAATTAGGCAGGTATCAAGTAGCTTGGTGTCCATTATTATCGGTATTGATGTCAAAAATACAAATGGTTTTTAATTGGTTGCTCAGTACAATTTCAGTTAATAGTTTAGTTTGTCATGAGAATGACGATTCACAACAAAAGAGAGGGTAAAAGACGCGTTCTTTGAAGTCATAGACGTTCAAATCGGAGTTGTATAAGTCATAAACTCTGACAGAGTTATTTGAAGCACAACATTCTACGCAAAGAAATCCGTCCGTTTGAGTACACACAGTTCAAACGAGGCGTGTCTGATCTCGCGTCAACATCGGTACTAAGGCCAATCTGTCAACATGATCTCGCGTCAACATTGACACTGATGTCAATCTGTCAACATGATCTCGCGTCAACATCGGCACTAAGGTCAATCTGTCAACATGATAACACGCAATGCCTGATTAGCTGTCACGCGGAGAGAGAACAAAACTAGAAAATAACCAAGTCTCATGTGAGTATTTATAGAGAGAAGGTATATGTCTGGAACATTCGAATATCTCAGCATTCTTAGCAATGCAGTCCGAAAATCGCGCCCTACGTGAACTCGCTTATAGTTTAAACGGAGCGATGTTGAGACTTACGTTACATCTCAAGTTGCAAGGAACTTTCAAGTCGTCTCACTCTCAAGTGATACTAAAATGGTTTGATAAAATGAGTACAGTACAACGATTTTCTTAATGTCCCTCGGCAAACTGCGTGTTTCGTCAGTCGTCGAATTTCTATCAGTTGCCCTTTGCACTTGGTGCAGACCGGATGCTCTCAATCGACTTCCAAGTCGATAATGTAAATGCTTATGCTATGCTTAACTTGGTACTTAACAATATTTTAACGTAAGTAATAAAATATTAGGGCAACTAAATAAAAAAAAAACCACATAAAAATAAGAGTTATTAAATTTATAAAAAACGTACAAATAGTAGTAATTTCAGCTCTTAAATGTCTAATGTTAGATAAGCCGCACAATGAAACTCACATTATTTTCTAAACATATGCTCACAATAGTTATTGTTTCTACCTAACAATCGTCTTCAGATCGAAATACATATTATATATGACACACAACACCGTATTCACATCACTAATATACCTAAAAATAGTAGCTGCTATAAAAAGATCTGCCACGGCTTCAATGGAAGATAGTATTGTGTATATGATTACAATAGTGAAGAAATTTCGTACCCCAGAATAGCTAACATCAATATTTTTATTTTGTGAAAATAAAGTAATTAAATAAACATTCAATATAATCTACATAACGTGGTACACAAACTACGCGCGATGTGTTGCTTACTCAATGAAAACAATTGCTACCTCTTTCTAACTGTTCGGTGAATTAACACTAATTACTATGGGATGGTTTCAGACAAATAAGTCAATTCAAATTTATACGCACATTTTTTTGTATGAAAAAATGTATAACATATGATTAATAATTTATCTTCACTATTGTAATCTATACTCGTATACACAATACTGTCTCCCATTGCAGCTGTGGCAGATATTTTTATAGCACCTTAGGGATTTTGGTATGACTGCATAAGTGGGAAGTAGTGAAAAATACCAAATAAACATGGGGAAAATGTGTTTATTAAGGTGGGGGATTCTGAAAAAAAATATGGCGACTACGTCACGTCAAATACTTTACAAATAAGTCCTCTACAAACTCAGTAGGTAAATTCTACATAATTTTGAAGAAAAGCGAGTTATTCAATTTATGCGGATCTTTGGCAGCACACAATATCGTGCCAGGGTTTCTTTTCACTTTATTATTGGTTTTAATGGAGGCTCGCGAACCACTCTCCGCTAATGAAATTACTATATTTCAGTGAATTTATCTCAAAATCATAAGGGTGAGTACTAAAGAGATGGAAAACGAATTTTCTTTTTGCAATTTGTAAAGCTTTCTTGGAAAAATGGATGTAACATAGGTAAGTTGTTGTGCGCGTCTCAGTTACTACTCGGTGGTGTTTCAGTTTCGTGAAGTAATATCGGTGTGACTCTCTGAAGGGCTGCTACACGCAGTACTGTTTAGTGTACGGTTGACATAAAACAGCTGGCTACACAAGTTCTTTGTTTACAAGGCTTATAATGAAACGCTCGCACACAGCTGACAAAGCTGGCACAGCTGACATAAAATAAAAAAAAATAAAAAATAAATAAATAATGTTGCAAACGCACAAGTTTTTTCTTACGCGGATGATACTGCTGTAGTCTTCACTGGCGATACTTGGCAGAATGTTAAACTTATTACTGAGTTAGGCTTGGCTAAAATTGCCAAGTGGTTAACAATTAATTTACTTACATTAAGCATTACAAAAACAAATTACATTTGCTTCAGTGTCTCCCAACGTACACAACCTGAGGAAGATTTTAATGTTAAAATTCATACATGTAATAACGGTAATCGTGATAGTTGTGGCTGCTCGACGAACCCTTTGACTGTAAACAATGTACTAATTTATGAACCCAAAACCCCAGGGGAGGGGGGGGGGGGGTTAGTAGCGAACCCCATAGGTTCACAACTACTGATGATGATTTTATTCCATCGCATGATGTTTTTTTACGTTTACATATATATGATATAAGCTTATATACCTATTATATAAAGGATTTTTCCTTATGCACACCCAGGTGTTCATGCGACGTTCAAAGGGATAACCCTTTGAACAGAGTCTCTTATTAAGTGCATGTACTTTAAAAAAAAGAGATCCCACTGAAGACCTATTTCAACTTAGTAACTTGCTCTCAGTCAGGAAACTTTACATTACACAAATTATATTAAAAAAACATAAGTATCTTTCCTATGATGCTGGCATACTGAATAAAAGAAGGAAAGATATGATATTAAATATCCCTAGGACAAGGACTTTGCTTGCCAGTAGGCAGTTCAGTAAAAGATCTCCTGCGTTACAAAATTAATAAATACATTTACATTTATCCCAAAAACTACTATGATAGTAAAAAACATATAATGGAATGGATACAAACGCTTACCTATAATGACACCGAAACACTTCTGGGACCTTGACACATACACACCCTCACACTCATGTACTCTCAATCACACCTACAGGCTACACTTTCACTCACATATACTCACACACATACCCACCCTTACACACATTTGATTTATTTTAAATTAATGTTAATGTATGTAGTTTTAGCATAAAAATTATACATTTTGCTTTCTATATTAACACGTCTTGTTATGGAAGAGCGGACTCTCCTAATAAAGGCACTATCTGCCTAAAAGGAGGATCCAATCAAAAATGTTGTTTATATCTAATTTTTTTTTTTTTATTTACAAGCCTTGTCTTTGTCTTAGAGAGAAGCCACACGGTGCGGTGCGGTCGCGGCACGGCGCCGGAGCGATGTCGCTGCGGCGGCCTGCATATAAATATCAATGATATGCCACACGGTGCGTTCCGGCGCCGCACCGCAGGCACACCGCAACACATTTTTTTTTCATAAGTAATACCTAGCATTTCTCTTGGCTCCACTGGATTTCTCATATTAGTATATTGCTTCCGTAAATGTGGTTCCAAGGTATTTAATAAACTGTTGAAAGAGGTCACACTCATTCGAAAGAAGCTATAAAATTTTTTCGGATCCAACAATAGCTCATTGTATTCTTTAAGAAAAACATCTCCGTCACTGTTTCTTAACGCGATTATTGGACTGACCCAATATCGTCTGATTCTACGTTTTCGGCGGTGGCGTAGTAGTAGAAGCAACAAAACACGTCTATTCCGATCCATTTTTAACCGACTTCAAAAAGGAGGAGGTTCTCAATTCGTCGGAACCTATTTTTTTTTTTTTTTTATGTATGTTCCCCGATTACTCGAAGATGGCTGGACCGATTTGGATTTTTTTTTTGTTTTATTCGAGAGGATATACATCACAGTTGGTCCCATATTAAATTGATTAACTTTGCTTGGGTAGTTTTTGAGTTAGCTTCAATAATAGGTACGTATTTTTTCCCCAGTTTTATATGGATGATGTTCTAGTTTGTTTTGCAGAAAGTGGTATCAGAATTTGTGTGGGGTAGGTACACAACTAAAAAGTGAAAAATAAAAACTTTTTTACAAAAAAATACAACCGACTTCCAAAAACAACACTACAAAGTGAAAAATAACTTTAATCTCGGAAGTCGGTGGCAAAAACCAAAATACATTTAACTAGACACCGACTTCCGAAATTAAAGTTATTTTTTACTTTGTAGTGTTGTTTTTGGAAGTCGGTTGTATTTTTTTGTAAAAAAGTTTTTTCCATTTTGCACTGGGACTGGCTAGGTCCCCGCTCCGCATACTACGGCGCCGCAACGGTGCCGTATTGCGGCGCCGCATACCACATGTGAACAGTGATGCGGCAAAATGTTTGCGGTGCGGCGCCGCACCGCACCGTGTGGCTTCTCTCTTAGTTGAATCGCAGGTTTCTGGGAATGCTTATCTAGCATTCAAAACAGTGTATACTACCGATTAGAAGAATACAAAAGCAATGTTTGTTTCTTGAGGCATTTCTGCCGCCGCGCCGCGCCGCACCGCCGCGCCGCACCGCCACGCCGCACCGCCGCGCCGCACCGCCGCGCCGCACCGCCGCTGTGCGACACGCGCGAGGTATACGCGAGGGGCCACATGCGCACTAACGACTACTCCCAAATGTGATATTAGTTTCTTCTCGCGTTGTGTCGGCACAATGCTCTTTGTTTATGTTCGAGCTCAGATAGGGTTGGCTGGTTCAAATGTTACGTCTGCACATTCTGTTTAGACATCCAAATATAATTAGAGGCCCTGTATAGTTGAATTCAAACTGAATGGGGCTCGGAAGTTAGCTGCGCGCGCAGAGCGTGCAGGTACAGTCAAGTTAGCTGCGCGCGCAGAGCGTGCAGGTACAGTCAAGTCGACATTCATTTTGGCTCCTCGATTAAGTATTTTTTCATTTCTTGTTCTTGCTTAGTGAACCTGAACACCTGGTGTGTGTCAGAGTTTTATTTATGAAATGGGGCTCTGACTTGGCTTCACATGCCGTCGATTAAGATTTTTTTTAAGATTTAGCTCTTTTAAGTTTGTATCGTTCTGCACTCGCAGCTAACTTCCGAGCCGCCATTCAGTTTGAATTGAACTATATCCGTAGGGGTGAATGTCTATATAGTAATGTGACATTCCACTTTAGCAATAACCGCCTGAATATCCCAGAGTTACGGCTCTTCTGAGTACTTACTTACTTATTTAGTCGCCTAATGATGAAACAAAATACTACCTACTTACAGTTTCAATAGGAATCCTATTTGAATTGTAAGTAGGTAGTATTTTGATGAAAGATAAAATGTCATTTAACCAGAAGCTTTCATAACAGTTCTACTACAGTCAGTTAACAATAAACCGACCTTCTAGTTTGCGCACACGCACAGGGACTGAACTTCCTCCATCAACATGGCTGTTAATAGCCGCGTGAGAGTTACCTCGCAACATTAATAATCGCAAAAATATCCCAAAATATATTCCGGTATTGAATAAATAATAAACACGCGTACTTTGATGCCTTTTAACAAAACAGAATCCCATTAGCGGACCGCTTGGTACAAAGATGAAGAATTACTACATTCGTCGGCTGCCTAAGAAATAATCTGAATATTAAGATTAGACTAAGCTCAATCACACATTCGCATGACTCTTTGATATTTGTGTTATGAGTGTTGTCACTTGAATAAATCAGTGCACGTTAGATGGAGACACTATAGTTAGTGACGTCTTCTGTTGATTTATTCAATGTTAGAGGAGACCCACAGCGTTATTTATTTATTAGATGCTCCAACAGCAGCACTTCAAGCTACGTATCAATCAGTTGGCTTTTAACTTATTATAGTAAAACTTTATACTGTAGACTGATACTGTTTTGTTTGGCTGTTTCTTTATGAAAACATGACTAAGTTCATGCTCTCCAATGTGGTGTCCGACTAATGGCAGTTGACAGCAATAAATTGTTTCGAGCCCACGGATCGAGCAGCTAGTGTGTACCGCAGTAAAAAATTGTTAGAGTTACAAATAAATGATCTGTTCCGAGCTGCACACCGCCACCAGGCGAGCGTGTTCAATCCTTAGGTTGTACATACTATGCTTACACACGAATAGCATGACGTCACGTGCACACTTTGTGCGTAAGTACAGTCTCAACAAGAGGCGATACTGGGTTTCTTTGATATCTGTCAACAACACCAGACCTGTCAAGATCAGTTCGTATTAGCTATAGCTATATGTGGTTATTTTACTAAGCAATCTTATTCTTAAAATGCTCAAAGCCATGTCATGCTCTAAGCTGCACTAAGCTCAAATCCAATCAATTATATCATATAGGTACACTTAACCGCTACTATACTTACTATGCTATACTTATAAACCACGAGATGTAAACTATGTTTTTTTTTTTGCCCTACAGTATAACTATATCCGCTAAAGTGTAAAAAAGAAGCTGTGAAGATTTTTCGTAGGTAATTAAATATTTTTTGCGAATTAGCGAACGTTTAATCTAAAGATTTAAGGATTTTTGGGCAATTAAATCCAAAGTTGTTAAACGCTTATCTAGTCGTCGTAAAGTCGTGAAAATTTTCTTAATTAAATTAATTCCATTACAGTAGAACTTTTTACATTCCTCGAAGTAGTGGGGTGAAAGGGGATAACAGGAGGGGGATTTTTACTAACATTTTACTGTCTAGATATTAGGACTGAAAAGTCCGTAGGCGTTCTACGGGACTTCGTAGCCGCTGTCTACGAGCTTCGCGCTACGCGCTACGAGTCTTTCGCATTGTGAAGCGAAGTCTGTTAGCAACGTCAGTTGGCGCGCCGCGCTCGCCTCGTTCGCTTGTGACATTGCCTTTGCGGCGCTGCAGCGAAACTTTACTCGACCGAACATACGAATCATCTCTCTCGTGTGTTTTAGACTATTTATGTACAGTGAAAGTTAAGTTAGTTTGTGGATTGTAAACGTTAAAACTAAACTTTAAAACGTTTCTAGTGTTGTTATCTACACTTTTGAAGTTAAAAAAACTTACAGTAAGTATTTAGTAACTAATTTAATGTATCAGTAATGATTTAAAGATATGTTATTGGTGAATACGTTGACTACTTTAAATTAAAATCATATTTTAGGATGTAAACATTTTAGACACAAACTTTTACCAGTTCAAAGTAGCAGATTGCAAATTACTAATCGTGAATATAACTCTACAAGCCACCACGAAGCGCATCAGAACCTGAGCGTTGCCACAGTTACTTGCGAGTCACGCGAGTGTGACTATCTCAGATAAGTGTGACACTTGTCGCGGCTGTGTGACATATATCGCACACATATTCGCAAACCATGTCTCTGTTAGGAAAGCCGGTTATCGAGCGAGAGATAACGTTATCAGCGTGTAATTAAAAAGCAACTTGTGATAATGCTTTCCATTGCGCGCTCGTTACTGAGAGCGTGTGGGAAGGATCTCACTGTTGTACAATGTTTGTCTACGCGAGTCGGCACACAGATATTATAAATGGATTTTACTTACTTATAGTTGCTTGTTTGTGTTGGTGTTAAATTCTGGTATTTTAGGTGATGCAGTTTTAAAATTAATTCAATAATTATTTTATTGGTGAGATCGGATTCTTTTAGGAAAGACTGGAAAAAGTTTGCAGAGCTAAGAAAAATATATTATATTTCACCAACTCAAGGAATTATTAACAGAAGAAGAGATGGAATTGTTATAACGGCTGATAATCGTAGGTATCATTATTGAATACTGAACAAACATGGGTACCTGCTAATGTTATAGACTGCAGGTACATAGCACACAGTTAGATACATAGTTATTAAAATATATACAACCTTATTTTTAAACCGTGCGGAAAACTCTTGTAAAAGTATAAATCAATTTGACGTGCACGCACACTGTAAACCATTTTCTAGTGCAAATCATGGTTAAAAATATAACTGCAAGTTTTCATTTCACAATACCGGCTTATGAATTTGGTTATGTTTACCTGAGATTGTAGTAAAGTAGGTACTTATGTACCTTTGTCAGAATGTTGTCTGAGCTAACAGCTGTTGTGGTGTTATGGTGCGCACGAAATATTATACAACTTACATAATTATGCACATAGCGTTTGTTGTTTTGCTGAAAAAACATTTTTTTATTAAAACCGTACCATTCCTATCTGATACTGATAGTCTGTTACTATGAGAACTTGTCCGAGACTCTCCATTCTTGTCTGGACTAGATGCAGGTATTTTATTTATATCTGTTTGCGTTGATTTTTATGGATTACGTAAAACACGATACTAAAATCATTAACTGTGACGTAGGTATCGCACGATTCGGTACTTAGTGAGGTAAAACTTTGATTATCAATAAAACTAGCTAACGATCCAGTTTGTGTATTAACCACCTAAGCTACTTTATTAAGTAACGTTATCTATAAAATTCCTCGATATTCCGTTGCGTGTCGATCAAAACTTGTGATCGACAGAAGCCGAGCGACAGCATTGAATACCGACTAAAAATAACGTGAGCTAGAAAGAAAAAACTGTTTTCTTAGCGTAATGTTCTCTGAGACGAGAAAGCTCTTTCATACAACTTAAATTTGAACATCAGTAAGTGATGAAAACGCGAAGTCTTACAGAATGATGTACAATAAATAGTAAAATTGTTGTTGTTACAGAAGTACATTCAGTCAACAAAGTATTGGGAATGGTGTTTTTGGTGGTTTTTTTTATTGGCAGAACTGTTTTCCATTTTGGCACCGAGTTTGAGTTGCATTTATTTAGATTAAATACAGTGTTATTTTTAGGCAGATCATATCTATTGTGTATTGCGAATTTTCATAATAGACAGAAATATCGAACAGTTTGTCTTAAATTTTGCATCGCCAATGGAATTTCATGTTCGGAGTCCCTGAAAATGTTGCAAAGCTACGGTGGCTTACGGTGAATCGATTTAATAAAAACACGTGCTTACCAGTGGTACAAAGCGTTCAAAAGCGGTTGAGATATGATGGAAGATTTGCTCTGGAAGGCCGTCAACGTCTTCAAACAGTTGAAGACGTTGACGGCCTTCCAGAGGTTGATGTCAACTACAGAGTTGACATCGCAAAAGTGAAGTAAATTCTGATTGAAAATCCTCATTCAAGTTTGAGAGGGAGAGCCACTGAGCTTTCTGTGTATCACGAGTCGATCCGTACCATTATAAACAATCACTTGGGTATGAAGCATGTTGCCGCTCGGCTGGTCCCAAAAGACCTGAATTTTCTTCAAAATCTCAATCGCATAAGAGTCGCTGAGGACATGCTAGAACGAGTCAACTCCAACCCAACATTCATGAAACGCATTGTTACTGGTGACGAGACGTGAGTTTACGAGTTTGACATGCAAACTAGTCAACAAGCTTCGGAGTGACGCCTTCCAACTGAACCGAAACCAACAAAAACCACGCCAAAGTCATGTTGACCGATTTCTTTGACTATCGCGATGTTGTGCACTCGGAATTCTTGCCGGAAGGTTAAACAATAAATAAAGAATATTATTTGAGCGACGAAAAAGGCCAGATTTGTGGAAAGAAAATTCTTGTATTTTGCACCACGATAATGCGCCTTCGCACAAGGCCATCATGGTGAACAACTTTTTGGCCAAAAACTCAACAAATACCATTGAGCAAAATACATTATTCACCAGATATGGCTCAAGCCGACTTCTTTCTTTTTCCTAAACTCAAATTACCTCTCCGTGGCACCCGTTTTCATTCGGTAGAAGATATAAAGGAGAATTCGCGACGAGAACTGAATTCAATTCCGGAAAAAGCGTTTAAAAATGTTTTGATGTTTGGATTATTCGTTTGCGTAAATGTATCGTTTCTGTAGGTGCATACTTTGAAGGCCCTAAAATAACTTTGGATGAATAACTAACATTTTGTGTAGGTATTATTGATCGGTTCCCGGTACTTTCTTGACAGAGTAAATATGTAGATAATGTAAGAAATAGAATCGTACATGACGTGGCATTCTGTAGTGTCTGCCTACTCCTATGGAAAATGCCATGAGTTTTTCAATACAGGTATGTATGTACCTACGTAAAATATATAATATAAGCAGGTTGTCTACTTGTTGTAATTTATTGTTTATTCTAATACATAGAGAATCACATTAAACCGTCGAATTCCGTGTATGAAGCAAGAGTAGGCACAGGCACCACCGTGTTGGCGCCTACACAATTATTCAGTAAACAGTCGTCCCTGCTAGTTAGGTGATACAACTGAAAAAGAGAAAAAAACAACTACACCGTTAACTCGTACTTCAAGATCATATTATAATAAAATTCTAGTAATGCGTTGGCATTTCTTGAAGCACTTTCAACAAACAAATATAATAATAAACTAAGTAAAATGTGAAGCGATTCGCGGAAGTTAGATCCGACGCGACGCGACGCGACGGACTCGAGTCGAGAGCGCATCGAGTTGCTCAGCATTACTTCAGGGCATTCAGACGAACGAACAACTTTATTCAATTCTCGGATAGAATCACCAGCATTTATGTTAAGTAGTTTGTTTTTAATATGCTTCTCTGGGTGCAATAATCTAGGTCCTGAAATGTGATAGTCTTCTTTATTAGTTTTCAATAACAAATACCTAGGTATGTTTTCCTTACCGTGGGGGTCAGGAACTATTCTACAGAATAAAAAAAAAGTAAATTTAAACAATCAAAAACCCGACTGCATAAAAAGTGAACTTTAAAAAAGATGGAAACAAGATGACAATAGGCAATAGGTCTTTATTATTTGCGACTGCATGAGACTAGTGACTATTTTTTGTTCTGTGTATTGTATACAAAACATTAGTCCGGCAGGGGCCATAGTGTTTCCATAGTTCAAGGTAACCAGTCCACAGCCACACAAACCCAGTATGTTTTGTTTCCATGTTCTGCAATAGTCCTGCACCAACCGGGGGTTGTCCTTGGGTGCACTTGCATAGTGCATACAGGGATAATCGTCGGCTGGTGCCTCCTCGTCATTTGAAATTGTCTAAGGGGCCTCTGCGAGTTGGCTTCGGCCCCTCGTACGCCTTCCAAAGGTCCCCACACCCACCCTGGGGTCCCATATCTCGGGACCCCAGGGTCCCGAGATATGTCAAAGACATTTTAAAATAATAGTTTTAATGAAAATATTTATATTATAATAATTATTTTTAAAGTTAATAAGACCTAATATAACGATTCTATTATCACAGCTTTATTATAAGTTTTGAAAATGTAAGTGAGAATAGTTGTTAAACAACTTTAAATGGTTTTAGATCGTAAATGGTTGGTCTAATGATCTGGTTTGTTTCTAAATAAATAGTATCGTAAGTTAGTACCTATAAGTTTTTTTGTTGTATTTTTTTTCCTATTTATAGTTTTAGCTACTAAAATATAAGTGATTTGGTCGTAAGCACTGTAAACTTATGTTTTAAATAAATAAATGTCATGGTCATTCAAAGTAAAAAAATATTGGAGAAATTTATGTTTCTCCAATATTTTTTTACTTTGAATGATGATTTTTGAAGACCTATTCAATGAAACCCCACTTGACATAGTTCGTCGACTTAATTTTTTTTCTTTTTCACAATATGGTTGATGCCGTATTAAATTTCGAATACTGTCATGTCTTTATTGACACTCACAAGACAAAGAAAAATCGATTGACGTAAGAATCATCAAAATTGGACCACGCGTTTGTTCTCTAGAGCGCCACAAAGGAACAAACATACATACCTAATTAAGTATATACGGTGACCGATACTTAAACACATGATTATACTCATGATAACAAAAACTTTTACTATGGGACCAATCCTGAAATCGCGAAAAATAATCAGCTGCCCTATAAATTCATGTTCGCATAACTCGTCAAAATGTAGGGAGCATCTGATTTTTTTTTTCACGATTTCAGGTTTGGTCCCATAGTAAAAGTTGTTTGTTATCATGAGCACAATCATGTATCGGTCACTTAATTAGTGACCGGGTAAGTAATATATGATATAATTACAAAATCTCTAATATTTACAAGATATAACAGCTGAATCTATAATTTAATTTTATATAATGATCAGTTAATATAATAAACGATTGATATAATTTTAAAGTAACTAATTTTTATAAGCATAACGTACATTGAATATAAAATCATTTGATATACCACTCAAAAGACATAAAACCTATTTAATCTAATATGATAAAACGCCTCGTAAACACAAAGCAAAAGCTTTTATCGTCTAATATACGAGACATTCACCGCCTAATCTAACCCAAATGATTCACCAACAATAGAGAGTATCTGGCGCTCGGCGGCCGCTGCCGCAGTACGCTCGCTTCGCTCGCTCGCCTTTGCGCGTTAATGGTCACTGTTCTAACCTAACCTAACCTAACCCAAATGATTGCCCAACAATAGAGATAATGGTCACTATTCTAACCTAACCCAAATGATTCACTAACAATAGCGGGGATCTGGCGCTCGGCGGCCGCTCCCGCGGCCCGCTCGCTTCGCTCGCTCGCCTTCGCGCGTTAATGGTCACTGTTCCAACCTAACCGAACCTAACCCAAATGTCGGATTGCTCTGAATCGGGGTGTTATATTAATGATGGTATCAATTTAATTAAATTTTAAACGATAGAGATATTTTTTTTCGATTAAGTAAACGTTATATCTATTAGATATAACGTTTACATTAACATTACACGAAATAAGTTTTAGAGTATATACATGTTATAATATGTAAAGAAATTATATCAACAGTTGGTATATCACACTTTTAATACATCTTGTGAACGTTATTGAAATGAAAATATACCAACTATCTACTACCAGTCATCCTATATAGGCTGATTAACACATCACCCTCCTTTGCGTCGCGCAGTCGAGTAAAAAGATGCTACGACACTAAAGGATAATGAACACAAATAGTACTGAGAAAAAGGCGTGCCCCTTTTTGTGACACAACAGAAGTGTGAGATTGACAGCAATGACAGCTGTCAGCTTTATGATATTTGATTACCGTTTGATGCGATCTAACAATAAGACGCCAGCAGTATGTAACACATACATTACAGAACGATCCACGATCCATTTGTTAACCGCTGAGCATGTATCACCACAGTGATCGTATTACCTTACGCTATAATAGGTAGAAAATACAGTATACCGTGTATTATACTGTATTTGCCTAATTGTACAGTGTATATCCAAACGATTTTGTTTCTAATCTGTCCGCAGATAGAGATAACGCTGCTAACTCGCATTCGCATAGCACTCGGTGGCAATACGAGTAAGCGATATCGAAACGATCTGCAAACGATAAAATGTCTTCAACACTTTAGATATTGATTGATTGATTTTGATTTTTAAAGGTCTTTTATAGAAAGGTAAACCCAAGTTAACAAAAAGATCATATTCTAAATGTAAACTGACGTAACCCGAGCATGTTCTACAGGCTAAAGTACTTCTTCTAACATACAACATGTATGATTGTTAGTGTGAATAATAATTGAATAGATACATATAAAACTGTACTGGTATGTAAGGTTTGCAGACACAGATTTTTTTTAAATTATTAAATTGATAAGTACTCATACATTACTAACTATTGTAGAATAATTGTAAACAAATAAAATAGAAGCATATATTATTTAGGAATTTATACATAATGTAATGTAGGTACATATTAGAGAGCAATCACGCTGGACAGGAGGTAAGCGAGCTAACGTTCTCCACCAGGAAATGGTGATGCGGCAATTTGTGATTGAACTGTTAGTCCTGGCATAAGGTAATCGGGTTAACCTACTCTTACCAATGTGTGAGACTAGAGTATGACCATGACGTGGCTTATTAAATAGGTACAATTTTTGGGATAACTTCAGAATTAAATCCTTTAGAGGTGGAAACTTGATATCATATAACAGAACTGTTATATTATTATGTTACTGTCGTTATAAGTAATATAATATAGGTCGGTTCCCCATATTATCAAGTTAACAAAATTGATTGATACCTCCATACAAAATAGTATGGTGAGGTTCCTGTTAGTTTGTGCCCGTCACTCAGTTTATCGTAAGACATCAGTAACATATCAAAGTATTCTGAAATCAAAATGTACCAACCACATACATTATTATCTTTATACATCTATAATTCTTCTGTAAGTCTGTATTGTATGTCACTGAACTCCTCCTAAACGGCTGGACCGATTTTGATGAAATTTATTGTGTGTGTTTGAGTGGGTTTCTTCTGGATGGTTTAAATTCACAATTGGACCCGGTAGGTGGGCGCTGCGTTTGAGTCCTAGCAAACAGGACAACGTCTGTTGGGTCAGCTAATTTAACAATAAAATAATAGTCGTCTGTGTGTTGTTGTTGACTCTTAATCTAGTAGAACACATAGCTAGAACTGGATGAAAATAAATAAAGAGAGAAGAGAGAGAATGTGTTGATAGGAACTGACTCTATATATATATTATAACACAGTACAAATTGTAATAATGAGTAATTATCCGTATATGTCGTCTGGTGTTCTGTGAGAGAAAGAATGTAAGGGAGTCTACTGTTCCTTGTTAGTTTTACATTAAATTCTATACAACATAATTATCTTCATCGTAATAATTTCGTCGTATCATCGTAATAGTTTTAGTTAAGGACGCTGTTACAAATGGGTAGTCAAATCATTACTTTATTACACAAAAGTATGTTTATTAAATAAAATGATTTGCACTCTTAAAATGTTTTTTGGCCAAATTGTTGATAGATGTGCATGGTACGATTCTGAACTATAAACATAATTTTAAATAGGTACATTTTCTCAATAAATGTACCGAAGTAAAAATTTCCAGTCAATCAATTTACATTTATTGAGAAACTCAGAATTGTACTCGTACCATGCATATCAATCAACAATTTGGCCAAAAAAAAATGTTAATAATGTAAAGGATTTTATTTACTAGACATGCTTTTGTGTAAAAAAGTAATGATTTGACTACCCATTTGTAACGGCGTCCTTAACTACAGTAAATGAATTACTTAAATTAAATTAAATAATGATTACAAGGTAAGACACATTCCTTTTACTTTTACCAAAGCAAAACCTAACATAAATATTCAGACAAAATGCCGTTTTCAACCGGAAAAAAACCGTCTTTTGTGGGACTCTATAAAATGCACGAAAACAACCCCGTCGTCGTATCGATACCATGTCGGTAATGAAGGGCGCGCCTCAAACAAAGGGTTTTTCCGCATGATTGCCAGCACGTATGAGTCACGCACAAACATGCGAGGCAGAGGGCAGAGAGTGACCCTCTCTAATTGCGCGCCAGATCAAATCACGACCTGTGGCATGTCTGTATAATACATTATGAGACACAGAAGACCCACTGACAAAAAGGTTAACACACATTTATTTGTCGGGAGGACAGACAGATAAATCATACGAAAAAATCATCGTGATGAAGGGTCGAGGAATCAGCAGAAAATCTTTCAACAGTTTCCGGACCCAGGTTGGCATAAGCAAGGAAAACCTGCTTAGGTGGAGATTCACAAACCATGGGTAACTTAATATCATGTCCTGCGCGTCCTGTTGTCTGCACGTTACAGGAACTGGACAGGCAGGACGCTGCTAAAGGCGCCAAACTTGTAGCCAAGTTCTGGGGGCTGACTCTATTTAGATTGTCTTCGACACGCTAAGCATAGGAAGCAGAAAATCAAGCGCTGCACAGTGCACAGTGTACAATAGCAACTGACCTCAAAACAAATGGAAGTCCTCATGCGATATTTCTACCGAAGGATGTTGTGTACGTACTTAAAGTTCCACGAAAAGATAAACAAATAAATAAATACTAGCCCGGAGCGCTGGAGGTGAGCGGTTGTCAGTGTAGGCAATATTTTCCACCAGCCACACAGTAATATGAAGGTAAAGTTAGGCTGTATACTCAAATACTCTACAGCAAGCATCTAATTTACCAAAATCAAGAAACTATTGTTAATATTTTGTTATCATTCTATGTAAGTGCACCTTCTGAATAGATAAAGTACTGTGGACATTGTAATTAGTGCGGTCTTCACGGTGTTGTCCTTGTGAGGTAAGCACAGCAACAAGAGGATTACAATAGAGGTCAGTGACACTTTCCATGGCTCTAGTAAAATAATAAAGTAATCAAGAGTCGGTAAGATGGCGTCACCATTAAGTATAGCTTTTACGATTAACTCAGAACTTCAAACAGGAGCTCATGAATTAATGAAATGCACCGACCCCAGTGAATGAACCCAAAGATTAATATAAAACTATGTAAATAATATGAATTATGAGTTGAGCTGTAGGTATGTTTGTATAGGGTTAAATATAGATTAGTAGTGACTGTAATCAAATAACTATTATCATTATTGTCGCTTGAGTTAATTAATTTGTAGGACGTTTAACAGCTAATTCAGAGTTGCTGGTTTAGTGGAGCGGTAATTACTAACTAACACCTAATAATGTGTTTAATTAATAAATATTAAGTATACTCATCAAACACAATGTCGTTATTGTAATGTCAGAAATGTCACGCACACGACATAAGGCAGAGTATAAACAAGATAATTTGAGTGATTTACTACACAACAAAAACTAAAAGGTGTTATCGATAAACCGACTTCGGTTTATAAGCACGGTGTACATTTGACGCAATGTCATAAAACAATAAAAATGAAAGCTATTTACACACGAATGGGACGGGTCAGCTTATCAAGCACTTTGAATGATAATTGCAATGAAATATCGCATTATTTGGAGCAATGAAACGATCCTTGGGCATAATAACTACATATACAGGGTGTAAGGGTAAACACCGTTGTCACTAAAACCATAGGTAGTTGGCCTAAATATAAAAATATTTATCCGAATTTAAAAAACAATAAACGTCATTTTCATTCAAAAATTTCAAAAAGTTTCTGTCTGACACCGTCCTTAAATTCATGGATAACTGCGCCCGAGTCACGTGATCACTGCAAAGGTCGCCGCCCTTGCCGGCCGCCACCCGTCCTATTTTTTTCCTACATTCCGATAAAAGCAATACGTACACGCAACCTGCGATGTAACTTTCCCTTCATACTTCCCTGGCTTAGGACAGGCAAAAATACCTACCTTATGTGTTGCGTGACCAGTCCAAATGTAAGTTAGATTCAACAACAAAGAAAATGAAAAATAAACAAACACTAGGTAGGTATTTTTGGCGTATTTAAAAAGTTAATCACAGTTATGTACAGTTTAATTAAAAATTACTTGTTAAATTTACACTTGATTGAATAGGTATCTACACTTATTATTTACACTTACGTTAATCGTAAAAGTTGTTCGAAATGCGATCCATTTACGGCCACGCATGCCTCCGCACGTTTTCTTAAATTGTTTCTCACTCTAGGAAGCACAAGAGTGTCATTTTTAAGGTCTCTGAACGCACTACGAATTCGCCTTTTGAGTTCCGATCTAGTGTGGAACTCAGTAGCATACACCCGGCGCTTCGCTTCCCCCCAAAGATAAAAGTCCAGAGGTGAAAGGTCTGGCGAGCGCGCTGGCCACGCGACTGATCCTCCACGGCCAATCCATCGCCCAGGAAACTCCTCATCCAGCATAGCCCTGACTTGCAGCTGAAAATGCTTAACACACACACGCATAAATGAGCGGGAGGCGCGGCGCGGCGACGCGGGCGGCGCGGGCGTTGCGCTCGCGCTGTGTCTAAGCGTTACGTGCACTCGATAGCGAGACAGCTGACAGACTGAGGGAGGTGAGCGAGGAGGGAGTGGTCGCGCGCCGCCGGCGGCGTCGCGCACGCGGTCTGTTGGGTATTTCCCGCGCTACAATCTGTGGCCTTGCGCATAGGGTGATAAACTTTCGGGGAAATATGGAGATTTTTCTTTAAAAAAAAATGTTGTTATTTTTCATTGAATTTACGTTCTATAAGTGAAACCAAACCACTGGTTTCAAGGACAACGGTGTTTACACTAACACCCTGTATATTGTTTGAAGGTTTGGATTTAAAAATAAAGCCTTATGAAACTGGTACTTATCACTGTTTCACTGTTTCTGAACATTGTTATTTATGACTGTTTCTGAACACTGTTATTTATGGTTGTTTCTGAACACTGTTATTTATGACTGTTTCTGAACACTGTTATTTATGACTGTTTCTGAACACTATAATTTATGACTGTTTCTGAACACTGTTATTTTTGACTGTTTCTGAACACTGTTATTTATCACTGGCACTGATGAATGTATAATTACCGGTTTTTATTTGGGAAGTATTAAAGTATGTATCCAGTAAGTACTATTTTTAGTGAGACTTTTATTAGTAAATGCTTTTTTTTATTATAAGAATTGTGAATGTTTGGGAAAAACGCACCACACAATAATACACAAGAGAAAACTATTAACACATGCTAATAAACCAATTTATTTCCGTATAATTAACTATTCCACATCGACGCCATCTTGGCAGTAGTCAGCATAATAAAATAATGCAGCGCGCCATGAGGTGATCGTATTATCTCCACGATGAGCCGAGCGTCTCGGGGATGCACACAATAACTAGGTACTCATAATATGTCGTATACATATACAGGGTATTAGGCAGACGGTTGAACATATGAAAATGGCGGATCCGTGGGGCTATCTGCTACGTGTTTAGGCCCAATAACAAGACTCAGGCCACATGCATTTTTTAAATTACTTTTATTAAATTTTATTCGAAATTCGTCTTTGCGTCTTTCAAACGTAAATATTTTCTTTTTTGATTTTCGTCTAGTATAATTGTAAATCTTATAAAATTTGTATTTGACGCAGATGAGAAAAAATGCCCGGGTAGTTCTAATTGACGAAATACTCTGTTTTTTTTTTAAATAGATTGTGCATATTGCATAGGTACCATCAGAACGGACAGGAACCACATGTTTTCCTAGAATTAGAACTGCTTTATCGCTCTTAGTTTTTTTTTAATGCAGTTCAAAGTCGGGCTTTTGGTATATTTTTTTAATTTGTCGTAGTTTCTGGACACGGGCCCTTATAAACTACGAACAGATTAAGAAAATATACCGTTTTCTAGCAATCATCTATGTCAAATTCGAATATTATAAGATTCTACAATTCTTCTAGCTGGAAATGAAAAAAATAAATGTTGCCAGTTAAGTTATTTTTAAATGAAATTATTGACGTTTGAAATTTGAGCAACGACAAATTCTGAATAAAATAAAAAAAAAGTAATTTAAAAAAATTCGTGTGGTCTGGGTCTTGTTATCAGGCCTAAACACGTAGCAGACGACCCCACGGATCCGCCATTTTCGTATGTTGAACCGTCTGCCTAACACCGTGCAGGTATAGGTAGTAGGTACTACCCGAACAGTATGTCAAGAAAAGACTCACGATTTTCACTCTACTTAATACGTACCTAAACTTCGATATATTATACATTATCTGTGCTACAATTTTCCGCGCATTACTTTGTTGTTGTTTCATTTGAATGTTATACTGAGCCCTATTTTGCCAAACTATTGTAAAAAAAAAATCCGATAGATATTTGCACATACTCGTTGTAAGTTATTTCCGCCTGGAGAGGTACATTGTTTATTTCACAACAGGCGCATGTTGTTAATGTAGTAGTTTGTTGTATAGTAGCTTGTAGTTGTAGTGGCTCGTAGTGGGGAAGCGCTGCGCGCGCGCTTGATTGCTGTTCGTTAATAAATGTTCCAGTTGTGTCGGACGGTCACAGTTTTAGGATACCTGGCAACTTAAAACCACTTTTACGAGCGATCTAACTTTACTGCCGTATCTTTTCTTAGCAACCCTGATTTCGTATAGCTGTCCCATTTTCTCTTTTCCGTTTCAATGTTGGGTAGGTAATGAAAGTTTCAAGCAGTAGCTATTCGTGCAGTATTCATAGCATTTGAGCCGCCTGCAACGATAAACCGTGAGATTTAAAGAGCTCTAGTAAAAGATGGATACGTTGCGGCACGTTGTAGACCCTCTTCGCTCGGCTGACTGTAATGTTGGCACTACGTAGTCTTGTGGAAAGACGAATTGCTGACGCGGCACACATTTCTCCGCCTCATTCACGTTAATATTCAGGGAGTGCGTGCTCTATCGAGGATCTACAACAACGCACAAATTGTTAGTTCTGTCAGTTTAACGCGGAAACCATTATTTTGTGTTGTGGGTACATATATAACATTGACTAACTACTACGTTCCAGCCGTTTGGGTTCGTATCGTTGGCTATCGTTGACAGGAAAAATACCAAAACCGTTTGTATACCCTCATTCAGCCAATCTTTTACTCACCACAAGCTGCAATATATATCGGGGAGTGTCCCTGTGAGTACCCCGTGGTTTGTCATTTGGGTGGTGTGGTGTGTGTGGTATATACATCTGTATCGCGGCTCACGGGTGGTCGCACACAGTAATTACTGCGGGACAGTAAATACACGAACATCGTCACATGTACATAAAGGTTTGAGCTGCCGTCACACTGACCGCGAGTCACATCACATGACCGCGAGTTACATCAGACTGACCGCGAGTTGCAATCAACTATGAGCAGGAGTTAGTATACTCGTGAGCAACTTGATTTTTATAGCATGAATAATTCGTTCTCACCTTTCTTTATCTGCTCTTAGAGAGAGCAGCACGCGTAGCATGACGACGGTTTGTCGACAGAAGAATAGACAACAACCGCTCAAGAGCGAGTCGGACTCGCGCACCCAGGGTTCCGTAGCATCATTTATATGTAATAATAATGATTGATGATTTCTGCAAAACTGTGCTAGTTAGAGACATCGTTTTATTTTTCCTATAATCTATACATAAACTTCTATCACATATAATAATTTCAGATTTTTCTTTATGCAAACTTTGGAGAAAACGGTATTTTTTTAACATTTTTCATCAAAAGTTGAAAACTACGCGGCCTAAAAAAAAGAAAAAAAATATTTGAGAATGTGCAAACAGCGCTCTTTCATTATGATATCCCACGTTCCTTAGTAGCCCCATTTTGAATTTTGAAGACCCCCTTTCAGTCCCTGTTGCAAAAAAAAAAAATATTTTTATTTCTTTCTTAATTGCAAAATAGTTTGGCAAAACGTCATCTAAAACTCTTCCAAATTTCAAGTTGATAGCATTAGTAGTTCTTGAGATATCCAGCTGTGACAGACAGACAGGCAGACAGAATGAGTCACACTATAAGGGTTCCATTCTACCATTTTGTTACGGAACCTTAGTTACACATTGCCGTGCTTAGACGCGGAGAATGCGTAGAAATATTTCTACAATCTGCCACTTTGTCTATTCTTCCATCGACAAAACCCGTCCCTTTGGCGGTCATGCTGGCATGGTTTTGTGTGTTGGTATGCATGCAGAAGTTGAACTGATAGTCGTCCGCTAACCGCTGACGATGAGACCTTAGACTAATTACCGACCGGAAATTCCGACAGTATTTGGTCGGGGCTGTATACAAGAGAGGCTACAAACACGACGGAGGCAATAATGAGTATTTTTGTTTTTTGTAAGCAGAAAGCTCTGGCTATTGAATGTGCTACACATATAGCGGTTTCTTCTCAGGGGTTGTATTCGAGTGTTAAAGAGGCAGTTGGAAGTGCGTAGTGTCACGTCCGGTGCGACAGACGGTCGGTAACTTACTGAGCGATATTATCTTCTCTAGTCACGTTATTGCTACGCTTAACAGTAGGTACATAATTATGCGGCACACATTATATTATTTAAAACAGTGTTTTATTGGCGCATTGTTTGGATTTTTTAATGTACACAAGTACTTAAGTGTTTCATTCATTTAGGATTAGCTTCGGCTTTCCTGCAATTTTGCATTTTGCCTTTCTAAAATCACTTTTCCTACAATTAATAAACAAAGCTACAATAAGTGTAGAACGGAACTGTTTGTCTCTGATGACAAAATTAGGGTAGCATATTTTAATCTGCATTAATATTTAATTACCTAAGTGTTTTGTAATCGCGTGTTTCGCGATTCCGTCTGTAGATGGCAGTGCTTCGATATATTTTTCTGACCCTTCATCTCACGGATGTTGTACCCACAGAACAGATAAATTATCTTTTCTGTGGTTGTACCAATATTTGAAGTCATGATAATATTACACTGTAACAACATTACATCGTACGATTAATTTCTTAGTCATATAAATATTGAGATGATAATTGGACATCTTACCTAATATTCTAAAAGCTATTTAAACACTTACATAATATAGGTAGATATACTCTTACATAGAGATAGTGGTCCCGATTCTCTTGTCACAAATGCCTCTAAACTAGACTAAAATTTACTGAAATTTACTAATGTGACACAGCTTAACCACATTTCAGTTCGACAGCACTAAGATGGCATTGAGTTATTACGAGTAATTTAGTGAAAATTGCAATTTTTCTGTTCTGAATTTGACGTTTGTCATCTAAAATTTTGATTGACAAACTAATAAATCGCGAAAGATAATCGCGATTAAAAAGGTGTGGGAAAAAATTTGTCGTCATGAACTAAAATTCACAGCAACACCTTGACTTCAGGTGGAAAACCAGTATTTACTGTATCTTATTTTTCTTTTATTTTGCATCTCGAAAGCGGTGTGTAAAAAAGTAATGAAAATTTTACCCCCTTTATACAGGGTTACTGGTAACTCGACCACTTCCTTGCAGGACGTCATAGTAGGGTTCAAATGCAACAAATTAAGCCACCAAATGTTCTACCGAAATTCAGTTTTTTTTTTCGTAAATTTAATTTTTTCAGACAAAATTTACGAAAAATAAAATGTTTAATTAGTTATCTTTGCCAAATTTTAGGCATTTTTGAACTTTTAATTATTAGCGCAAAGGTCTGCTACTGCATCAGCTATATTACTAACTTAAATTCCAGAATAGTGGCGCCGTAAATAATTTTAAATTGGATCTTTCATATAAAAACTAAAAATCTAAGTAACTCAAAAAGTATTGAATTTCGGTAGAACATTTGGTGGCTTAATTTGTTGCATTTTAACCCTACAATGACATCCTGCAAGGAAGTGGTCGAGTTACCAGTAACCCTGTATAAACCATAAACCCCTAAAACTCAACATGTAGGTAAAAATCAATAAATGAAAATTTTAAATTTTTCTCATTTTCCATACCTACAAACAATGAAAAATTCTATATAAAACACGCTGAGGCAGCCCTCCTTGCGCACTTCCGGCTCTAAAAAACATTCTCGAGGGCAAACAAGTACCACGTGGAATCGCGATTGTCTGACTCGATTTTAGTTGTGTCAAAATTGTTTTAAAAGAGAAATTTTGCAGAAACCTATAAGATTCTCATAGCCAAAAGTAAGAAATTTTGGTTATAGTTTAGTTAATTAAATTATAAGCGAAATACGAAATAATTAAGCTATCTTATATTAGGTAGGTATTTAAATTCATCAATACCTGCCCATTCACTCGCCATTCCACTCACTCTCCTCTCACTATTCCTACATAACATTTATATAACTTAACTTTTTTTAATATGTTTTTATTCACATGATCTCAGTACCTAGAAATAAGTGTTTTTGTTTATTTTTTAAATGTGTTTTTTTTTGCATGCTGAAAAAAGTAAGCAAAATATGTGGAACTATTTTATATTTAAGACCTTTTATGAACCATATTTTATGCAAATAAAGATATTCTATTCTATTCTTAGTTCGGTGTACAAGAGCTTCGGCACCAATGGTGGATAGCGTACAGCAGCGTAGTAATTACTAATTATATAAAACATTATTTTGAACAGCTTACAACATTCGACCAAAATATTAGTCCCTAAAGAAATTAATAGAAAAAAAATAAGACAAAACATTATTTTCAGTTACGTATGCGATGTAGAGTGAACTAAAAAATCCAAAGTTAATTACTGCAAATTAGGTAGGTAGGTACGGTAGGCAATATAATACATTAAAACCAGATAGCGTAGGAATATTTTTAAATTAAGTTAATTACATGTCAGTTCGTTAAAGTAGTGCCATCAAATAAATACGATCAAGTCCTTCGGGAGACCGCTAATGAAATTAAAACTAGGCTGCGATACGAGTTTTAAACAAGAGCCAAAGGTACCTAATACTTAATGTTTAGTTAAATCTAACTTAAATAATAATAATAGGTTGGGGGAAAAGTTTCTTCGCATTTTTTAAGAAAATTCAAAACATTTTTTAATATACATTATTTACATTTATCTAAAGTATGTAGGTACCATTTTGTTCGATAACTTTTTGCCATCTTGTAGGTAGGGACATGATCCCATTGCTATAGAAATTTTGGGACTTCTGATCAAAATACCGCGACAAGTGGTTTTGGCAGTCCTCTCGTGATGTTAACCTGACACTGCCTAAAGAATTTTCAGGAGACTAAAACAGGTGGAAATCTGAAGGTGCAAGGTCAAAACTATATGGCGGATGCGTTAACACCTCCCAGCCAAACTCTCTTAATTTTTGCTGAGTGGCTAAAGATGTGAGAGGCTAGACCTCTTATCATGATGAAAAACTACACCCCTTCTGTTGATTAATTCCGGCCGCTTTCTCTCAACTTCTTGCTTCAATGTCATCAGTTGTTCGCATTAGAGTTCAGAATCGATGGTCCTGCCTGGTGGTAACAGCTCATAATGAATAATGCCCTTCCAATCCCACCACACACACAGCATCACCTTGTTGCGAGTTAACCCGGGTTTCGCCACAGTCTGTGAAGCCTGACCGGCCTTTGACCACGACCTTTTCCGCACGTTCTATCACCAGTTATCAGCTTCTTCAAAAATGGTTCGGTTTCATTACGTCGTAATAAAAAATCACAAATGAGTACACGGTTCATTAGGTTTCTTTCAGTGAGCTCGTGAGGTACCCAAATATCGAGCTTTTTTGTGTACCCAGTTTTTTTCAAATGCGCCAAAACTGTTTTGTGGTCAATTCCCAGTTCTTCAGCTACGTCGTAACTACTGATATGCCGATCTTGCTCCACTTTTTCAAAAATGGCATCCATTTTATCCGTAATAGGGCGACCAGAGCGACGTGCATCTTTGACATCAAAATTTCCGGATTGAAAACGCTTAAACCAAATTTGTGCTACTCTCATAGACACTGCACTGGGTCCATAAACATTACAAATTTTTTTGCGGCTTGCGATGCATTTTTATCTTTTTTGTAGTAAAATTTTAAAATGTATCGAATTTCTTCATTAGATTCACTCATCTTCACAGTATGAAAAACAAATGAAAATCATACATTTTCCTAATTTGAATTTGGAATTATTGTCTTTAAAATTTAAACATTCAATGATACCAAAACCAGCCAGATACAAATAGTATAGCCAAAGAGATTTTATTTTAAGCTCATACATACTACAATGCGAAAATACTTTTTCCCCAACCTAATATAATGTACTTATAACCTGTAACTTAAATGACAAATTTATCTATGTTCCCGCTATAATATTAAAAATTTATTACTTAATAAAGTAAATAAAAACAGTTTCGCCAAACAGAACCAAAAAAAAATAAGTTAAATAAAGTAAGGCCGTCTTATAACTTGTTTAATTAAGCATTTTTGGTTATGTAGGTCACAAATTGTTTCACCAAAACGTAATATAGGTATTTAAAAGAAATACGCGTTTAAACATTCAGAAGAAAAAAAATACGTTGTCTAGTTTAAAAAAAAAATAGGTAAGTAATTTGTTCTTTAAAGCAAATTTTTATAAATAAATGAAATACGAGCATTACATATAAGAAATATCTACTGATTGCACATGAGTTTGTTTGGATTTAAATTCCGTATATGTCGAAAGCTGCCAAGCATTACTGCGTAGCAACTTACCTACTGCTAAAGTGTACGTTCGCATGGACGTAAAAAATCGCGGCGGGATAAAATCACGTGGCGCGCATGGAATAGAACAAACAGAAAGCTGTACATCTGTTCGCACGGCCGCGATTTTTTCCCATCGCGATTTAATATCGCGCGGTGTTCGATTTTCAACGCTCGGCGTTGAGCGTTGAATGAATGCGACATATGACGTTCTGTGCTTGTGTTCCCACGGCCGCGAAAAAATCGCGCGCGTTGGTCTGTACGGCCACAGAGTAAATTGAAAGTACGGCGCGCCGGCTAGTAGAGTGCGGACGTGCTGCATGCACGTCGTCGTCGTCGTCTGCCGTGGCGCACAGCGATGCTGAGACGAAGAATTCGTAGGTAAATAAACCATATGCGTGATTATTCCAATGTTTTCTTTACCGACGTAATGATAGTAATTTATTTGAAGTATCGGTTAAAGTACCGTAGGTAGGTACGCAGTATACACACTCACTTTATTTTACAAATATAGATATTTTATTAATATCGATATCGAATATACTCGTATGCCCGTTGTTTTTGTTTTATTATTTTTCTATGATGTTTCCAATTCTAATATTAGGTACCTATATTATGGAATCCTAAAACAGTTCTGTGCATATGTATATGGGTGGAGTTTATCATGAAGAAAGTAAGTAAACACTAAACGGCTTCAATTTGGGAAAATACAGTATACTATATATATATATATGCTATTTAATTGATAATTATTAAAAAAAATCAGGATAATTATGTCCTTGAATCATTGCTACAATTGGCCTTTTAAATAAATATATAAAAATTCAAGGGATGCATCCCAAATTTTATTTGGTTTTGTTGTGGTCACCCGGCCTCACAAATAGCTGCCGCTAATAATTTTACGGAACCCATCGTACGTCCGCACTGCACGAAGAATCAGTTGAAGGTGAGAAAAAATCGCGCTAGGCGTTTTTATTCCACCGCGATTTTATTACGTCCGTGGGAACGTGGGCTTACTCAAAAGCAAATAAAATCCCGCTATAACTTCTAAAGTTATATACTCGTATATCTTCTAAAGTCTATGCTGTTATGATAAGACTCATTAATAAATGATTGTATTAATGAGTCTTATCATAACAGTATTAAGCACACAAAACATGTACCTACAGTACCGGTAACTCGACATGATCCTGTAAAAATTATATGTTATACCGGTAATACTTGTAATACCTGTAGGAAGTGTAATTACAGGGACAATTACACTTGATGGCAACATAAGGCGCGCGCGTGGCAACGCTCCGGGAAGGAGTTGTAAAATATTATAGAGTGTAAAGTTATAAAGGAGATCAAGTAATTGTTGCTACATAAGTACGAGCATGTACCTGATTGTTCCTTTTCGTTTGCTCTGTGGTACAGTAGTAAATAATACGAATGACGGAATACCTTGTGTGCACCTGCGGGGCTGCGGGGCTATTGCATGACTTACTGTGGCAATTCTTTTCATTTCATCAATTCAACAGGTGAACAAGGTGGAATAATCTGGTGCATCTCTTAACTTCTGCTGATTTGTATCGATATGTTTTATTTTGATAATGCTCTGAACAAAAAAATACATCCCATCACTAAAAATTCTTTAACGTTCGTGGAATAATAATAATTTTCGTATTGTTATTTATAATTTAATGGTGAATAATAGTAATAAATTAATAATAATAAAATAAATAAATATTTTAAAGACAACTATGATCCAATGGATTAGCAATTTCCTTCAAAATCCATCGGATTGTGATAGAAAGTGTTTTACACAATTCGGCTGCAGATTTGCAAAAGTATTCATTATTATTAGTCTTAGGAAAGACATCAAACATTTTCTTCTGAATTCTACTGAAAAGTTATTGCTAATTTATAAAGCACCAATTAAATACTTATTATTGGTACTACCAGTACCAACAATTGTATTCAGTTTTTGTTATAAATACCATTTATAACTTCGGAAGTAATGTATTTTATTACTATTTAAATCTTTTTGTAAGACTAGGCCTGGGTCATATAATGTCGTTCTATATTCGAACTGGTGTCACACACAATTGTTACAGCGATACAGAAATAACTAGAATGCTAAAATGTGCCAATCATTGTCATAACTTATAGAAGCTTCTTGTTATTCTTTCATTCTCTTTTCAGAAATTGTCTCTGAAATTCTCTCTTATGGTGTTCCTATTCGACAATACTCACATGCCTAAACTTTAGTCTCATCACAATATCATTATATTGTGTTGATTTAAATCTAAACCTATATTTTAATCCATATAAATAAAAATCAATTGCCGAATATATGTATGCGCATCACATCCAAACGGTTGCACCTATTTGGCAAATTCTTTTTTTGCTGAGTTTGTAATTGTCAGGAGAAATTTTGTATGAAACAATATTTGAAAAAGAAAAATATTATGCCAAATCTCTAAACTGACACAACTATGCCATAGTAAGCAACAAGTATTGTTTGATGATAAACTTTTTTTGACATGTTGTGTAATGCATAATTATGTGCTTATTTTTTTGCAGATATCCTCTGCTTGTGCCTTCCAATTTAGTTGGCTGTCTGTTGTAATTCCTAAAAAATTGGTAACATTTGCTCTGCCCACAATCTGGTCGTTGTAAATTATATTCATGTCTTCAGTATATATTCGTTGGTAGAAGTGCATTGTTTTAGTTTTTTGTATATTAATAATTGAATTATTATTATTAAGCCACTTTATTACTGTGTTGAGCGTTGTTAATATTGTTGATATCATTTTCATATGCTTCTTTGTTGAGACATTATATGTGCTGTCGTCGGCAAATAGTACCATGGAATGGGGAGTTTGACGTGGAAGGACATTGATATACAACAAGAATAGTAATGACCCGATAACGCTACCCTGCAGGACGCCAAATTTCATTTCTCGTTTATATGACTTTAGCAATTTCCATATATTCTTTACGACCATTAAGATAGGATTTTATTAGATTTGATGATTTACTTGATCAAAGGCTTTCGACATATCTGTGAAAATTCTACTATTTTAGCGTCTACATTTGGCATTATCTTATTTAAAAAGTCAAATATAGGCATTTTTTAACCGACTTCAAAAAGGAGGAGGTTCTCAATTCGTCGGAACCTTTTTTTTATTTTTTTTTTATGTATGTTCCCCGATTACTCGAAGATGGCTAGACCGATTTGGATTTTTTTGTTTTATTTGATTAACTTTGCTTCGGTAGTTTTTGAGTTAGCTTCAGTAATACGTATTTTTTTGCCCACTTTTATATTGATTATGTTCTAATTTGTTTTGCAGGTGGTGGTATTAGAATTTGTGTGGGGTAGCTACCAAAACTAAAAAGTGAAAAATAAAAGTTTTTTACAAAAAAATACAACCGACTTCCAAACACAACACTACAAAGTGAACAATAACTTTAATTTCGGAAGTCGGTGGCAAAAAACGAATATACATTTAACTAGACACCGACTTCCGAAATTAAAGTTATTTTTCACTTTGTAGTGTTGTTTTTGGAAGTCGGTTGTATTTCTTTGTAAAAAAGTTTTTTATATTTTCGAAAGCCCTGATCTGCTATAGCTGTTACATCCAAAAAAATTTTTGTACTGGTTTTTTTCTGAAAAAAGTAGTATAAAAATTGTAGAACGTTGTTTTATATTATTATTTCTAAAAATACCAGCATTAGTAGTATAAAGAACTCAGTGTTATCGTTTCGAAATTTTTTAATTGTCATTTTTTTCATTACATGGTCGTACTGTAAAGTGAAGATTTGGTCTCATTTTCTTCATTAGTACACCCGTGCGAAGTCGGGGCGGGCAACTAGCCTTTAATATAAATAAACTTCTTAGTTTTTAGTATTTCTGCAATATCGCACAACGTAGGTCGTTTTAAATTATTTTACGCGTATCTCTAGAATCGATCAATCGTTCTTATTTTCCATAATATGGAATAATTGGGAATATTTCCTTTCTGGGAGGAAAGGGAAGCCACTAAAGACGGTCGGGCAATAAAATGGCGCAACGCAAACAGAACGCGCGCTATCGAACTTCGGGCTAGCTTAGCTAGCCGAGCTCCGTTAGCAATATTTGTATTATTATAATAACGTATTAACCCAATTTTTATATCGTTTTTCTTTACGATCCTTAATTTTCCGGTCATCACTGTTTCGTTAATCAGAGTCTCAATATTATCATAATCGAATCTACAATCAACAATTCCCGACTATCGTAACCCATAGGTTTTAGGGTACAAACACATAATTATTATTTTTCATACAAATGTTAGAGCAATTACTTACTAATAATCCGTTTTCTACGTTAATTACACAAAGCAGTAAGTATTAATTACTTATTAAAACTCATTAGGTATACATTCAAGCCGACCGCTGGGCAGACCTTCCGTCCACTTCCAAGTTATTCATGTGCCAATCATTTCGCCATTATCTTCACATTGCGAGTACGTCCTCGTTAATTAATACTTACGTCAGATATCCGCCGTTCAATATTCAGCAGTATTCAACAAGGGTTTAATATTACATGAACCAGCGTTGGTTTCGGTTTTCTCATAAAAATAATAATTAATGATATAATGTTTTACATAGTGGAGCTGTTCAGATCATAAACATAACATAACATCACGCCTGGTTTCCCCGAAGGATTGACCAGAGGTGTACCTATAGTACACCCCTGATAGATAATTGGCTTTGTACCTAACTGAGAAAATTTATAAAAGAAAACTTTTACACTAAAATTTCCAAAAGTCACTGTAGTTCATTACTTTCCCTACTCGAGGAGTACTTTTATGAAACCGTTTAGTTTCGCTCACCCAATGTAGGTAATCTATATATACGTTAATCTTACCGACAGTATTACAGTACAACAATCTTCGCTTTAAAACTAACAAAAAAACAACCAAGTAAGCCTGTTTAAAGGCGAGGCGGCTTCACAGTCATGAAGACGTTAGTCGTCGCTTACAAACGAATTAAGGTTACTGGAGAAATACAAAAATTCTTTCCCCTACAAATTATTCATCATCTTATTTTGCGACGTTTTTATGAAGCTGGGTTATTAATTTAGGCCGAATTTTCGTGAGATATGGGCCGGGTGTATTTTACTTCCTCATCGTAGATAAAAAAACAATAATTTTTTTTTTCAACTGGGCCTGTGCGGTCTTGTCTAGAACCTTCACGCCTTTAGTCTTTTGACTACTGAATTATTTATTCAACTAGAACGACATTAGAGCCAATTACTATGATATTTTCTGTAAATCGTTATACGCGCGCGGTAGCTCGCGATTGAACGGGTAAGGCTTAGTAGTCAATGCAGTTATAGAGGCATGAGGAACAGGGTGTAAAGTTCACTCATCCTCCATAGAAAAAGGAGGATCTTCGGACCAGAGGGGTGTTGTGTCTGGTGGGCAAATGCCCGACGGTTGATGTCGGGACGTTGTATATATGCTAGTCGTGCCGTAAACTCTAATTGCGTGATGCAGGATTGCGTGACGTCATGTCATTGTGATGCGTAGTTCGTATGTGGCGATGTAGATGCCGCCACATCAGTCTCCTCCGGAGACCAGAGGTCGAAAGTGGGCTGAGTCGTGTACCTTGCGATACTTGCCAGTGACAGTTGTGGTTCCAGTGAGTTGGAACCGGGTGTCGCATAGTTCACGGTGAGTCGGAACTGTCTGCGGTGATACCTCAGTGAGTCGGGGTGGCGCTGCGTTATGCTCCAGTGAGTCGGAGTGTACAGCGCTGGGTTGAGGTTGAGGCTGAAGGTGATGACCAGGAATGCGCGTCCGCTGCATGCTGGTGGTCAGGATACCCGTTGAAGCCGTGGGTGCTGGCTGGCTGTGTGACTCGCCGCTCGAAAGCTTGAGGAAGTGATGCTGATGACGTCACGCTGAAGTAGTTGCACGAAGGTTGCGCTGACGTTCATACTCGGGGTCACCAGTATAGAGGCATGAGGAACAGGGTGTAAAGTTCACTCATCCTCCATAGAAAAGGGAGGATTCTCCGACCAGACGGGTGTTGTGTCTGGTGGGCAACTGCCCGATGGTTGATGTCGGGACGTTGTATATATGCTGGCCTTGCGGTAAACTCTAATTGCGCGATGCAGGATTGCGTGACGTCATGTCATTGTGACGTGTAGTTCGTATGTGGCGATGTAGATGCCGCCACATAGTTAAACGGTGCGCGCGGTAATTCGCGATTCAACGTGTAAGGCTTAGTAGTCAATGTAGACAATGGCCCCAGCCCAACACCTGCTACTATTGACACTGGCAGCGAAGGTACACGCGCATAATATTACTGTTTCCGATGAAATCATGCTAATTAGTAACAGACATGCTTCCGGCAGGAATCTTTATAATTAAATATTTGTCACGATAATAATTAATTTATGGTCACAAATATTTAATTAAAATGATTCTGTTTAATTTACATTTTTAATAGGTAATTAGTTGATATGTTGTTTCATTATCCATAACACAAGCATTAGGTTGCTTAGCTTGGGGCTAGATGGCGTTGTGTGATATGTCCAAAACATATTATTTTAACTTGTTTGTTATTTTGTGAATACTGAAAAAGTATTACACACCTACTGTAATCTTTTCAGTTCATTTGTGTGGACGGCTGGATCGGTTTGGCTTTTTTTTTGGTTTAAAAATATTTTTAATAATCCGAATTAGGTTTTTATGGAAATTAAAATTGGAAAAGCTTCCCGCAAAAATTTCAAAATCGGAAAAATCTGAACGTCCTTTTTTCTATGGGAGTTTTGTCAAACTTTATTGATTTGACAGGACAAAGTCTGTCGGGTCAGCTAGTATTAATAATATCGAATCGTCACTGCCTTCGTATCATACTAGCGCATTGTGTTGCAACGAATGACAATCAAATTGTAAATTCATTGTATATCAGTGCTTTTAATTTATTAAACCTCGCAAGCGGTAAACAGCATAATTTGTTTATTTGTGTTCACCGAAACATGTTTACGTTCAAATATTCAATGTGAATAAATATTGCATATTAATGATTCATGGAATTCGACGAGTCCAATAATAGTGTTGGTTTCAATCGATATTAGTAACAACATTGGCATTATTATCTCTATTATTGAAATTAACATTTGTTCAAATCAATCTGCTTAGCCTTTTCCCAACTATGTTGGGGTCGGCTTCCAGTCTAACCGGATGCAGCTGAATACCAGTATTATGTACTACTGGGTGCTCACGCTCCCCCGCTAAACTCCTACGTTTGAATATTAATGGCTTCACGAGCTCACTCCCCCAGTTCCACTGCGCTTGAACTAGTTCCCATGACTTGTTCCTCCCCTGCCCGATGAGTTTATAGCCCGATGAGCATAAAGAGGCGTTCGATTAGTTAGCTTAAATTATTTTGTAGGTTCAGTTGGGACTTCTGTAATGTTTTAATTATTACGACACGGACATTTATAAGGTAAGTACTTAGAAGAAATACGGTTGAGATTCACCCGCGGGCAAAGACTATGGCTCAGTACGAAAAACTAAAATTACTCGAGCTGGCGGCATGAATGAAACTCTATGTTGTAGATAATTGACCAGTTAATAAAACAACACTTTGACACATTATTAGTTTAATTGTCATAATTACATAAAAACACAAAATATTAATAATTTTTACGTTGAAAAAATAATGGCTAGCAGATCAAATACAATACAAACACGAAGTTTAAAACAAAATTTTAAATTAAACTTTTTAAACTTTCGCGATTTGCACACATTTTAAACAAAACTAAGAACGGGTCTTCTCGCGATATTCCTTTTTACGAAAGGAATATCGCGAGAAGACCCGTTCTTAGTTTTGTTTATAAAATTTTTAATTTCCTCAAAACAAGCTGGAATAAAACGTTCCCCTGACCGTCCGCGTCGACACACTGCGCCGCCCATCATGTGTGCATATAGCATAAATCTGGATTCGTAAGAAAACATTACTCTTGCCCATTGTGCGTGTTCGCGGGCGTAATAGTCTTGCTACCCGATGTTCCTCTTTTAAGTTTTGGGCCATTTGCGGGTCTGTGGGGTCAAATTATTATTATTATTTTAACGAGTAATAGTACAAATCTGACGACTATTGGTACAAATCGCCCTTTATTACATTTGCTCTAATAAGTGTTTATTATCAATCAAAATTATGGAAATAATCTACATAATTAATTTAACAGATAAATTTTCTATTTCTTTATGCAAAAAGTTTAATTCTAAATGAAATACTTTTCACACTGCAGTTCTTTAAAGTCAGTGAATTTAAAAAACTGTCGTCAATACTTGACAGTTTTTGAAATTCACTGACTGTACGTTTACCTTAACACACACATCCCAGCGCGTTTTCTGCCTTTTATATAAACTTTTATATATCTCTTAATATTTTATGACTAAAATGTTTACCGTTTGAGCAATTTCATCTAATTTAAATAATTATGCATTCTTTCTACTTTAATTGTACATGCTTTGAAAATAAAACTATTTGTCAATTAAGGACCTCTTCACGAGTAAAGGCCTCCTCCATTTTCCTCCAAAACTCTCTATCTGATGCCTTGAATAACCAGTCATTTCCTGCTGTTTTATTAATTCCGTCAATCCACCTCTCTCTAGGTCTGCCTCTGGTTATTTTATCCAAAGGTCCTGTCCAGCTCGTTACTTTCTTAGTCCAGTTACTGTCGTCCATCCGAGCTATGTGGCCAGCCCACTTCCATTTTAGCTTTTTGCGGTGCTCTAGAGCATCAATGACTTTAGTAGTTTTTCTTATTTCTATACTTCTTATTCTGTCTTTTCTTTTGAGGTTTAAAATGCTTCTTTCCATCGATCTTTGGCATGTTTTTATCTGCTTTTTTGTTTTATCATTAAATATCCAGGTCTGAGAAGCATAAAAGAGGCATGGCAGAATACAAGAGTCTAGGACTTTCTTTTTAAGGTTTACTGGTAGCTTTGATTTAACTACTTCTTTGGTATTCCAGAATTTGTTCCATGCTAGGTTGGTTCGACGTTTCACTTCATCGTGATGTCTGGACTTAGCGAATGAGATCTGTTTACCCAGGTATATGTAGTTGTGCACATATTCCAATGCGGCATTGTTGACTCTGATTGGTTTATTTAGACTGATCGTCATGATTTTTGTTTTTGAGGTATTCAGTTCCAGACCGATTTCACGGCTAACAGAATGTAGATCAGTAACCATTGTCTCTAGCTCAAATGCTGATTCGGAAAAGATGATAATATCTTCTGCAAATCTGAGATTGCTTAGGTACTGCCCGTTTATGTTAATACCTTTCCTTTCCCAGTTTAGTTTTTTCATGATGCTATGAAGGACAGTTATGAAAATCCTCGGTGATAGAGGGTCACCCTGTCTGACACCTCGATTGATCTTTATTTCAGGGCCTTTTACCTCCAGTTTCACGCGACTTGTGCTCTTGTTATTAGTTCAGTTGTTTCTGATGGTACGTCACATTCGTGCAGAGCTTTCCACATACCGTTTTGTGATATAGAGTCAAAGGCTTTCGCATAATCTATAAATGCTAGGTAGAGTAGGCATCTTCGTTCTTCGTATTTCTCTATAATCAATTCCAGCGTATGAATGTGGTCTATAGTCGAGAAGTTTTTTCTGAATCCAGCTTGTTCTGGCGGTTGGTGCCTCTCAGTGTAGCATGCTAGTCGTTCCTCCAGGCATGAGGCGAACAGTTTGTACATGTTCGATTGCAGGCTGATCGTAAAAATCTCAAGAATATATATCTTAATCTTTACAAAATATTAAGATATATAAAAATATAAGATTATAGATAATAATGCGATATATTTTATAAGTGGTGATTAACTTCAATTATTTTGTTACTAATGAATTATTTAGTAAATCAAATATATTATAATTAGTGATGAATAGAATAGGTATCTCATATTTATTATTGTTTTTTGATTTCTTAAATGATTTTTTATTGTTTTTTGCTGAATGTTTGAATTAAATATTTATTTATTCTATGATTGTTATGCTTATTTTTAATTAAGGAATAAATAAAGGCTATACTATACCATACTATACTATATAAGTGAAGGTGAACCCTCGTTTGCTATACGCGGAGAAAGAGACCTCAAGAAAATTCGAACCAAATCTGCCGAATAAATATCTAACTCACATAGGTATCAATACTCCTTATAGTTCTTACTGTTATATTTTAAATGTTTTTTTCTGTTGCGTTACCTGTTTTTTCAAAAGTGTACATGCCATAAATCTTAATACTATTTTACTAATAAATCTAAATCTACTTACTATAAAATTTAAATCTATTTTAAATACAATATTTATAATATCTAATCCACTTATTATTATTATGAAATGTAAATCAAAATTATATACAATTTTAAATTTTAATCGACCATATGTGTTTGTGCATGCCATAAATCTTAATATTATTTTATTATTAACCCTAAAACTACTTACTATAAAATTTAAATCAATTTTGAATACAATTTTTATAAAATCAAATCTACTTATGAAATGTAAATCAAAATTATATACAATTTTATATTTTAATCGACTGTATGTAATACAACTTAGCTCAAAATTATATACAAGTTTTAATGTTATCTTATTAATTTATTTCACTAGCTATAGACGTACTGTTAGAATTCATTGGATTCCACAATGTATCAAGTTTTACAAAAGAACGCGAGATCTATATATATTTGTTGCAATACACTCTGTTAATGGATAGCACTGATAATTTGTCTATTTACTACCAGAACTGTAGGGGAGTTAGAACTAAGCTACACTCGTTGCTCGTGAATATCTTGGCATCCTCATATGACATCATAATATTGACAGAGACTTGGCTGGTACCAGAGATAGCAAATAGCGAGTTTATTGACCCTCGATACGTTGTATTCCGCTGCGATCGGGATCGTGACGCTACGGGGAAGCGAGATGGAGGTGGGGTGCTCATTGCAATACTGCGTGAGCTTCAATCGGCCTCACTCGATATTTCCAATGACCCACTGTGTAGGCCCTCGGCGTGTATTGAGCACCTCATGGTTGCACTGCCTTGCAAAAACGATAAACACAAGATACATATCATCAGCGCAGTGTACATCCCGCCGGGGACCAGCTCCGATGTCTATACATCGCATTTTGACTTTCTACAGGACACGTTAAATGCCCCTAACGTCATGAATGTTTACATCGTTGGTGATTATAATCTTCCTAATATCACGTGGAGGACGATAACAGCGGGGTATGAGGCTTGCGTGGCATGTGTTTGTGCACACCCTGTATGCTCGGAACTGACACATCTCATGTCTTCGCTAGATGCCCACCAATATAACAGCAGGCCTAATAGTGGAGGAAAGACCCTGGATTTGTTTATCTCGAACACTTGCTGTTCCACAGGCCACCTTAAAGATCCGTTATTACCAGTCGACCCCTATCACCCCCCTTTTGTTATAATCGCACCTGTTAGCCTATCTACCCAAATGATGAAAAGAAAACCGATCAATAAATATAATTTCCGTAAAGCTAATTATGATCTCATCAACAAACACATGGACGAGGTCAATTGGTCCGCGCTGTTCGACAATCTATCTTCGGAAGAGGCCGTGGAGGCTTTCTATAGTATGTTGAGTGACATAATTAGCCCACTAGTCCCCCCCGCAAGAACTAGATCACTTGACTTCCCAATCTGGTTTACGCCACAATTAGTTAAAATATTTAAAAAGAAGCAACGTCATTGGATAAAGTGGAAAAAATACAGCAACGTCAAAGACTACAATAACTTCTCCGAATGTAGGTCTATCTTCAAACATATGTGTAAAACCTGTTACTCCAGTTATATTAACTCGGTTGAAGATAGTGTCTCTTGTAACATAAAGCATTTTTGGTCCTATATTTCTAACCGGAAAAGTAAGTCAGGCATTCCGTCCATGATGCAGTACCAGAATGTCAAGTCAAGTGATCCTGATGTTGTCTGCAATATGTTTTCGGATTTTTTCTTGTCCGTATTTGAGCCCGTGTCACCAACGCTCACCACTGTCCACCGCAGCAGTGCGCAGAGAATGGTAGTATAATTAGTAATTTGCATATAGATAAATCGAAAGTACTCTGCGAGTTGAAGCGGTTGGACCCCTCTAAGGGTGCAGGACCTGACGGTCTTCCGGCGGCCTTTTTTAGGGCTACGGCTGATAGTATTTGTGAGCCGATCTATATCCTTTTTAATAGATGTCTGCGTGAGGGTGTGTTCCCAGTGGTGTGGAAACAAGCTAACATTACCCCAGTGTATAAGGGTGGCTCAAGGCATGACGTCGAACAATATAGACCCATCTCGATTCTGCCGACCTTGTCAAAGCTTTTTGAGAGACTTGTTCACAACGAGATTTATCCACTTCTGCATAATATTATCATTCCTGAACAACATGGGTTTGTTAAGCGCCGATCTACGACATCTAACCTTTTAATATTTGCTAATTACCTTTTTGAAAATGTTGATAGGCGATTACAAATAGATGCAGTCTACACTGATTTCAAAAAAGCTTTTGACAAGGTCGATCATGAAATTCTGCTGAATAAAATTGCCTTCAATGGAATACGTGGAGATTTGTTACGGTGGTTTGTGTCGTACCTCGAAAACCGGTCACAAAAGGTTGTGGTTAATGGTCACCAGTCTGTCTCTGTCAATATTACTTCTGGAGTTCCACAGGGGTCTATTCTGGGACCGCTATTATTCATTATTTATATCAATGATATTAAGAAATGTTTTAAAAACTCCAAATTCTTGATGTACGCTGATGACTTGAAGGCGTTTAAAGCGATACGTACTATGGACGACTGCCAGTCATTTCAAGAGGACCTAGACAGACTAACTACCTACTGTAGTGATAATAAGCTGCATCTTAGTATCCCCAAATGTAACTATATACACTTTACTAAGAATAATTTCATCATAAATTTCAATTACAACCTTAACTGTATCCCCTTAAATAATATTTCTATAGTGAAAGATCTAGGTGTTCTCTTTGACGGCAAACTGTCCTTAAACCAGCATGTTGAAGCCATAGTCAATAGTGCTTTTAAAATGTATGGGTTTGTGATGAGATCTTCCACAGAATTTAAGCGAACCTCAACCTATCTCTGTTTGTATAAGACGCTCATTCGCTCTCAATTGGAATATGCGGTCCCTATTTGGAACCCCTTCTACCAAAAGTACGTAGTTGGAATAGAAAAGGTCCAGCGCAAGTACCTCCGTGCTATGTACTTTAGATGTAATGGGACTAAGACTTATCTGTCATACTCCCAACTTCTTGAGAAGTACAAGCTTATTAGCTTGGAGAACCAGCGCAAATACCTAGAGGCCAACGTGCTTCATGGTATCGTTCATAATCATTTTGATGCCATTGATCTGACGAGCAGGCTGTGTTATTCTGTCCCCCGTACTGTTCATGTGCGTCAGGTTCGTGCACGTACTCTGTTCGCGTTAAATCCTTGTCGTACAAACTCTGGCTTACGTTGCCCTATCCATAGAATGTTGGAATCCTATAATTCAAATTTCATTGATGTAGATATATTTGCATGCTCGAAAAATAAATTTAAATCTAATATTATAAAATTCTTATCTTAATTGTTAAATCCTATTATTATTATTTATTTACTGCATATTTTAAGTAAATGAAATTGTTGTTGTTTTTTATCTGTTTTGGCTTTGTAGCTATAGCTAGCACTATAGTTGTTACGACGGGTGGCCAGATATTATAGATAAATAAGACGACCAGACTATTTTATGTATCGTGCATTCAGCCATTGCATGACGAGCGATCCGAGTCGGTGACAAGACAACAGGATCCGGAAATACCACAGATAATATATATTTTATAAAGACTGATACACATACGTAACATCTCCCTTATTAAGAAAAGAAAATGGAATCATTACGTGGAACATGGTACGTAAGTATACTCTTTTTTTTTTTTTTTTTTTTTTTTAACATTAACAAAATTCTTATATACTAGTAGACTAAGTGGAACGGAACATCTCTAAGAAGTGACAAGTTGACTTGACTGACATTTACATTGCGACAGTTCTGACAGTGACGTCTATCAAATTGACTTAACTAAGTTTTGACAGCTACTAACAAAACAAAATTAGGTTTGACAATGCTTGTACAACAAACAATACATTTAGTATATTAAATTAAAACTAAGTACAAATTAAGAACTTAATCTAGACCAATTTTCAAAATCTTCGGGGCTTTATTATTGCTCTACCGAATGAAGAATAAGTTGTGTGTTGAGTTTGTTTATTTGGTGTATGTGATGTGTTTGTTTTTGTTTCAGATTCTTGGACAGGATTACTTGTACAAGGAGATTGATAATTAGATGGAGATGACGACGGCAGTATATTGGAAGGCGACGGTGGATCAGTGTCAAGTGGAACTGATGGGGATTGAAGTGAACTTCTTCTACTAGGAGCGGACTCAGTTGGTGAATGTTTTGGCTGTAGGATATGTTGGCGATTACGGCGAAAAGTACCTTCCGGGGAGACAATAGTATATGATCTAGGCTGTGGACCTATGTCTGACACAGTACCAGGTGTCCAAATACTGTCTGGCTGTTTCTGGAAGTAAATTTTATCACCAATGTTTAGGGAAGACAACGGTTTAGTATGTTTATTATAATAAATCTGTGATTTGTTCACTTTTATTTGAGTTTTATTTGTTAGAGACCTGTAGTTAGGTATTTTAGGTTTCAGAGTTTGTTCTAAGACTGGAAGTTTAGTTCTGAGTGTCCTGGACATTAGTAATTGGGCAGGCGAATACATATTTTCTTTAGGTGTATTCCTATACTGTAATAATCCTAGATGAGGGTCTGTATTATCAGTAAGACATTTCTTTAATATGTTTTTAACCGTGGCTATGGTTCTTTCTACAAGACCATTAGACCGTGGATAATAGGGACTTGATGTAATATGTTGTATTTGCCAATCTAAAGCAAAATGATTAAACTCTTTTGAGTTAAATGGGGGACCATTGTCTGAAATTAGAATGTTGGGTATTCCATGTCTGGAAAATATAGACTTTAGGTGACTAATGACAATTTTACTAGTAGAACCACCTGCTAGCTTTACAAGCTCGACATATTGGGAAAAATAATCTACGACTATGACATACTTGTTTGAATTGAAATCAAATAGATCAACTCCGACTTTATTCCAAGGGATTGGTTTTACCTCATGGGGCTGTAGTGACTCTTTGGAATTGCTGCGTCTGTTAGTGAGACAGTTATGACAATTATTAACATATTTTTCTATATCAGAGTACATATTGGGCCAGTATACTAGATTTCTTGCCAATCTTTGGCAACTATGAATACCTTGGTGACCTTCATGTATCTGTTTCAAAATGTCTTTTCTCATGGCTACTGGTATAATGACACTGTTGTTTTTGAAGACAATACCATTAATTATATGTATATCGGTTTTTAAAGGAAAATAAGGCCTAAGTATGTCTGGAAGCAATTTTTTATGTTCAGGCCAACCTGTTATGCAATATTTACTTAAGAGTGACAATTCATTGTCTTGGGAAGTCTGTTCTTGAATAGATTTAAGTTTATTTGGACTAACTGACAGTGATCTAATGACTAAATTGACATGTAAATCTAGATCAGAATCTAGATCATGTAATGACTGTTCTGGTAAAGCTGCTCTAGACAGAGTATCAGCTACATAAAGATATTTACCTGGTTTGTAAGTTACGTTCAGGTCATATGGTTGTAATCTTAGCATTATTCTTTGAAGACGGGGTGGAATGTTATAAATTGGTTTTTTATACAGCGATACTATTGGTTTGTGATCTGTTTCAACTAAAGTGTGGCGACCATAGACATATTGGTGAAACTTTGTACAACCAAATAGGATTGCTAACAGCTCTTTCTCAATCTGAGAGTATGACTGTTGACATGAGCTTAATGAAGCTGAAGCATATGCTATGGGGTGTTTATTATGGCAAATCACTGCACCCATGGCATCTTTAGACGAATCAACTGACAGTGTAATTGGTTTATTTTGATCATAATATGTCAAGACAGGGGCTTTTGTTATACATTCCTTTAATTCATTAAATTCTACATTATGTCTCTCTTGCCAAGACCATTCATTATCTTTAGACAGAAGTGTTCTTAAATTAGAAGTTTTATCTGACAAATTCTCTATGTATGAGCCTAAGTATGTAACCATACCTAAAAACCTTTGTAATTCTGTGACATTTGTTGGTGGTGGCATACTGCAAATGGCTTTCACTTTGTTTTCATCAACTCTCACACCATCTTTAGAAAAGATGTGTCCTAGGTACTTGACTTCACTTTTACATATATTAGACTTGTCTTTATTAAATTTTATTCCTATTTCTCTAGCTCTATCTAAGACTTGTTTTAACCTAAAATCATGTTCTTGTTTAGTTTGACCGTAAATTAGGAAATCATCCATCATGATTTTGACTCCTGGAATATCACTGAATCTATTTGTCATGATGGAATGAAACAGTTCTGGGGCTGCATTTATCCCGAAGGGAAGTCTTAGGAATCTATATCTACCTTGAGGTGTGATGAATGTACATAGTTTTGAGGAAGCTTCATCTAACTTTAGCATATAAAAACCTTTGTTTGCATCTAGGGTAGTGAAATATTGTGAACCAGAGAGGCTGGATTTAATTTCATCAATAATTGGAAATTGATAATGAGGACGCATAATGGCTTTATTAAGTTTTCTTGGATCAATGCACAGGCGTAGTTTACCATTTTTCTTTGATGCAATTACAATTGAGCTTACCCATTCAGTAGGTTCCTCGACTTTGACTATAATTTGATTTTTTTTTAACATGGCTAATTCTTCTTTTAATTGTTCTAAGAGACTGAATGGAATTCTACGACAGGCATCTATAGACGGTACAGCATCAGGCTTCATTGACAAATGACATTCATAATCTTTAAGACAACCTATTCCTGAGAAGAGATCTTTATATTTGTCAAGCTGTGATACATTGAGTGACTCATGAAATTGGACATTATGGACTCTTTTAACTAATTTTAAATTCTCACAACTGTTGCGACCAATAATATTCCTACAGGGTATATCTATAATGTGGAAATTAACATTGTATAGTTTGTTGTTATGTGTGACAGACAGAATGCATTGACCTACAGTCGGTAATACTTCACCGCTAAAGGTTGATAGTTTGTGACTACTTTTCTTTAAACTACTCAATGGCAAATTAAGTTTTTTATAAGAGTTAAATGATAAAATGTTAGTGTCAGCACCTGTATCAAGTAAAAAGTCTACATTCTTACTATTTATGGACAAAGTTGTATGATAAGGGTTTTTTATGCTGACAGAAATCTCATTAGTGAAAAGACTATTTAGAAAATAAGTATCAGTACCCGTACTTTCTTCTTCTTCTTCTATGGATCTCACATGTTTGCTGCGGCAACACTTGGCAAAGTGATTGGGCTTGTGGCAGTTGTTACAGATGACTCCTATGGCTGGACATTTTGTTCGGTGAACTTGACCACATCTGGAACAATTCTTGGTTGACTGTTTGGATTGAGGTTCTTGACTGGACGATGCTTTACTTGATTGACGACTTTGACTTGTTTGAGACTGATGACTTTGACTTTCTTGACGGCTATGACTTCTTTGACGACTGTGACTTCTTTGACTGTGACTTTTTTGATTGCGACTCTCTTGACTACGATGTGTTTGGCGACTGTGATGCGATTGACGACTGGCAACGACACTTACTTCTTGGCTTGATAAAGCTTTAGCCTGTAACCTAGTATTTCTTAGTGTTTTAGCGAGACTGACGGCGGCATCAAATGTTGATGGTTTCTCGATCAGGATACGTTCTCTGATGTACGAGCAAGATGAATTTAAGTTCCATGAGAATATGTCCTTTACTATATCATCGGCAAGACCTTCAAAATTGCATTGGATACTTAGATTCTTGAGATCCGTGGCATATGTCTCAATTTCTTCATCTGGACCTTGTTTTCTGTTGAACAGCTTATGTCTTTCGACGGAAATATTGACACGTGGTGTGAAGTAGTCTTCAAATTTGGCGAGTAAATCCTTATAGGTGATCTTGTCAATTTGTATGTTAAACGAGTAAAATATCTGAAGAGCGTCTGGGCCTATGATTTGTAGTAAAATGGCTACCTTTCGTTTGTCTGGTTGTTCTTCTAAATTGTTGGCTATCATGTAAATCTCTAGACTTGTGTTGAAATTTCTCCAAGCCAATGGCATGTTCGAGTTGTTGATATCTAAGCTGAAATTACTCGGCGGCAGGGGATAACTTGTATTATTTGCGTTTTTATTTTCCGGCATTTTAGGGCTGGACCACGCGGCGGCGTTTTACTCGAAATTTTTTTTTTTTTTTTTTTTTGACTGTTTGCGGCACTTACTTTTGTGGTTTTTTGTGACTTCTTTTTCTTCTGTATCTTCTGACACCATGTTACGACGGGTGGCCAGATATTATAGATAAATAAGACGACCAGACTATTTTATGTATCGTGCATTCAGCCATTGCATGACGAGCGATCCGAGTCGGTGACAAGACAACAGGATCCGGAAATACCACAGATAATATATATTTTATAAAGACTGATACACATACGTAACAATAGTAACCTATTTTATACCTAATTATGTCAAAATGTTTGTTAATTTTGGTAATACCCGTCTAGTGGCAATCACTGATCCATAATTATGTTTATCTGCGGATAATGCAGTGGACTGCAGCATTGCTACTTAAAGTTTTGTTAACCTTACGTGCTATGTATATGTTGTAGTTGTTTATTATCCCTTAATAAATAAAATAAAAAAAAAATAAAATAAAAATAAAATAAAATAAAATTTGTTTCCATTTCATTCTTTTGTTTTTATTTTTACTTTTGCTTCTATTTTTGGTTGGATAAATTTACATATCGCATTAAATTAATATCAATTATACATATAACCAGGGGAAGGGCGGAGAATCCTAACATAAGCAAACTATTTGCTTATAAGGATTGTCCCCATTGTAACTAGAATAAGTTAATTAGGTTGATGCAATAAACATTTTTATTTTTAAATTAGCTTCAAGGAGCCGCTGCCTTACAGTCCGCTCGCTTACTTCGTGTCTACAGGTCTCCCGAAGTTGATTTGTTACTTCAACTACCGTGAGGTACCGATTTAAATTAGCTTCAAGGAGCCACCGCCTTACAGTCCTCTCGCTTACTTCGTGACTCCCGAAGTTGATTTGTTACTTCAACAGCCGTGAGGTACCGATTTAAATTAGCTTCAAGGAGCCACCGCCTTACAGTCCGCTCGCTTACTTCGTGACTCCCGAAGTTGATTTGTTACTTCAACTGCCGTGAGGTACCGATTTAAATTAGCTTCAAGGAGCCACCGCCTTACAGTCCGCTCGCTTACTTCGTGACTCCCGAAGTTGATTTGTTACTTCAACAGCCGTGAGGTACCGATTTAAATTAGCTTCAAGGAGCCACCGCCTTACAGTCCGCTCGCTTACTTCGTGACTCCCGAAGTTGATTTGTTACTTCAACTGCCGTGAGGTACCGATTTAAATTAGCTTCAAGGAGCCACTGCCTTACAGTCCGCTCGCTTACTTCGTGACTCCTGAAGTTGATTTGTTACTTTGTTACTTCAACAGCCGTGAGGTACCGATTTAAATTATTTTCAAGGAGCCACCGCCTTACAGTCTGCTCGCTTACTTCGTGACTCCCGAAGTTGATTTGTTACTTCAACTGCCGTGAGGTAGATTTCGGAGCATGGTTGTAACAATAAATCGATCCTCTCGCCGGTGCCGATTCCTGGTCTTCTTATGTTCTGCCCAGTTTCTCGGACACGTTGGACGACTCGCTGCACTGTAGAAAGTGACACGCCTATTGTTCTTGCCATAGGAACTTCGTTGACTTCTGTCTTCTTCTAACATAGTGACGATACGTGTACATTCTTCTGGTGTTAGCGACATGATAGTAATTCAATAATGATGATGAAAGACAACAATCCTGGGGAAGGATATATGCTACTTTTTGTCTCAAAAATAATCTTAAAGGGGGTGATATAGGGGATGAAAGATTGAGATTTCAGTTTTTATTCAAATTTATGCTTTTGGTAAAAAAATAAAGAATTACGTGTTTCAACGTTTTTGTAACAACAAAACCCCAAGAGGGTAAAATAGGGGATGATTGTAAATTTCACATGTACGTAATACTAAGTTGTTGGTGCATTTCGTTTCAAGAGATTTAAGGGGTTGGAAATATAGTTATAGTATAGGCTAGGCAGATGACCTCCACGCGGTTTTGAGAAAAAGGGTCTTGACCGACAACGAAGCCATCCTACAAGAGTTCTATTTTTTCATTTTGAGGTACGGAAGTCTATAAAAGATTATTTGAAATTATTATCTGCCTCTCTTTTTGCTACCTTTTCATGCCGTAACGGCTGAACAGATATAGATGAAAGGCATACGGCCATGACCTGGGTTACGACATAGGATACTTTGAATCCCGGTAGTACGGTCCTGTGATAATTTTAGATATTACGCGGGCGAAGCCGCGGGCAAAAGCTAGTTCTCTATAATTTAAAGTAAGTCATAAGATGTACCATTATTAATTTGCAAGTTACAGGGACTTTCGTAATCGACCCGTATTATTTGACCGCGAGTGTATAGGGTGTTAGGTTAAACGAGGGACATACTTTAACGGAATGTTGTAGGTACTCATGAAAATGAACAACTTTTACCATGGAACTAACCCTGAAATATGAAAAATAAAATCAGCTGTTCTCTACAAAGTGCAAAACCTACGCGATTTTTTTTTTCATATTTCAGGGTTAGTTCCGCCGGGGTCGCGGGTAGTTCGAAAGAGATACCGTGGCCCTGGCACGGGCAGCTGAAGGAACATGGGTGGGTTTTAGTCAGTAAAAGTCTGACACGCCCTCCCGCTCTGCCCAGAGCGGGAGAAGTCATTTGATGATTTCCCATCCACAAAAAAAAAAAAAAAAAAAAAAAAGGGTTAGTTCCGTGGTAAAAGTTGTTCATTTTCATGAGTACCTACTACACTCCGTTAAAGTACGTCCCTTGATGAACCTAACACCCTGTATAAGAGTGTTGTGGGAATGGAAGTGCTTTTGAAAAAGTTACCTAAACTTCTGTCACTGTGTAATGTTCCTGCCGAAAGTTCGGTACCTACCTAGTTTTCTTAATAATTTAGTCATAATTGGAAATCATCTATCAGTCAGATAACTAAAAACGTACCTGTGTAAACAAGAAAATCTAACAAGAAACGAATTAGATCCTCGTTACCAAGGCCACGTATACAGTGGTTGCTAGTAGGGAATACTCCTAGAAATTAATAAGCGCGTGCGTCATTCCGATACGCTACTTAAGGAGTGTAACATACCCAGCAGCCAACAATAAAGATGCACTCATTAACTCATTGCACTTGCAAGCCGTCTCCGATACAGACGCACTCGAGCCTCTTGCCCTCCCCTCGACATGACTAACTCTCGCGTGCTCCACACAGATACACGTGTGTGTACATTCATAACAATGATACATTAGCCGCTCTTATAAATCTCACATTATTCTTTTCAGTGGACGGATTGAGACATTTATACGAAATAAACCACCTGCGTTTGTCTGAGTTCTGAGAATGTTTCAGTGTTTTGCTATTTCCGTTAGCCATCACTATGAAACGAACCTAGAATACTTGGAAGCAATAAACTACGGGAAATGGGATTTGCAACTGCATGTAAAAAATATTGTTCTTAATTCGATTATTTATTCGTCTATTTGTCACGGACAACTACAAACGATACTCGATTATTTGTGTTGTATCATAAGTAATAAGATTGCAGGAACCATTGCGCGATATCCACAGTTCACTCGGTAGTTAGTGTGTTGTTGTCACGAGTTGGACGCGCGCCAACCGGACCATGTCTCTAAACGTATGAACTAAAAACCCAGCAGGGACGGCGTACTATATGCCGGAGAATATATACTGCCACGAGGTTTATGTTATATCCATAAAAGTGCACAGTTTTAAACATGCCTCGCACCGGAACACCTGGAAAATGTATTGCCTTTTAAAATTCGAGTTCTGCAACAGTTATTCTATTTTTTTGCTAAATAAATGCAAGATTTTGTTAAACTTTTTACGCGCTAACGAAAAGGCTTTTTACGAACCAGTAATTTCGCCAAGTCGTAATTAAGCAATTAGTTAATTAAAAACTCGAAGAACTCAACTATGATATTACAAGTTTTTTTTACATTGCATTACGAAGGTGTGATAATGAACATACATTAATATAAATTCGACAAACAACACGACTCGGTACTTAATTAACGTATCCTTGTGACCAATATTTGGAGAAGAAATGTAAAAATATCGTTCAGTCGTCGAACGTTCGCCAAACGAGCTCTCTTTTAATTTGGGGATGGATCGTCTGTTGAAGGCAATACAAACGAAAATACTGGCAGTCATTTCATGCCTAAATAAATATTGCGTTGTTGGTTACAAGTATCGTTGAAAGTAAGGCGGAATTAAATGATTATTTCTTAAAAGCCATTGCTTGGATCTACGTGCCAAAGGAATCTCTAGACCCAGCGGTTTGGGCTGTGCGTTGATATATCAGTCAGTCAGTCATCAGTTAGTCATTCAGTCAGTCAGTCAATCAGTCATTCAGTTTCTTCTTTTATATATTAGGTCTTTACCTATGAAATTGCCGTTCTGAAGTACTGGCCATTTCAAATCAAAATAATTTTTGTTTGGCTAAGAATTCTAATTTCAAATTAATTTTATTTTAAAAACATGGATTTTTTTTTTCCAAAAGTAGTCATTTGTTTATTGATTAGTGTTACATTTTCATCGCATTTCAATCTTTTTCGTCATCATGGATACGTTAAAAATTCGAGTAATTATGGAATATGAGTACCGTCGTGGCAGCAACGCGGCACAAGCGGCACGCAACATCAACGACGTTTACGGAGCTAACACTACAAACCAACGCACCACTTGTTATTAGTTTGCTCGCTTCCGTTCTGGAAATTTCGACCTGAAAAATGAACCTCGCGGTCGTCCGAAGACTTTGGTCGACAATGACGAATCAAAGGCGATTGTGGAAGCTGATGATACACAATCTACGGCTGAATTAGCAGCAGCTTTCGACGTTAGCGTCAAAACAATATTGGTCCATTTGCGTCAAATTGGCAAGGTAAAAAAGCTTGACAAATGGGTGCCCCACGAACTCAATGATCGCCAGCGCAAAGTACGCGTCGAGACGTGCCTAGCACTGCTCAACGTACACACAAATGAAGGAATTTTGAACCGCATTGTTACCTGCGATGAAAAATGGATTCTGTTTGATAACCGCAAGCGCTCAGCAAGTTGGTTGGATCCTGGTTCAGCACCTAAACAATGCCCTAAACGAAAACTTACCCCTAGAAAAGTGATGGTCACTGTTTGGTGGTCTAGCGCCGGTGTGATTTATCACAGCTTCTTACCAAACGGGGTGAGCATTACTTCAGATGTGTACTGTGAAGAACTGAACACAATGATGGAGAAGCTGGCACATCTCCAACCAGCATTGGTCAATCGCTCGTCTCCGCTGCTCCTGCATGACAACGCGCGACCTCATACTGCACAGCAGACGGTCTCCAAGTTGCAAGAACTGGGGTTGGAAGCTCTCCGTCATCCGCCCTACTCACCAGACCTTGCGCTTACAGACTACTACTTTTTCCAGAATTTGGATAACTTCTTGGCGGGAAAAAAATTCTATACCCGAGAGGCAGTATAAAATGCCTTTGAAGAATTTGTTGCCTCCCGTCCAGCTGATTTCTTTAAGAAGGGCATCAATAAACTGCCACTGCGTTGGCAAAGGTGCATTGATTGCATGGGTGATTACTTCGATTAATACAAATAAAAAATGCATGAAAAAAATTCGTTTAAATTTTTTCATACAAAACGGCAATTTCATAGGTAAAGACCTATTATTTAGATTCAATGTCCTGACTGACTCACTGACTGATAATAATCAACGCACAGCCCAAATCACTGGACCTAGAGACAAAATATTGCACATAGATACCTTATACAGTGTTAATATCCACTAATGAAGGATTTTTGGAAATTCCATCTCTAAGGGGGTAAAATAGGGGATGAAAGTTTGTATGAAAAATATTATTCCTTGAGTCAATAGACTTGAAACTGCAGAAATATTTATCTAAGTAAACTATAAAGTTTGGCATTTCTAGTTTTCCTAAACTACCTCTTAAAGAAAGATTGGGGGGTGTCAAAGTTTGTATGGAGGAATTTTAACGTGCTGTCCTATTAGCTCAGAACTCAGTTTTTATACTTGAGACTAAAAATGAAGAATAACGTGTATCAGGGTTTTACGAAAATCTACCCCTAAGAGGTGAAAAGGGGTAGTCAATTTTACAGCGGAGGATTTTACTGGGGGACTTGAATAACTCGAAAATTGGTGTAAATAATGTTTGAGTCAAATTTTGGAAACATCCCAAACGATTTTTAAAATTCCACCCCTGTGGGCGTGAAAACAGGGAATACAGTTTATATGAAAAATCTTATTAATTTGGTTAATTAACTTGAAACTTAGCACTAATACTTTACTAATAATAACAAACTTAATTACTTACTCATGTAAGTAATTAAGTTTGTTATTATTAGTTTTTCAAAATTACCCCTCAAAAGGGGTTTAGGGATGTTAAAGTTTGTTTAGAAGAATTTTAAAGCTCGGTCCGTTTAACACGAAACTCATTAATTATACTTTTGATATAAAATTAACAATAATCAAGTTTTGGGTGTTTAGAAAGTCAATGCCTGAAGGACCAAAAAGGAATAATTAAGTTTTTAAGAGGAGGATTTTACTGCGTGGCTTGATTAACTCAAAAAATAGTCTAAGTAATCTTTAAGTCAAGTTATGGAAATTTCCCAAACGAACTTTCAAAATTCCACCCCTGTGGGAAAAGACTACGTTTTATAATAATAATTAAATTGTGTTGTCTTATTCTTTTGGTTAACTTGAAATTTGGCTATATTTGTCTCAGTAAATGATAAATATTGACACTTTAAATTTTAAAAGGACCCCTCACAGAGGATTTAGAGGATGTCAAAGTTAGTACGGAAAAGGAGGGGAGAGGTGGTAATGGGGGTGTGGGTAGGGGTTGTAAGGGGGGAGACGGAGAGGGGGGAAGAGGAGAGAGGAATGGATGGGGCGGTGAGGAGGGAAGCGGGAGGGGAGAAAGTGGTGGGTGGGGGATGGGAGAAGGGGAGGGGGGCAGTGAGAAGGGTTTAGAGGAGGAGGAGTGAGAGGGAGGGGGCAGTGAGAAGGGGGTTAGAGGAGTAGGGGTGAGTGGGAGGGGGACGAACACTTTTACACCTTAAAGTTGCTTTTTGTATAGCATTCATTGAAAAAACCCTGCTCGACAGAAATGATCGAAAAACAGAAAGTCGGAACGGCACAAAAAACAGGATTAAACTCCAGTCGTGTGTCGGAGCTGACACACAATGTTTTTGTTTGTTTGAACGCGCTAATATCTAGAACTACCCGTCTGATTTGAAAAAATATTTTTGCATTGGATAGCCCAAATGGGCATATTAAATATCACGCTAGAACCCTTAGGTGCCGAGCAAAAAGACAAAAAGAACGCTAAGCGAAAACGAAGTAAGAGCGCGAGCAGACAATGCGATGCGCCGGGGTGGGTCGGAGGAACAAGAAATTTCACGTGAACGAAGACGCGGACAGAAGCTATCTTAATACATACAAATAAATAAACTTGAAGTGTCTGTTTGTAATGTCTTGAACGGCGATTCACACCCGCTCACGCAGTTCCTCGACCGAATTCACTTCTAGCTAGTAAATTTTTTCTTTCAAACATCCGCCGTAGATTAAAATTCAATGGATTTAGGTCCGGTGATCGGGGTGGCCACAGAATGGGTCCCAGGCGCCCAATGCATCTGTCTGGATAGGTGTTGTTCAGGTGTTCTCGCACCTGCACGGCGTAATGTGCGGGACATCCATCGTGTCGGAGCCACATCTTTTCTCTTAACTCCGGAGAAATGTTTTCAAACAACTTCAAGTTCTATTAGATTACTCACTTACTTTTGAGTGTATGTAGATAATGACCTGTGTACACACGTACAGGATTAGAAGCTGCTTCCTGTTTGAAAGTTAGCTTTATTCAATTTCAGCGGTATTGTTTCGCTGCAAGGTTTGAAAGTGCCACATAGTTGAGTCCTTCCAGAACAGGTACTACACAGAACAGTTAGCTTTTCAGAACATTCTGTTATCTTAGACGTCGTCTCTGACGCTATATCGAGTTACTACAAACCTTTCCAAATATTAGTGAGGCGCGCCGCTCACAGCACCCTCGTCGTCGCCAAATTGAACCTATTCGATACACATTGGGACTCTTGGTGATACTAGGATACTAGGCACACACAATTGCCAAATACTTAGTCGTACCTACTCAAGCGTACTCGGGCGTTCTTAGGCGAAATCAGACGCTCCGAGGTATAAAGACTGTGCACTTGAAAGTTTGCTAGCCTTCTGGCCGGTTCTTCAGGCATATTTTTAGGTTTAGGTAAGTCGAGTAGTACAAAACATTCGTAAAAAAAAAACCAGCTCAAGAGCGAATAATATTTCGGAGAAAAATGTCGGACGTCCAACTTATTTCCCATTCTAGAAAGTTTTACTTGTTTCCGCTTTAATGACCAAGAGGCTGCCGAAAATGTTTTAGAAGCTGAGTACGATTGTATGATTGGAACTATGGTCTCTGTTATGAGGGAAATGCTGGCAATTAATACAAGGATAGAAAAATAAAAAAAAATCCATAAATAACAATTGCAGAACAGCGAGTTATTTCCGCAATTGCATGTCAGAGAGCCGTAACTTTGCAATTTTCTGCATGCTTCAAGTTTTTATAGACTCGTTTACGTTTCAAACTTAGAAATATAATACTTGTTCTTACTATAAACTTTAACACAATTATAAAAAACGAATACATTTTTCAATAAATAAGAAAGTCTCATTGAGTAAACAAAACACTCAAATACGATTACCGTTCGTAATCAAATTTTGAAAACGTCCGCACCGCCAGCGCCAGCGCATCGCTCAGAACAAATTGGCAATTCTGCGATTTCCTTTCACACGGTAATTTGTTAAATTGTATCATTGCCTGCGAAAACAATACGTATCGTGTTCGTGAACAGTGCGGCACAAACAACGTTTAGATTAGCATCTCAATCTGTTTACAGCATCTGAATCCGCAAGATTCAAACGGAATATATTGAAATGGAATATATTGAGCACATAGGCGATCGCATGTGAGTTGTGAAGGACAACCACGTTTTGTTTTTCAACATATTAATAAGTTTTTAATTGATGGAAAGAATCATTCTCACTCAATAATCGATCACTCATTCATCTATCACGCCTTATCCCTGCATACACATTCACTCTCACTCGCACCCTTAGAGGTACACACAGACCCCCATACTTACCAATCATACACTTACCCATACTTGTTCTCTCTCACACACACTAGACACCGGCACATAAATGTATGAGTTAACTTCCCTCGCGCTAAACACTCTGGCTGCAGCTATACCTACACGATAAACTACCCTGTATGGCCTAACACTGTCTCCTAAGATGTATCTTACGAGACAGTGTTAGGCCATACAGGGACCTGTAGGACTACCTAGTTTAGGAGACAGGGTTACATGATCTGTGTATCTGTGTGTTATATAGATATCCGTGTTTTGTTGTTTTGTACATCTGCTCTTGTGTAACTATCATGAATCTTGTGAATAAGAATGTTATGGAACCCATAAATTCAATGTGGACATATTGAAGCTCCAATACGTTGCGTTGGGCCAACTTCCAATCCAGCCGCGGACACTTGTCAAGTACGTATCTTTATAGTGGAGGCCACTCTCTCTAACTTAGTACTTACTACTTAGTACTTACTACTTAGTACTTACTACTTAGTACGGATTATGAAAGGACAACACAAAGGACAAAAGAGGACAACTCAAAGCGGAACAGGACGGCAATAAAAATACTATTACAAGAATGCACTCGATCGCGTGTTCAAGAGCTCGAGTCTTTGATGTTATTTTTGATGGGGTTATTATCAGAATGTCGCAAGAAACGCGACACACGAGCAGTGTAGGAGGTTCTGTATGCCATTACGATAAAATAAAAATAAGTTTAGATCTAGATGAACAACAAAATATTACAACAGGATGATCGCAGGGCACCATGGCGTGAACTAAAAGTAGGGCTGCTTACCCTGAGCTACTCTGTAACAAAAGTACGGCAGGTAAACAATAAAGTAACAATCCCGCGTTCTCTGCTTACCCTGAGCTACTCTGTAACAAAAGTACAGCAGGTAAACAATAAAGTAACAAATAAGAAAGACCAACAAGGCACAGTTATCTCGAATAACATGAATGTGTCCAATCCCTCTCATTTTAGTTTCAAATTGATTCAAATACAGTTGTTTTGTTCCAGATCGCTGTCCGCTCAGGGACGAGCAGTAACGCGCAGATTGCGGCAGTTCGTGGGTGTTCAGTGGTAAGTGTGAATTATTGTAGCTAATTCTTGAGATATTTTGAAAAACAGATTTGTTTTAACGTTATAATGTAAGCGGGTTATTATTATTTCAATTTGACACATAAAGTTATCGCATTATTAGCTCAATATGTACTACAGCATCGGGACATAACAGATTCTTTCGCTTTTCTAAATAGGTACCTAAGTTTAAATCTAGATAATTTTGTTTATGTGATCTGAATTTTATTTTGACATAGGTAAGCGCGGTACAAGGTTTTCCTGTAACATTTCTAAAACATTTTTATTTCGTTACATAAAAATGCAAACTGTCGTCTGTGAATTAGCATAAGGCTGCATACACACTAGCGGAAATTCTTCGCGTTGCGGTGCGGTAGGTGCGCGCGGCATTGTCCGCAGTTTTACGGATGTGCGTGTCTGTAATGGCTTATTCCTGCAAATGTCGCGATATCAGTGGACGAGCTATTTTTATTTTATATTAATACTTCGCGTAATAAATGTTTCATGTCATGTGAGGAAGGAAATGAAAAAGTTTATATTTAACTTAATGCCATTATAAAAGAATAGGTCTTCTTTAATCTGCATGAAATCACGTAGGTATATCTCCATTTTCAGGAGTTATAAAAGTTTTTATATAAACTGCCAGCTGTAAATAGACTATGACATACGTACGTACGTATTCATAGATATAAGAAGAAGTACGTATTGCTGCAGCCGTGTCTAAGTATTACTAATATTATCATATTTTTTGTTGTTTCCCCCGCGGATCTCTTATCTCGAAACCACTTTATTACTTATAATAAATTAACAGAAGGGTGTGAAATGCGTCACTCACATTTTGTACGAGCAATTAAAAAATAAATAAATGACGATCAGACTTCTTTATTGCTTAAATATTGACTTCAACTCCCGCTTATTCGTTTTCTTGTTTTAATTAAGTAACCCATTTTTTGCCGAGCAATCAAAGTCGCCTTCGTTTTGTCCAGACAAAATTACATAGCAATAAAATTATAATCATCAATTCTTCATTATTTTCTGATGTTCAAGAATTTTCACAACCCGCGCAAACTCGCGAGACAATTTTGCGTTCCGCGCGGTGTCGCTAATGTGTATGCTTCATATCACTGTGTAACAAAGTTAAATGTTTGTATGGCTTAAAGGTAGTACAGAACTGAGCATTAAGCATCATTTATATTACACACATCAAAAGTGTCTAGGGATCAACATATATTTTTGCAATAACTTTTCTCCTGATTGATATTAATTAAAATTTTCTTTAAGGATTCATCAAATAAAGTGTTTTCGTTTGTCACAGTAACGATAAACCAAGTCACCTTTGCATTAATAAAGAAATTTGCCATTTTCCTAATAAAGGGATTTTTGACATTTGAACCAATAACATTAAAGTTCGAAAAAAAGACTGAAATAACAGTTTTCTTTAAAATTTTATTGGGTAACTTAAACAATTAATAATCCGTGTTTCTACCGCGAACACTAACAACACAAGAACATCGGTTTGGCATACTCAAAATGAGTTCATCCAAATCACGCTGTGGAATGGCCGCCCATGTTCGTTGCAACAACAAAAAAAGGTCTTCTTGCGACTGGATACCCTCCATATTCGGCAGAGCTCTTCTCTGTAGCATATCCCATGCATGCTCAATCGGGTTCAAGTCTGGCGACTGAGCAGGCCAGGGCAGGACATTGATGTTAGCTGCGGCGAGAGTCTGTCTTACAACTCTTGCGGTGTGCGGTCGTGCATTATCATGCATTAACTGAAATAAGGGACCGATTTGCACTTGTAGAGGAACGATGACGTCTGATACAATCGTCTCAGCATAAATTTGAGCGTTGAGGTTGCCTCTGAGGTTGAATCAACTCAGTTCTTCCGCCGATCCAAATACCCGCCCATACCATGATGGTTCCACCACTATAAGGATGGACTTCCTGGCAGGATTTTAATCGCTGTTGGCGTCCAGGGGTTCTCCAGTGTCGTATACGTCTTGTATCCGGTCTCATACCAAAACGAGACTCATCAGAAAAGCACACGAAACGCCATTGTTCTTCTGCCCAATTTCTGTGTTCAAGAGCCCATTGATATCGAATCCTACGATTGTGCATTGCTATAGGTGGTACCCGTAGCGGTCTTCGGGAATGAAGGTTCACTTCATGCAAGTGGTTTCTGACTGTTTGGTCGCTAATTAAGTTCCCTGAAGAGTGATGAAGCCTCACGGCTAACATCATGGCGGTTATAGTTGGAGCTCTTCGAGTTAAGATTTGAATGTATCGGTCTTGTCTCCGTGTGGTGCAGCGATACCGTCCTCCATGGCGCTCAGCCACGGTACCAGTGCTTCGGTAACGTGTCCAAAGTCGACTGATAACACTCTGACTTGTATTCAGAGCTAAAGCCACAGTACGTTGCCGGGAACCAGCTTCTATCATTCCCACGGCTCTGAGCATTTCTTCCCTGCTTAAATGACGTCGCCGCTCCATAATAACGTTGGTTTTAATCAGTAGTAGGAAAACAGTAGCACTAATAATGTCTTCAATGCGTTGTATGTTTTTATAGGGAAAATATTGACAGCTGATTTTCATCTTTTACTCGAATTTGATTCACAGTTCCTGATTCAAATTATGAAATGCACCAAAAAGGATCCATATAAATTTATAAAATCATAAATTTATTACAAAGCCACATCTCAATCTCAAGAAATCCGCATAGAAATGCTTGATCCCTAGACACTTTTGATGTGTGTATTTTGTGTCTATAAAACAACCAAGATAACATTGCAAAGTGTAAAATATTATATGTATAGGACCAACCAGCGTAATAGAAAAATTTGTACTAAATATTAATATCAGTTTATTTTCTATGTTAACCTACAATCAGGTTCACGCACTGGTGCACTAGAGGTAATCTGTTCTATTAGATAGATACCGGTGTTTGCTCTAGCGCGCTGGATGGTTCCCGTCAATCAGACTTGTACAAGTGTACAGTCAAGGGCAATCAAAAGTCATTTATTCAAACTATCTCATATGTCAAAATGACATAAGACAGGCCCAAGGCACGCCCGCTCTTCACCACTTCCTAGTGCTTTAGCTGGGAAGAAGTGGCGCAACAAACTGTCCAGCAGCACAGCTGCCTGTTCAGTTAGAAGAACTTGATTCTATACAAATAATTTACATTACGCAACACAAAACATAAATATAGCACATGTGTGAGTACTATGTACATACTCTAAAGCTACCATTTACTGGGTACGTCTTTGTTTGACTTGAATGTGCCCTGGCGGCTGAGAGTATGTGACGCTCACTCTAATTTCTCGCTGATGGTGGCGCGTGTTGGATCATTTAGCTAATCCATGCGTCAGGTTCGTGAACAAGCGCTGTCAGTGAAGGCTGGGCATACCTTAGCGGCCACGGCTTATTTTAATTTAATTTAAATATTTGAATTGTTTTTTTTTAAGGACGCTTTTAACGTTCTGCATCGTTCTCACATGTAAAATTTCAACATGAATGATGTAACCATTATTTTGTAACCATATCTTGATTTAAAAGAGTGTCCGTGGAGTTTCTTGCCCGTTCTTCTCCATAGGTACCTACTATGCTTTGGAATGGGCGCCTAGCTTCATCTGTTTGACTGACCGACCCCTTGACAGTTCAAAAGTGCCTGTAATTGGTTTAATTGAAATAAATGCTTTGAGTTTTGAGTTTTTGATTTTAAATTAAATAATTTTCCCTATGTCAGCTAGCACACGCCAATATGTCAACAAAAAACATCGAAAACTATATTCAAGCAGAAATAAAAACTAAAAACGTAAACAAAACTTTATACCTAAATAAAAGCCTCCAGACATACAGGGCGTGCCCGCTTACTTATAAGTATACAACGTGTCCTTTTGCATCCTTGTCAAATTTCAGGGTGAGATACAGCACATCAAACCGAACAACTTTCTCCATGGGACCAGCATCGTAATCGCGAAAAAATTTTCAACTGTCCCATAGAAAACTTAATCAATACCACCTACTCGACGCAAATGTATGGGACGGCTGATTATTTTTTCGCGGAATGGAAAAAGTTGTTCGGTTTGATAGTCCACACCCTTTTTTTTTTTTTTTTTTTTTTTTTATCGTGGAGAAATGCTCATGCATACTGCACTACCACGGGGAGATAGTGCAGTTATGTGGGACTCTAACCCACTAAAACTCCACTATGTCCTGCTCTGCCGCTTAACGGCGGGAACACGGGCACGCGTTAGCACTCATCCGCGAGCCCGCCACGGCTGTCCGTCACCGGACCCTCCTCTGGGGAGTACCTACTCCCCATGACCGGCGCACCAGAACACCTTGCACGCCGAGACCACCCGTGGGACCAAACCAGCACATGGGCGCCAGACGACCCCGTGCCTGGGCACCCTTGGTCCCCCTGCGACGGGTCAGGTCTTTGGCCCCGCCGCCTGCCAAATTTCGGCCGCAGAGGATAGGGAGAGCGGCCGACGTCATACCGACACTCCTCCTCCCCTGCGGCCCCACCGCGTCCGCCATCAAACGGTGGCGGCCCCGTCAAGGCCGCGGAAGGTAGGGAGAACGGCGCACCGCAATACCGGCTCTCCTCTCCCGCCGCGGCCTCCAACCCTCAGCCGCGATGCCTCCCAAAAGACACAGCGGCCCACCTCAGTTGCGGTGTCGCCCAAGCGGCCACCGCAACCTACCCGTTGGCCGTTACGTCGTCGGCTTATCAGGAAAAGCCCTGACGAGCGGCCCCTCCTCGGGTTCCTCTTCGCTTCACCGTGGGTGACCAAGCCACGGCTACTGAGCCCCCCCGCCTCGACAATGCGGGAACCCACCGGGGGGGATAGTCCACACCCTAAAATTTGACGAGGACGCAAAACGACACGTTGTACCTACATCTGTAACTCGACGTCACAAATGATAAACTAGGACCATCGAAGTAAAACAAATAAATAGTTAATCAGGTACTAATAACAATAATCTTTACATACCGAGACTCCTCCGTGCTTCGGAAAGCACGTTAAGCCGTTGATCCCGGCTGTCATTCGTGGATCTTTGACGGTCGTTACGGGTCGTCAGAAGCCCGAAAGTCTGACAATCAGTCTTACCAAGGGGTATCGTATTACCCAGTTAATGGGTTGTGGATGTCAGATAGGCAGTCGCTCCATGTAAAATAATGATATTCAGCTGCATCCGGTTAGACTGGAAGCCGACCCCAACATAGTTGGGAAAAGGATAGGCAGATTGATAGATTATGATTTTTGAACAATAACAAAACCATGGTCAGCAAGACGACCAGTCACCACAAAAAACACCCGTTCACAACCATGACGCAAAGATAAACCATTACCTCCCCTTGCCATATTTGAAGGAAGGAGACAACCCGACCCCCGACGCTACCGAACTCGGTGACATCTAAGGCAGCATGACGAGCTTGCTGCCGGTTACTCAGGCAAGAATAATATGATCAATTCTCGAAGTCGCTAGCTAACCACATATAGCGATAAGATAAAAAGAATATTGTAATGAGGATTATGTCAATAATAAATGAAAAATAAAATCCTGTTCACCTCGTAAAAAGGAATATCGCGAGAAGACTCGTTCTTAATTTTGTTTAAAATTAAAATAAATTGACTTGAACTCCTAAATAACCTGACAAGTAGGCAAGTTGTTTCTGGAGAAATACATAAACATTGTCTTGACTTAATCACAGTGACTGACTATTCTTATCGTTTAAGTAGTCGTTGATGGAACAAAGGTTGGAGTTTAGCTTTGAACGCATTAAAAGGTAAATCTAGCAATGAAGAGGATAGCTTGTTATAAAAGGTTGTAACAAGCCCGTCATGAACCTTATGAAGCTGGTGAAATGGAGCACGTAATTTGTCCTTATTTCTGGTAATAATATTGTGAACATCTCTGTTTTTAGTATAGATGTACGAGTATAAGATGTTGGCCAAGCTGAGTTGTGATGCCATCGTGAGAAAAACAATATCTTTAAAAAAATCGCTCAGATAAACTCTAGCACCTAGCTGGTAAATTGCTCGAACAGCTCGTTTTTGAAGAACAAATATATTTTGAATGTGCTTTACCCCGCAGCAGAATACCGTTAGACATAACGCTATGAAAATAACTATGAGCTGTATCAACGTCCGTGAATTCTCTTACTTTCCTGACGGCGGAGGCGGCTGTACTGAGCCTTCCCGCTAGGCTTGATATATGTGGGGCCCACTGAAGTTTGGCATCTACTGTTATGCCCAGAAAAACTGCCGAGTCTTCAGTTTTAAACACCTCTTTATCTAAGACAATGTTGCGTCCTAGATTTGAAAATTCGGTAAGGCGAACTTTAAACATTTAATTTTCTTGGCATTGAGAACTAATTTATCTGACGTAAACCAATCCGTAACCATTAAAAGTGCACTGTTTACGTAGTCAAAACCTTGTCTATTCCTGTCTACTTTAAAAACAAGAGAGGTATCGTCTGCAAACAGTACAATATCACAGATACCCTTTAAATAAAATGGTAAGTCATTGATATACACTAAGAATAAGAATGGACCCAGTATTGAGCCTTGAAGTAAACCTAACTGAACTGGTGGCCCGGATGATTTCACACCATCAACATCTAAACATTGTAACCCATTATTTATATAAGAATTTATTACATTGAGAACTTCGTTTTGGACACCGTTATGATGTTTACGCAAAAGCATATCATGGTGCACGCAATCAAAGACTTTGCAGAAGTCACAGAAAATTCCAATAGCATTTCGCCAGTTCTCCCATGCGTTAAATATGTGTTTCAGCAGAGAAAAAGCCCCGTCTGTAGTCGAACGACCCCAAATAAATTGGGACAAGGGTAGGAGTGATGATGTGTGCATATTTTTTTCTTTGACTGTACATATTTATGATCGATTGGAGGTCAGTAAAGTCATGAATCGGTTGAAGAGTTTATTGTAATCTTCGGAATGTTAGATCGACGCTCACAAGAGATGCTGTTATGGTATCAAACACGTCCTAATTTATAATATGCTAACTGTGCCAATAAACGATTTCATTTTGATTTTTGATTTTGATCAATTCATCATTGATCTAGTTTAGAAAGCTCCAGTCTTCAGTAGATAAGTCAAGGTTTTTAATTATATAAAAATAACCCCAGATCTTACAAATGCCGAACAATGTTTCTGTAAGCAGAGCATTTGTTTTAGTGTGTGCTTCCTATAAAACGAATAACAATAAATTATCTACCCCACTCTGCAATGCACAATCAGAGTTTGCAAATTAATAAAATATCCTCTCAATATTTGCGCTATCTGACCGTAATTCCACTTTAGCCGGTACTTATGCGGATCACCCGGTCATTGTGTGTTGTTCACATTATGCGTTTTCACGTGCAAAATTGTGCATGTGTGCGTTATCTGAGGGCACACAGGTGAACAGTAGGTAGCTACTAGTGTAGGTAAATTAGTTCAGTGTAAAGCAATATTTGCGCGGTAGTATTAATAAAGTTAAACAATTGCTGCATGGTACTGTTTTTGTGTAAACACAGGAAGTGAAACAGTTTCCTTGTAAGTATTATCTAATTAATGGAAATGATAACTACAGAGTTTGGTATTTTGCACGTAACTGTACAGAGTCACTCTGTGTGAATTGAAAAGTCAGTCATGCAAATTGAAGAACATTCAACTATGTTCAATACATTCGGGCGATGCGATCTAGAAAACTACATTTATCAAACTTTATTTCAACAAAGGATATACCTACCTGAAATCTACATAATTTACACCGACTCAAAGGCGATTTTGCTGAACAGCCGCTAACCCTAACAAATGAAAGGTTCAAAGACTTTGAACACATACATACTTTCTTTGAACTTAAGGGTTAGCCTCGTATATCAACGTGGAAGTATGTAGCTTTACAAGGGCCGTTATTTTAACACAAACTAATTACGCTGCGTTTTTCACGGCCAGTGGGGACATCGCCTTGCTTAGATTTATTGTCGGAGGGAACTAGCCCCTCCCACCGCCCTTGTTGACCCTCCGGCGGTGGCTGGGATGCAGCACAGAATGAGGGGTAGAAAGATAACTCTGTTCTACATACAATATTTAGAGGCAGCGAGAACGTTAGGGTTAGCTGTGATCAAGGTTGTTGAGGCTAATGCCTAGATTGATAAACGTTATTAAGCATGTGCTAAACTTAGACACATGTTCTAGTCTCAATCTAGCACTTGTAGTTCGTCAGTTGTGCGACAGTGACAGGAATAATGCTTAGCCAGAGTACGTGCTTACTAACGCTTATCAATTTATGACGTGGTGTTCAATGGCTCATCATCAAAGTCTTTGTGATAAGAGAAACAAAAGAGTCATGGTAACTTCAATTGTTATGTTACCTCTAATTTCGAGAGGTTCCTACTTCCTGGTAAAGGGACCCATTTTCTTTTTGTGAAATCGTAAATGACGGTTAAGGGGTCCCCAATCTGCTTCAAATCCATTGATTATGGTAATATCTTAGTGGATAGCTGATGAAGGAAACAATAGAGCAATTTAGTTGTTTGTAATGCGGGGATGTAAGGAGTTTCTGTACCGGCTCAGTTTCAGGAAACAAAATGACGCATTAAGTATAATAATTAAGTCTTCTTCTGCGCGAGTCGATTTGACTCAAATGTCCGGCCAGTATGTAGCCACCTGGTCAGCTCTATGTCAAGTGACCGTGTTATAGCCATTTCATACAACTGTCAAAGAATTATGTGTTGTGATTTGATGAGTTTACGTATAAATTCTAGTCTTCTGACCGTATCTGCTTGGTGGGTATAACGTGACACGGGTTATGCGCAGATAAATGAGATTGGCAACACTTGTTATTATTTAAATGGCTGCTGCGAGTGGAAGCCGGGATAGGGAGCTTGTGGCTGCGAGGGAAGGCTCAATCAAGGGACACCTTCTGCCGGGAATGGGCGTAAATGAATTGGGGATACCTAATGTTATGCAAACGTTAAAAAGCTGCTTATAATAGTGAAATAGGGATACTTTCTTGATCCTTTCCAAAAATAAAATAATTTCAAACGGGCCTCTTTCCAGAAAGTTCACGCAAATTCTAATGTTCGGAGAAAACTCTGAACAGTAGAATTGCGTGGACATTTTGGAACGAATAGACACTTACGAAATATTTTGCTTGAGATGGTTTCCCCGTCGATTCTTTAAGTTAACAACAGACCGGAAGAGTATTTCGCATTGTTTTCTTCACGACACTATTATTTTCCGTTTAGAAATATACATTCCAGCTTCTTATGACACGATAATAAGATGAATTATTACCATTTAGCACTCATCAGATAAATCTCATTAACTTGAGACATCCACAGACAGTTACAATCGATTGGTAATCAATTAGCAACTAGTTGTGAAACTGCCACTTAGCAGGAAGGCAATTATTCAATACTCGCTTACAAACAAAATCGGTAAACCGTTCCTGATGTAATTACCTCTAAGTGGGCGCTTCGACGGCACACGGTATCGGAGAAAATACTCATAATCATAATATGATTGAAAACATAACGTGCTATAGGTTACTACTATTTACAGCTGTATCAATAATTAATTAGTGTTTACAGCTATTTGTTCTTGAATAGCAATATTTTCATCTTAAGGTATTGAGTTTAAGGTACTCGTTGGTTTTAGTTTAAAGTTGAATTTATGCTATGATTCTGCTCCCAATTTCCAAGATTATTAAATTGAAAAACGGCGGTTTTTGTACATTTGTTTATACTGTGAAAAATTATACCTATGCCATGACCTCAGCAAGGCGGACGCGGTCGCTAGCTATCGGCATTAAATTGGTGCTCAATAAAAATCGCTCGTCTGCTTTTATATGCACTTCTCCACGTCATATTGAAACAGCAGTGATTGATGACTAACTGACAAACAGACAAGCTAAGAGCAGTCATTATAGCATTGTAGTCCGTCGGATAGTTTACTCAATGTATGCATTAGCTGACAGTGGCGGGAAATAAGGAGATAATGACGCTCACGTCGAGTGTTGTAAACTTTGTAATTTGCTTTGTTTAGTTTTCATCTTATGTAATGTATTGTTCATTGACTGATTGCTTCCGGTTGGTCGTTAGAGTTTATTTACATAGCGTTATTTAATTATTGCAGCTAGCAAATCCGTTTTGAATTAGTAGGTAAGGAGGTAGTTTTAAAGAGTTAACATTTTCAATAAGGAATGCAGGAGTTTGCAGCTCATGGTGTAGGTACTTAGCTGTTATAGTGGCATTACGGTTGTAACAGGAAACCGATAGTTAATGAATGTGATATCTTCAAGACAAGACTGACTTTAAAAGACCAAGGTTTAAACTCAAGCAGACTATTTTATGAAGCGTTGTGAAAAATACAAAAAAAAAAAAATATCAGCGTATCTAAGAATAATATTCAATACACTCAGAAAAGTTAACAATGCTTAAGATCCTTGACATATGTGACTGCTTGTTATTCACAATCGTAACAAGTTACTTCTAACTTCACGATATAACTCATTGCAACGAGAAACTAAGAAAGCATCAGTGTTCACTCCAGCACAGAGTTTGTTCATGATTGCAAGAATTAGTAATGAAAAAATTATGAATGATTTATTTCTGTAAGTAGGACCTTTGTACAAACACTTTTACACGTCAATCATATTTTTTTAAACTAGATGAGGTCGGCGATTCCTATCTGACTACTCTGAGAAGAAAGGCCGAAACAAACTCAGAGGTCTCTTTTATACTTGGTCCAGACATAATCTTGGTCAGATCATGAGAAGACCATGTATATTGGTGTCTGAAATGGTCTTTTGAGGAAAGAACCACACGTTTGAGTGGACCTGTCTAGTCAGTGCACGCATTTGTCAGTAATCGTGGAGCTCAACGATTCGACGAACAATACCAAAAACAACACATTTGGGTAGGCCCCATAAATTACTCAAACTGCCAGACTATGATTAAAAAGTAACTGAGAAAAGTATAAACAAAAAAACAATGACCAACGTAGTCTTCACATTCACTATAATTAATAATAATGTAATACTTTACAAAGTAAATATTTATGTCGTTTGTATAATGTGTAAATAAGGCAATTAATTAGCGTAAAAAAGATAAATTTTTTTTTTTGCAAAATAATGAAATCATCATTATTAATAATTGTGTAAATTGATTGGTGCAGCTCAATCCCAAGCTGCTTGTGCTCAATACTCGTGTAGTCTTTGACAGTATAAAGGCTTTCTGACAAAGTTTGCGCTTTATAAAATATTAGAATTTATTAAGGCTCTTGAATGTGGCGTGGCTATTAGGCAGTTTATTATAAAAACGTATACATTGGCATCCAAACGAGCCAGCTGTTTTTTTGATCCTGATTGTAGGAATGTGAATGTAATACAGACTTCTGAATAATATGAACGTTGATTATAATATTTTGTACGTGCATTATTGTAGAAACAGGAAGTAAGTTTAATAATAATAAATGATTTTTATTTTGGAACAAACAATCCCTATGTTGGTAACACAATATTAAAACAACTTATTATAAATCCCTTCTGTAAATAATCTTGTTTTGTTTCAATGTTAATTCATTTTGATCTTTCCAGTTGGCAGAAAATTCTTCTGTTCGTTGAATAGCTGTTCAGAATAGCTGACAGGTAGGAGACGGGTGTAGGACGCGTTGACACACATGAGACTTAACTTTGCATCTCAGGGATTAGCACGATGCAGTGTCACTTAGCTTAGCTCTACCTGTTGCCACACAGGCTAGACATACTCGTAATATTGTAACAAGGTTACCATCAATAGCTCTACTCTAGTGTTCTGTAGCCCGTAAACCAAAATTGAGGTCTCTCCTCTTTTTGCGCAATCGATTCCAGTATTTTGACATGAAAAGTATTTTCCTCAGCGCATAGTGCTAGACGATTGGAAAATCCCCATAAATTATGGAGGACATAAAACAGTACTTAGGGAATGAATCTCAATGTGTCGTCTGTCGCGGCGCAGGCGGCGGCGGGGCGCCAGCGGGGAGCGGGGCGGGGGCGCGCGGGGTCGACGCTAAGTGTATTACAGAAGGTCAACTCAACACAATCACTACCTATGACATTCTTATCAGTTGTAAATATACGCCTGTCTCGGCTTCTTACGCATGAATAACTTATCATAAGCAGCGTATTGTTATGTGATAGGATGGTCTTTTGAACCGGAATACATGAATACTAATAATGGTGGCAACAATAAATATACCGAACTCTTTTACTAAGGTCTAAGACCTACTACTAAGAGACTCTTTTACTAAGAGCCCTCACGAACTAGCATTATAGTTCAGGATTTCTCGTGTGACCGAAGGGAATCTACCTGTCAGTATATTATCTGAATCCAGAACTGCCTACATGTATTATATCCTCGTGAACTCATGTCTGCTAAGTGAATGACCGCGACAGGGCAATAGATACTTCTGTGCGTCAGTGTTGTATGGTGACAAAATAATTGAAACAAATGCCGTCCCTCCGGATGTTCGATTTATGATTACGGATTGCTTACTGACGCTGTGACTCACTGTAAACTGCGTATATTTACGGGCGAGTTGTGCCTTCCAGATTGTTTTCTGTGCGATTCTGCAAATGCTCAATGATTTTATGAAGTCTTACAAATGGAACGTTGATGAAACCACGACTGTGTGAAAGAGCTGAGTTCTAACGTGTAAGTGAGACAGATGACATACGCTATAGAATTATGCTTGGGATGACACAGAAGACAAGTTTTTGTAAAGGTAGAATGAAGAGGGGCTTTTGAAAGACAAACAGAAAGACGTGAAGCCGTGATGGTTACTGAGACACGCGTATAGTTTTATGAGTTTATTTTTAACTAACTAGTTTTGTCATATTACATTTGGTTCTTTTCATAGATGTGAGAAAGAAAGAGATATGGCCAGTAGTTGAAAATGTGTCGGAAGCCGATGTCTCCCCTTTGTCACCACCGCTCGCCATAACTACACATGAAGCTCAGTAAAAGCAATAGGTACGAAGTCGCGCACACACTCGCAATTCATAAATCAGAACGCACTACATAATTACGAACTGTTATAAATAATTTCTATCATTACTTTAGAATTGCTGATTTGAGAATTCATGTAGGTCTAGGTACTATGATTAAAACTGCTCGCTATGCATAGCGTCGCAGTCAACCCACAAATTTTGTCCGTTACATACTTTTATTGTAATTTTGGTGTGTAAGTTTTAATAAAAATAAATTCTGTGTAGCAGAACTAGAGTGATTTCATTGAAAAGGACCCACGGAGCGCCATCCTAACAGAACGAAGAGCGTACACAATCAATTATAAACCTTATCCCAAAAGCTTGCTGTGCAAAAGTAATTTATTTATTAGAGCTAGTGATTGACTAAATTGGAAAGATATCGATACTTTAATTTATTAAATTGTATTAAAATTTTCGTGGGAATTTTTCCTGAAAATAAAATATATAATAAACGATATGCAAATACTAATATAATATACTTAAATAAACAGTATGTAGCTAAAAAATAAAAGAAGTATTAAGTAAATCTAAAAAAATACCATCCCGCCGGGTCCACATTATACGGGATGTGCCATTGATTATCGCGTTGAAAGGCGATAATCGTAGGTGTAGCCACCACTTACCGCGATAATTTGACCGAATTTTAGTTAAATTCGGTCAAGATTCAGTTTAAAGCGTTTATGGGCATTGACGTTGACGTATAATGTGGCCCCGGCAACAGAAATGGCCATTTGCCTGTGACATGAGCAACATGATCACAACGCGCGGACACCGACACCACTTGACCGACCTTGCCACTTCTCCAGTTTTTTTTATATTTCTATGAATCTTTTCTTCTGACCTCAGCTCCTATGCCCTCATTGATGTATTAGGTCTTTACCTATGAAATTGCCGTTCTGCAGTACTGGCCATTTCAAATCAAAATAATTTTTGTTTGGCTAAGAATTCTAATTTCAAATTAATTTTATTTTAAAAACATGGATTGTTTTTCCCAAAAGTAGTCATTTGTTTATTGATTAGTGTTACATTTTCATTGCATTTCAATCTTTTTCGTCATCATGGATACGTTAAAAATTCGAGTAATTATGGAATATGAGTACCGTCGTGGCAGCAACGCGGCACAAGCGGCACGCAACATCAACGACGTTTACGGAGCTAACACTACAAACCAACGCACCACTTGTTATTGGTTTGCTCGCTTCCGTTCTGGAAATTTCGACCTGAAAAATGAACCTCGCGGTCGTCCGAAGACTTTGGTCGACAATGACGAATTAAAGGCGATTGTGGAAGCTGATGATACACAATCTACGGCTGAATTAGCAGCAGCTTTCGACGTTAGCGTCAAAACAATATTGGTCCATTTGCGTCAAATTGGCAAGGTAAAAAAGCTTGACAAATGGGTGCCCCACGAACTCAATGATCGCCAGCGCGAAGTACGCGTCGAGACGTGCCTTGCACTGCTCAACAGACACACAAATGAAGGAATTTTGAACCGCATTGTTACCAGCGATGAAAAATGGATTCTGTTTGATAACTGCAAGCGCTCAGCAAGTTGGTTGGATCCTGGTTCAGCACCTAAACAATGCCCTAAACGAAAACTTACCCCTAGAAAAGTGATGGTCACTGTTTGGTGGTCTAGCGCCGGTGTGATTCATCACAGCTTTTTACCAAGCGGGGTGAGCATTACATCAGATGTGTACTGTGAAGAACTGAACACAATGATGGAGAAGCTGGTACATCTCCAACCAGCATTGGTCAATCGCTCGTCTCCGCTGCTCCGGCACTACAACGCGCGACCTCATACTGCACAGCAGACGGTCTCCAAGTTGCAAGAACTGGGGTTGGAAGCTCTCCGTCATCCACCCTACTCACCAGACCTTGCGCCTACAGACTACTACTATTTCCAGAATTTGGATAACTTCTTGGCGGGAAAAAAATTCAATACCCGAGAGGCAGTACAAAATGCCTTTGAAGAATTTGTTGCCTCCCGTCCAGCTGATTTCTTTAAGAAGGGCATCAAGAAACTGCCACTGCGTTGGCAAAGATGCATTGATTGCATGGGTGATTACTTCGATTAATACAAATAAGAAATGCATGAAAAAAATTCGTTTAAATTTTTTCATACAAAACGGTAATTTCATAGGTAAAGACCTATTATGTGGAATGAATGATGTTATTTGCTCGTAGCATAAAGTAAAATCGTTAAAGTACGTTTGTATGCTGTAACATGTAAATGTATCAGCGGTACAAAAGATAATTTATTCTGAGGCAAGGTCTAAAGAAGAAAGAGCTTCCATAACCAACAGATATGAATGACAATTACATTTGTTATGAACTCAGTAGACAGCAATAAATACAATGAATGTTCTTTATTACATTTGATTTCAAACAGTTTATTCTACAAGAGAAAAAGCAATTGAGATTCTGTAAAGCAATTACATAAACTTATCACTGTTTGCTGAACAAATTACTTTTTAATGAAAGGAATTCTATAACATGATTAGGAAATAACTGAAGTGAATTAACTCCCTTTTGCTTTGTGTTTCTATTCAACTGAGAATGAAGGAGTATCTGCTAAAATATATTATACGAGTACAAGGAAATATTTCAAAGGAAACATAATCTAAAGTGGTTCTGTTAATAGAATACAACTGCCAGCATTCCTCTTTAATACAACATTACTGAATAAAACTGAATAAGTAAAAAACTAGACCATGTGATGTTTAGCAAATTCCAATTACCCTATATCCATATCCACACGTCATCGAAGATGAACGTCAATAAGTCAACATAAACCTATCATCTGACTTCAGTAGATACCTACTGATGCTGCTGATAATTATACATTTATACATTTCCACTAATACTTCGATAGAACAGAGTCCACACCAATATGCAGAGCAGCCGCACCCTAACTGCGTAACGCACTTGGAATGATAATCCCATGTAATATTGTGATATCTCAAAAATGTTGCTTTCGAGCAGACTAACTTTTCAAACATTATTAATAATGAAGCAAAGGATTATCATTCCGTATGTGAAAGGGATTAAGTAACTAGAGTACAGGTGCAGTCGGTACCTCTCGGAACAGATAACAATTTCTTTAAACTTTGCGTCAAAAGCACACTAAAGCCGTCCATTTCAATAGGTACCGTCGCAAGGAGTCGACTGTACTTCGCAGATGCAACCGATAAATAAAATAGATGAGGTAGAAGCAATCACCGCTGTCTACACACACTGTCACACACACTGTCGCTGTCTGTGTACACTTGAAAATTAATCTACAAATGACAGCAAAATTCGGTTTCAATTATCTAAATCGTGTTGTGCGAGTATTAAGTTCTCAGCCGAGCTAGAAGAGCAAACTGATTATGCAGTTATTTACTAGCTTCAAACAGTCGGATTGGATGAAGAAAGGAAAGTTACGATTTGAAAACATCTTGATAAATTGCTTTGTTGAGGCGTGATTGAGTATCTAGTCCAAACTTTTAGTCTTCCATACTACTTATTTATTCAGGCTTTTCAACGATAACTTCCACTTTTACTTCGGGATGTTGACTTTAGGCTCACTTATTTCGGAATGTTTGTGATAACCGTGTTCAGTGAAGGGGAAATAATTCGATGGGCTATTTGGCGCTCACAGCCGTTTTATTGTTTAACGTCGCTCAGACGTAAGATACTCTTTACAGCTCATGAAATGTGTAAAAGGCTTAAAACATAGATTAAATGATTGAAGTTTATTGAACTGCATATGTTTATTGGACAAGTCAAGGGCATTTTCGTGGCTGTCGAACCTGCGCCCACTCATGACGCGGCCGCTACCAGTGAGGCCGTGCCCTTACATGAACTGTGACTTAATTCTTATCAAGTAGCACTGACGCCTCCAACTGGATAACGATCTTAATTGGATCCAAATAAATTACACTGAAAACAATTATTTAATCAAATTAGTGAAGCAACTTTCACTGCAGCATCAAAGTTTCTTATCTTGACTTTACAAGCGAAATAACATTAATTAAAGTAATAAATGAAGAGCGCATTTAAAGACTCTGAAACCCTTGATTTAAATCAAGTGAAATTAACGATTCGTTAGAATCTCAATGATTTGGAATTGAAACAAAATAATTAGGAGATTGAACAAATATTGGAATTTTTCGGGATGTCTCAAGGACGAGTTTTGGACTTCAGGACGAATTGGGGACATTTTCTTCTTGGAATCCGCCGAATGAACACTCAACTTTTTTGGCCCTGTGAGATCAACACTTAGAAAATAATCTAGGTCATAATTAGGTACTTGTATGAGTTTCACTCAAGTTTAAATCTCGGCTGGATCGAGATTTAAACTGACTTGATTGAAACTAGCGCATCGTGCTCCACTTTATTTTTCTTGTAGAAATTCTCTCCTGGATATCTTCGAGTTATAGGAAAAGCGAAGAGATAGGTTAGCCCCGCTCAAACCACAAGGTGGGCCGTGGGCGCGCTCGGCACTGCAATATACAGCGGAGCCTTCCTCTAGCTTCTAGCTTGCTTCCGGAGAGACCGCAGCACCACAGCACCTACATACCTATAGATGCTTTACAGTTCACTTTGACTGATATCAGTGCTACGCCTGAAGCACGTTCCTTACCGGGTTATATCCATGTCTTAAAACCTTTATGTTAACAGTGGATATAAAGCCATTTGGGATAATTGTTAGAGGCACCAGATCCGGTCTGAAGGGGGGGACGCGCTTGTTCCTCGCCTCCATTGTCAGACAATGGCAGCAAATAGAATTAATTGGGAGTGTAGTAAGAGTCTGCGGCTCCTCGGCCGAGATTGGAGTGCCCACTGTTCGCATTAATTACTGTTGAACAGCTCTTAAACCACGGAGACGCTTGTGTCCCTAGGTAAGTTATTGCTTTAAGGAGTACTTGTAAGTGTACGAATGTATGATTATTCAGTTTCATTGTCACGCCGCGCTCTTACCCTCGTCGAGGCAGAAGCGGCATAAGTAGGTACCTGATAACATTCAACAGTTACCTATTTAGGTGATGTTGTTTATCCCATGTAGATATTTAAATGATTCGTCGATACCAACTAGTTAGTACTATTTTTTTTTAATATTTGCCGCCCATGTTTTATTGTTCACATTTCAACACATAACCGTCTACTGCGGAATACTAATATTGGCGACGGAGCCTGTCGAGTGTGTGTGTGTGTGTGTGTGTGCGCGCGTGTGTCTGTGGGTGCGCGTGTGTGTGTGTGTGTGGGTGCGCGCGTATGTGCGTGTGGGTGCGCGCGTATGTGTGTGTGGGTGCGCGCGTGTGTGTGTGTATGGTGGAGAGACGTCGACACGACAACAAATTATTAAACTTCGTAAAATCAAACACATCATCATCAGCCTAGCCATTTCCCTACTATATTGGGGTCGGCTTCCAGTTTAACCGGATGCATCTGAATACCAGTATTTTACATGGAGCGTCTCCACAACCCAGTTACTGGGTAAGACTGGTTGTCGGACTTTTGGGCTTCTGACAACCTGTAATGACTGGCAAAGATCCACGAGGGACAGCCGGGACCACTAAAGGTTTAATGTGCTTTCCGAGACACTGAGGGTTCTCGCTATGTACCTAAAGATGGAAGATTATCCTGATCGATCGACCAGTGCGGCTGCTATTACTTAGTCACGAGCCCCTTTACATAGCGAGACTTCTCCGTGCCTCGGAAGACACGTTAAGCCGTTGGTCCCGGCTGTCATTCATGGATCTTTGTCAGTCTTACCAAAGGGTATCGTATTATCCAGTTACTGGGTTGTCAGATAAGCAGTCACTTTATGTAAAATACTGGTATTCAGCTGCATCCGGTTAGGCTGGAAGCTGACCCTAACATAGTTGGGAAAAGGCTAGGCAGATTGACCAGCTATTGCCCGCGGCTTCGCCTGCGCGGACATCGGAAATTATCACACGGGAACATATTACCGGGATAAAAAGTATCCTAATCCAGGTCATGGTCGACCCATGTGCCAAATTTCAACCAAATCCGTTCAGCCGTTTCTTAACTTAACCTTCCGGAATAAATTCTCTAATCTACTCGTAAATGATAGTGAAAACCGCATCAAAATCCATTTCGTAGTTTGGAAGAACAACACGGCCACACAGACACACACGAAAAGCGACTTTATTTTATAATGAACTTTAACTTTTATTTTTTATTTTTAATAGTTTTTTTTTTACACGTGCGGAAGCGACATTAGAAAAAGAACAACAATTTATTAAATATTTTTTATTTTGAAAAATAATTTGACAGAAATTCAAAATCGGGTTGCAAGAAGTCTTTTTATACCGTGTCCTCCTGGTCCGTGTGCTCATCGTTTATTCAAAGAAATCTCCAAGCGGCTGGTTGACACTTCCCGTGACCCAAGGGCTGGCTTTTACCTTGGCCAGAGGCTTAGCATTGCCATACAACGTGGCAATGCCGCCAGTCTCTTGGGTACTTTACCAATCGACAACGATGCGGAGGAATTTTTCGATGCCATATTTTAGTTTTTTAATAATTTTAGTTATGTTAGGATATAATTTTGTTATTTTAGGTGTTTATATTATATTAATGAAATAAACAATTTTATACCTGACTGCAGCGAAGTCAAAAACGTGACTAACCTTTTTGGCCTAAAATTCACCATTCGTAAGACACGACAAGTTTCTTAGTCTACCTCGTCAGCTTTAATTCTCTCTAAATACAGAGCAGTAGGAAATAAAAGACTATCATTGTAGCGAGACATTACTCCGCAGATAGGCCCAAGTCTGCAGATAGACCCAAATGATCCCATTTGCAGTGAGTACCGAGAACAGAATTACCATTCAAAAGGTAGGATTCATCGTGTGCCGAGATTGTGACCTCGCTGAAGAGATTGTGTGTTGTACGAGACACTTCCGAGGCTGGTTCAAGATACTGACGAGAAGGCTCAGTTACGAACATGTTGTTGTAGCTTCAGTTAAACACTTCAGTAGGTACAGATTATCTGAACTTCTCTGACTACATAATGACCAAGCGAGTGAGGGTTTTTGCACGTCATTCTTAGTTTTTTCCCGTCATTTTTATTTTGCGGCATGCATTTATATAAGTGTATTTAATTTGTCCTTTACGTTCCTTGGTCAGACGTGTCGTGGTAACTTGAGAAAAGATTGAATCGTCAGACGTCGTTAAACGTCCTAATAGATACATAAACTCACGCTTTTATCCCATGGGGGTAGGCAGAAACTATAGAACGCCACCTTTCAAAATGTCTTCAGAAACAAACTAAATCACGATCACTCAATCAGCGGCATGAAATCGTCTAAAACTTACCTATACTAGAGTAGAGCTACGTACAGACTGTACAGTAGTGTACAGCTACCGGTAGCTAGCTGTACTAAGTCGTCGCGTTACCGACGCCACGTCGCGCGTCGTCGGGTGTCGGCGGAGCGGGCGCAATAGGCGCATCACACTCACTGGTTGTAATTTAGGGACGGTTGGTGAAAGGTGGGAACTGTCGGCGGTACTTTACAGATATGCTTATGATGATAATGTCTTGCTACACATTTTGCAAATGCTGATGATACAAGATTCAACCTTAACTTTTTGTTATCACTCTTTAGGGTGAATTCGACCAAATATTTATATCCAGTATAAGTTTGAATTTTTGACAGTTTCTCCATACAAAAACTGTCAGTCGTCAATTTTAATCCATGGATTTTTTTTGGACTTTGGTAAAATTAGCCCTAATATACCTATGATTTATTTTGGGGGTGTGTTTTATATATATATATATATTTATGGTTGTTAGATTTTTTTTATTAAGTAAAGATAAGTAACTTAGGCAATTTATGTATCAATAACGGCAAAATATTGAATAAATTCCAGAAAAAAGCTTTGTTTAACTAATTTTTTTTTGGAAGAACTGCTATGTGTAAAGCGTGTCCAAGATACGTCTTCATAAACTTCACTCGCTCATCGCTTAAGCCTCGTCTGCACGATAGGCGTCGTCATGAAGATCGCTCTGTCGTCACGAACGAATTAAATTCCGGCTGAGTTACAAACTACTGCTTGTTCGGATAAATGAACTGTTCCATTACGAGCCGTGTTGAGCTAAACGTAGCTCATGGCTCAGTGTTGTACTCGTACGAGGATTCCCTCGTGGAGACACAGCTTTACTTCACTTGTTACACGACTGCCCAAAGGAGTGTTGAATGTTTTCAGGGTTGATGTATGTTTGTATGTGAGTTTATTTATTCCACCATAACTTTTAAATGCCTAAACAGATTTGGATGTATGGTGTATTGTTAGAATCCTTACATCATCTCGAGTGACACTGGCTATATTTTTTTTTAATTCATAATGGCGGCAGTATAGCTCCATTTTGAAAAGTGAAAAAAAAAAATGTTTTCTTCAATTATTACAATACGGGTATCAAATTGAAGGCCTTGAACAGTACATTCTAAAAATTAACATAATAATTCATTGGCTTAAATGGACATCAACCACGTTTCATACATTTTTGGTCCAAATGTGAAAGTGCCGGCCAAACAAAAATTGTGATATATTAGGATTGACTATTAGGATTTGTCAGACTGAGCATTTATTATTATGGAACCGAAGCTGTCAAACCATTTCCCTTGGTTTTATTTGAATACAAAAATCTGTCTTTTTTCAATTAAATGAAATGGTTTTAAGGCCGAATATTACGTCGTTGACCTTGCTCAAATGGGCGTTACCGCTGAGAATGCCCCGCGCACCCCCTCACCATAATTACGCGCGAGCGGCGGCGGCGCGCGGCGTCACCATGTTTCTATTTTGTAGGGCTGGCTGCTGCCACAGTGCCACGACGCGCGATGCTCGCATGTACGCACGGCTACAGATCAAGCTATACATTTCCAGTATATGCTGATCTCGCATTGTATAAGATTTCCTTACAATGAGAGGTCAGTGTAAACTGGAAATGTATAGCTTGATGTGTAGTTATCCATTAAGTTGAAATTTGGTACACATATGAATTTCTGTGACCCAAACACGGACGGGTAAAGTAAATAAATAAATTTTGAAGATAGAGGTCACTTTTGGGGGACAAATAAGAAAATTAAAAAAAAAAGTTTTGCAAATTACACCATGTGGCATGTCAAATGAAAGGGCTTACTATGAGAGTCTCAAATATATTTTTTATAATTTTAAAATAAATTGTTTTAAAGTTATTTAAGAAAATAGACGAAAATTCACCATTCCCCCCCCCCCCCTTATCTCCGAAACTACTGAGCCTAATATTTGGAAAAAAATACAGAAAATAGATCTTTACCTGTAGATTACAGGAAAACCTATAAGAAGTCTGTGGTCTTAAAATAACAAGGTAAATCTATCAATATTGTGAGTACAAACTTACATTTACAGTTGGAATGTGTGGGAGAACATGTTTTTTAACCACAATGTTAAGTTTGTTCTTAAGATAAATTCATCCCAACTACGGAACCCTTCATTGTGCGTGGTCCGACACGCACTTGGCCGGTTTTTTAGGTGTGAAATAAATTATAGAAATATTTATATTGTTGTGCATACACATTCTATCCTCATATCCACACATCCAAAAAATACCACGCAAACAATAATAAGTATTTTGCAATCCCGCCAGTCAGAACCAGATATAAAAATACCACGCAAACAATAATAAGTATTTTGCAATCCCGCCAGTCAGAACCAGATATTATAATATTATGTACGTACCTACACATTGCCATAGATAAATCATTATTCAGGGCGAGGGGTTTGACGCAGAATGTGCACTTCACCACAATCACCGTAACAAAACTGGACCTGGCAACATAAAAACACGGACCGACGAGAAGATCACAGAACTCGAGGAAGAATTGAGCAGGTTACGCTAGCGTTATCTGAAGTTCGAAGAAAGGAGGAGGACTCGATATTCCTCAAATCCGGGAACTTGCTCTATTTCCGGGATAGAGGGAGATTAGCAGTCCCAAGGTGGTGTCGGGTTTCTTGTCCATAACGTCCCTTGTGAGCAACGTGGTGGAGACTAAGTGTGTCAACCAGGGTGGCGTACCTTATACTCAGAATATCTGCAAGATATTTGTTGAAGGTCATACAGGTTTACGCCCGACCTCGTCACACTCCCATGATGAAGTAGAGACTATGAATAAGGATATTTCATGTATGGCTCTAAAACTCAGTTTACCGTTGGCATGGGGACTTCAATGCGAAACTGCGCAAACGATACGATGATAACGTCGCAACCACCAGGGTCACCTACTGGCAAGTTTTATTGAGAAGGAGGGCCTCTTTATGATAAACACCTTCTTTAAAAAAATGTGACTAAAGTGAGAATGTGACAGAAATTGGATCTGGCAGAGCCGTGGTGGTGCAACGAAAAATGAGATTGACTTCATTATGTCGACGAAGAAGCAAGTATTCAATAATGTCTCTGTGATCAACGTGGTGTGAACCAGAAGCGATCACCGCGTGCTGAGAGGCACATTGCACTTAAACATCAAGCTGGAAACATCTCGACTGGTCAAGTCTACGCTCCGTCCAGCACCGATCCAAATCCAAGACCCCGAAGCCTTTCAGGTCGAACTTCATAATCGTTTCGAGTGCCTAGCGAGTTCCTTGGACGATTATAACGATTGACTCGTGAAAATATCTACATTATCACTAAATAATATAAAATAAAAATAAATAATTAGAAAAATTAAAAAAACACAACTGCCCTGCCAAAAAACTAAATAAAAAGTAAAAACCAAGTTGTATTCCTTGACACAGATAAATAAAACTGTAATTGCAGTCGGGGGACCGTCCCCCGACTGCAATCACAATTTTATGTGTTTTTTTAATTTTTCTAAATATTTATTTTTATTTTATACTATTTAGTGATAATTTAGTCATTCGCAGACTAAAGCCTGATTCAATCGTTTGCAGCCAAAGATTAAATGTTTGTTTTGCATGTACTCGTAGGTACCTTTCCTATGTAAAGTCATGACATTGACCATTTTTTTTTTTTTATTTACTTGGGTAATCTGTGAGATTTCCTTTGATTATAATCGTCATGTAATTACGTTGGGAGATAAAGTTATTTGTAACTTGATTACTTACTAAAGGTTACTTATAACTAAATAGGTAGCAGGTTAGGAAAATAGGATCTGTAGTTGTCATATGAGTACGTACGAGTACGTGGTACGTTTCGGTAAGTAATATTTTTTTGTGTGATACATAATTTGGGTATTGATCAATCGGTATAATACTCGTTCCTGTCCTCAGTCAGACAATTACAAGCTGAAATGATACATAATTTATCTACGTTACTCGTAGATATCTACGAAAGAAGATCTATTTCAAAGAAGGTAGGCATACAACGCCACCTCGAAGCTTTTAAAAAGAAAAATACCGACAACGAGAGTTTCTCTTTGTAGCTAGCGACAGGCTGGATTAATGAAAATATTTACGCGTATTTTTCTGCATAAAATTAGAAAGGACACTTTGTCTACTGAGCGACTTCCTTTATAAAAACAAATAGCCTCAGAAGGTCTCACATGACAGTTTAATTTAAAATGCGGTCGTGAGTCGTTTACGTATTGGTATAACTTTTAAAGAAAATGAAAGCTTGAACTTGCTTTAGTGTAGTATTTATTCCGTCTGCCGTCATCAAACCCTCATAATCTCGACTTTCATGAACAACTATTGTGAGTTTTCAGTGATCCAGCACCCGTTTACTTGTCCCCCACACATAGCTGGACGTGCGAGCCTGTCGTTATGACGTCACACGCGCTGCGCAGCGCCCGCAGACTGCATGTAAACACATCCCACGCTCCTGTGACTTCTTATGCCTGCGATTCATTAATTCTCATAAATTATGATGTAATAAACCCCATGTTTGTATTTAATGCTTTGGTTTTATTTGTGTTGTGGTTATGGAGTGATGCTTCTTATGACTCAAGTTATATCATTTGAAATCAAGAAATTGCTGTTTTTATTGTGGAAAGCCTATTGGTTTTATTACTTTCATCAGTGTGAGGCAAAGGAATATTATGTTGGACTAATAACCAATAAAAAAAAATATATTAATACTATCCAAACATGCATGGTAGTGTGTTATGCCGTAGATTCTGTGGAGGAATACTCACTGGTCAATTTCATGTTGAGTTTTGAAAACAAAAGTTACTTCAAGCCATGTTTTAATAAGATTAAAACATGTTAAAAATTGTTTGTATTATAAATGGCTCGTGTTTAGTAGTGACGTCATAATTAAATCGTTTAGAAGTTATATAGTGATGACACTAAATTATGACACAAACTTAGTTACGACTTACGATGTTCTTTTGTTTGTAATGCCACCGCTAATTTAGGAACGGAAGGAAAGCAGTCTATGAACAGGGAATTATTTTTAAGTTATACAAAGAAAGTGTATTTTTCAGCCCAGGACTTTTTGTTGGAAATGTTTGGGGTAACGGAGGACGGGTAACAAAAGATGGGCTTTTCATTCTAAAAAATAAATTTTAGCTTAAATTAGAGTTGTTTGCTTTTAATAAAAATGAACAAGTAAAAACTGTGGCGTAAATGTATAGTTTTTTTTTTACTCTCCTATCTTTATTCTTTTTTGTGTGGTAAGTGACTAGACTAGAGGAGCTCGTGGCTAAGTAATAACAGCCGCACGGGTCGATCCATCAGGTTAAGCTACGCTTGTCGGGGTTGGTCCGTGGATGGGTGACCATCTTTACATACCGAGACTCCTCCGTGCCTCGGAAAGCACGTTAAGCCGTTGGTCCCAGCTGTCATTCGTGGATCTTTGACAGTCGTTACGGGTCGTCAGATGCCCGAAAGTCTGACAATCAGTCTTACCAAGGAGTATCATATTACCCAGTTAATGGGTTGTGGAGGTCAGATAGGCAGTCGCTCCATGTAAAATAATGGTATTCAGCTGCATCCGGTTAGACTGGAAGCCGACCCCAATATAGTTGGGAAAAGGCTAGGCAGATTGTGTGGTAAGTGACTAACTTGGTGTCAGAGTTTTATGCCGCCCATGGGCCTCTGACTTGGCGTCACTTGATTCTGACTTGGCTTCACTTACTTGACTCTGACTTGGCTTTAGCTTTTTTAGTAACAGTCTTACTGACTCTTTTAGGAAATAGTTTTTCTGTACCTTACTTTATCCGTAATAGGCTAGTCGACAGTAAGAATATGAATGAATGTATTAATTAATTAATATGAATTTTATTATGTAGAATGGTTGTGAGCTTAAAGTATCAAAATTCAGCTTAGTTTTGTAAATAATTTTAGATTAATTAATATTTTTGAGAAATAATTACGTAATAAATACCCATAGCAATTGGTCACGTGACATTGAGCGCGAACCAGAGCGCGATACGTCACATCTTCAGTCATGTCACTTTAATAAAAATCAATTGCTGTTCGTTAGTCTCGCTATAACTCAAAATCGACTTAACCGATTTGCATATATATATTTTTTTTGTTTTATTCTCTATAGTGGGGTGGTTTAAAAGAAAAAATAATCTAATATAATAATCTAATATAAATCAATTGATGTTTGTTTGTCTCGCTAAAACTCGAGAACGGCTGGGCCGATTTGAATATGTTTTTTGTTTAATTCTCCTCTTTATTGGGGTGGTTTAAAAGAAAAAAAATAGCGGAAAAAAATTCACAGGAATACGTCTGATGAGTCAGCTAGTGAAAAATAAAAACGTATAATAAAAACTTTTCACTTTGCAGCTTTGTAGTGATTTTTTGTTGGAAGTAGGTTTTTTTTTTCGAGAATGTAGTCCTTAAGTGGTTAAGGATAAATACTATAATATAATTTATTTTTATCATCATATTTAAGATAGTAACATCAACACTTACATCAGTATATGTTTCCAACAACAGTTTCCGCATCAGTACTCCTACATAGCTGCGCGCACGCTAGGTCTGTCGCGACCTAGTAACATGGATAGACGTGAATAAAAAGCACATTAGTGTTTGATTGATAAATATTTGTGTTGCGAGCGATGTGCCGCCTATAGTGGCGTGTTTGTGTTACAGCCGTGTATGTGTAGTGTGAGCTTTACGATCACGTAGGACATGACGCATGGATCATGTTGGTAAGTCTGATATTTTTTGAGCGAAATACAGCGTCAAATTAAATTAACTAGTAAAACTCCGCAGATGCGATGAAAACATAAATTGAATGATATTTTTTGTGTTAACTTCACAGACCGGATAAGGTACCTACCTACATTTAAACATGATAAAAACAAAAAATAAAAAAGGTTTTCTAAACTCCTACTTCAATCAAGTACACTACATGCGGTCGTTGAACCAAAACAATGTCATCAAATCATTTTTTTTTGTTTTATGATACTTATTAAGTTATCAACCACCCATCACGTCTGTGAAGTTTTGCTAGCTAATTTAAACTGACCCTGTTGGTGTAGAGAAACAAAAGCGTCATGATGATTATGGCGTTATACTATGTAGCTGGCAGTGGACTAGGGATGACATTAGGTAGTTGATTGTGAATGTAATAAATTACTCGATTTACCTACATATGTACAAAGTATTCTTGGGTACCTACCCAATTAACCTCAAGTTTCCAATCTGACTTACAATCTCTATCCCTTCTTCTTGTATAATTTGTTAGTCTTCAGCAATTACTCTGAGTGGAGTTTCCAGTCTGACTAAATTAATATCAGAATTGACACTGGACCGCACCCATCTGACCTCAGCAACCCAGAAACTCAGGAAAACCGTTAGCTATAAGATTTAAACAAGCTTTAAGACCTCTGAATTCTAACATCGAGTATTTGAGTATCGTAGATATTCCAAATCGAGAATATTTTGAACCTCAACCTTCCGAGAAGAATTTATTTTACTAGCAATGTGTGTGTTTCTCAGTACTAGTATTCCTGTTAACCCTACGCCGCAGCTACATATTCGGGAGCTAGGAATGGCATAGCAATAGAATAACGGTTTCGAGGTCACAACCCCCTGCTAGCCAATCCAACACAAGGGTGTCGAAGGCGACACTTACATATCCTAACTAATATTATAAATGCAAAAGTCGTCTTGTCACATTGTGACAAGTGACCTTAAGGATGACGAAGACATACAGAGGGAGCGCAAGGATTTGGCGGTGAGAGGCATTAGCTCGCTCGCAGGTTCGCCCGTTGCACTAAAGAGGTAAAAATAACACTGTTTAAGGCGTTCTGCCAGTTGTTTTACTCGAGTGGCCTGTGAGTGAAACATACGAGTACGCAGCGAACATACAGAGCCCTGCGCACCCAGTATAACAACGCTTTCAGGATGCTGTTGGGGCTGCCGTGGCGTTGCAGCGCGTCTGGTATGTTTGCCGAAGCGCGTACGGATGGCTTTCAAGCCATCTGCATGCGCAAGAAAGCAAACTCCTTGCTGCACCGACCGTCTACGAAGCAGCAGCAACAGCATCCTAATAGCTATTTCTGCCCGCTTTGACTGACTTTTCCAAAATAAGTGGATTAGGACAGCCATAGGCATCAGTTAGGTGTAGGTACTAACAATGCTAGTATAATATTTTACGTACAATTTTGTTACTAACACACTAATATTTTATGATTTTGTGATTTTAACATTTTATGATTTTATGTTCTTTTGTTATTTATGTAATCAATATGGAGTCAACTTAGAGAGAGGGGCGGTGACCCACGCTCTGGTTCTTTCCTGGTGCAGAGACTAGCCCTGGCAATTCAGCGCGGAAACGCTGCAAGTGTCATGGGCTCCTTTGCGCCGGGAACGTCTAGGGACTGTGGACTTCTGATGACGTAAAGTTTTTCTTTGTAAACTGGCTTTATGTAATATTTGACATGTTTTAATATTAAATAAATATATATGGAGTTTTCTCTGAAATAAATAAAATATAATAAAAATAATATAATAAAAGTGAGTTTGTTTGACTGTTTGATACACTTTTACGCTTAACCAGCTGAACAGATTTGGATGAAATTTGTCACATTGATATACCATGACCTGGACATAAGATACTTTTATCCCGGTAGTACGTTCCCGTGGGATAATTTCCAACCTCCACCCTGGCAAAGGCGCGGGCAAAATCTACGAGTAGTTACAAACAAAAATAATCTTTCAACTATCCTGTCATTCATCCACCATGACAAACTCTTCATCCACCATCCCTGAATCCCTTCATCCACTGTGTATCTCTACTCTCACATCACAATGACCCAGTGCGTCTCCGCCATTGAAATCTATGGTTTCGGCAGAGGCCACGTGCGTAAGCAACCATTCGTACATACATCGCAATTTACGTTGAGTGCGTTCGCGTTGTGGATGTTGCGAGTACGGCTCGTAAATGATTACGAACTGTTCAGCTTCGCCGCAGTTGCTGTATCAAAGGATCTCAGTAGTCGCTGTTCATGGAACTGCGATTTGGAAATTTAGTGAAGTGATGGAACGTAAACAGATTGTAAGTAATAAAGTAATTAAAGTTTGACAGTACCCATCTCATTAGAAACAGAGTTCAAACTTTGGTCGAAGCTTAAATCATTCAGCCAGTTTTTGTATTTTGAACCTTATTTCGACTGCTATAACGTTCTGAATGACTTTAATATTGTCGGAATAAGTTCCGGAATTCAAAAATGGATCAGATGATGGTTTAAACCTGGGTCTAAAGATAAATCTTGTTTTATAATATGTCTGGTTTGACTGGACATGTTTCTTGATAATAGGTCTTTACCTATGAAATTGCCGTTTTGTATGAAAAAATTTAAACGAATTTTTTTCATGCATTTTTTATTTGTATTAATCGAAGTAATCACCCATGCAATCAATGCATCTTTGCCAACGCAGTGGCAGTTTATTGATTCTTAAATAAATCAGCTGGACGGGAGGCAACAAATTCTTCAAAGGCATTTTGTACTGCCTCTCGGGTATTGAATTTTTTTCCCGCCAAGAAGTTATCTAAATTCTGGAAAAAGTAGTAGTTTGTAGGCGCAAGGTCTGGTGAGTAGGGCGGATGACGGACAGCTTCCAACCCCAGTTCTTGCAACTTGGAGACCGTCTGCTGTGCAGTATGAGGTCGCGCGTTGTCGTGCAGGAGCAGCGGAGACGAGCGATTGACCAATGCTGGTTGGAGATGTGCCAGCTTCTCCATCATTGTGTTCAGTTCTTCACAGTACACATCTGAAGTAATGCTCACCCCGTTTGGTAAGAAGCTGTGGTGAATCACACCGGCGCTAGACCACCAAACAATTTCCAGAACTGAAGCGAGCAAACGAATAACAAGTGGTGCGTTGGTTTGTAGTGTTAGCTCCGTAAACGTCGTTGATGTTGCGTGCCGCTTGTGCCGCGTTGCTGCCACGACGGTACTCATATTCCATAATTACTCGAATTTTTAACGTATCCATGATGACGAAAAAGATTGAAATGCGATGAAAATGTAACACTAATCAATAAACAAATGACTACTTTTGGAAAAAAAAATCCATGTTTTTAAAATAAAATTAATTTGAAATTAGAATTCTTAGCCAAACAAAAATTATTTTGATTTGAAATGGCCAGTACTGCAGAACGGCAATTTCATAGGTAAAGACCTAATATTAGAGTCTCTGAGGCATGTGTTAGATTATTTTTAGCAGCGGGACGCTATTTTAATAATAAATAATAATAAATAAACATTTATTGCAGAATCACTTCCATATTTATTAGTGTTAGTAACAATGTAAACTTATAAACTAGTGTTAGTAACATTTATTGTTAAGCTGCGTGAGGCCACCGATCCTGGGCAGTGTCTACTTGACTGCGTGGAGTTGTATTTACCGCCCAAGATCGGAGAGTCCCACCTATCAGCCAACGTTTGGGTAAGAGTGAACAAGCATCTTCTGGGCTTGCTTGTTCCATCGTAGACTTCATTCATCGCTCTGCAGCAGGCGAGGTGGAGGTCGAGAGCAGCGAGCTAATTGTGTACACACATTAAAAATGATAATTGATCGCATTTTCTTTCATTCTGACAGTTCAGCCACATTCATTGCGTTATTTACGTTGTTGAGCAGACGAATTTATAAAACCTATGAAGTGGATTAGAAATATCCTTCAAACTCTCGGATTGTGATAGAAAGTGTATCACGCAAGGTGCTGCTCCATTTCGCAAAAAAAAAAACAAAATTAAAAAGGGGTCATAATCTGTTACGCGATTATGTATTTTAGATATAGTAGGTACGTGCCACCAGCCGCCGCTGCCGTGCGTACCATAGATACAGAATGCGAGGGAGAAAATAGCCCGTAACTATGACTGGGTATGGATGATATTGGAACGTAAATCAATTTTGTACCCTATTTCTTGTAAGTTAAAATAGAACAAAAGCGAGTTTTAAATGACACAATACATCCAACACACACATACACACACTGATATATTCGGCTATATCCACGCAATAACTCTGCGTAAGAAATGGAAGACTATATAACGTACTGGCTGGAAGTATATCAGTGAGTGAGGACCCTAAAGTTTATGAAGAGTGCGGTCTGCGGTGATCCTTATTGGATCGAGTTTATTCGCTTGTCTTATCGGAAGGAACCGGGATGTAATGCGAAGGGATTTCTTAAGGTGATGACTAAGAGGAACTCTCGAATGGGTCGCCACGCGTGCCTTTTGGCTGATTGATGGAAAGTCGTCTCACTGCTGGATAAAAAATAGGTTTGTACGAACTGTGGTCAAAAGTTGATAGAAATTATTTTAATAAATAACATATTAAACTTTGTTCTCAATACATTGGCATTGAGTTATCTTTGTTTTATCAAGGCGAATGTAAATTATTTTGAAACAACTGTAAATTATTGCTTATTATGGAATACCTGTGACTTTCGAAGTACGCAATATACTCGAAGAATTATTGATATTGAACTATCGTTATTCAAATCACATCTTTCATATTATAAACAAAACACACACACACATACACACACACACACACACACACCCCCACACACACACCCCCACCCAGACACATCACATCTCTCATACTTGTTATTAAAATAAAAAAAACTTTTATACTTAAAGCGCGATAATAGCATTATTTAACATGACTATAACATTGTTTTAGCAAATGATTTGAATGTCAATACAGCTTAGAAGCCACTGTTTAACATTCAGTGTCGGCCGCTGAAGCTTTACAAAATATTTTTTTATGTTTTTATTTCCCTGTTCTTCAGAGAAGCGTGAACAACATGCTTCCGAACTTTTTAATTACAAGTGAAACAATGGCGGGCGTGTTGCGGGGGATGTATTGTCTGCCACGTCGTCGCTTCGTGACCGCGGAGCCAGGAATTGATGGATGCAGAAGTTTCACTTTGGAAGATAGCTGCACACTCAGTTGTTGTCACCAAAGATGTTTAGTGATGACGACCAGTGCATGCGCATAAGATAGCATTTGGCATCGAACTGAAACACGAGCTTCATCTACAAAGATTGAATAGGAAAGTTGTGTAAGAACGTAAAAATCATGTCAAGCTATACCTACTTAGGTAAGTACTTTAACACAAGTTTCCCGCCTCAACAAGAAGCGCTTTAACGATATTGCAACAATTTTTATTATTCATCGTATCCAGTGAACGTTTGTTTTTACTCCATAATTCAACCAGCACGTTTCCAGAATAGAATCCTAATTATCCAGTCGGGAAATTAGGATTCTATTCTGTGCTCTAATCTGTAGACTTGTAGGACTTCAGCGCGGGATGCAAAGCCGAGCGAAATATTAGGTTTGACTTTCAACGTCCTACATCTTTTGACAGGCGACAATATAATTAATTAAAAGCTTTTATAATAATTAACGTTTTTTCCGACTGTCCGCCTCTCTGTCTATCTGTCTATCTCTAAATTCAAGCATTAATTACGTAGACTTAACTTATACATTAAATAGATTTATTTTGTACTAAAACCGGCAATTAAGGATGTAAGCTGGGAGGAATACTGTCAAATAAATTTCGTCTCTCAGATTCGTGCTGCGACCCGTAAATCCAATTAATTGCATAAAGCTGCTTGCACTGCAAGTGCCGAGGCTGTGTAGCGGGGGTTCGGCTCCAGTTTGCGTACATTTTCGAGCCAAAATCATGATTCTGGATTAATAATGCATGTTCCTAGACTACGAACAGTTGTAACTATGAATGATTGGCTGAGAAATGATGTGATAAGGCAACGGTGCGGTTTAAAAGAAGATTTACCTAGTGGCAAAAACTGAAATGATCATGCTGAGATGGTTTGGTCATGTTGAGAGGATAACAAGAAGGTATTTAGAAGGCAGGTGTGAGGACGCCGGGAGGACGTATAGTGACCTCATTGGTGATGTTCTTCAGAAAGGACAGGTGCGTAGTAACCGGCGTGCGTATATGAACAGATGTAGATATGAACGTAAACGAAGCAGAAGGTAAGGATCGTAACAGGTGGTGTTCTATAGTCTCTGCCTACCCCTACGGGAAGAAGGCGCGAGTCTATGTATGTACACATGTTCTACTTATCTACGCAACCTATCGTGGGTTCTCAAGAAAGGGATAATAAGTAGGTGCTCAATAAACACTACGCAGAGTAAATGTGCTTATGAGTGCGGGTGAACCGTTTGCCGGCCGCGGTCGCTACCGGAGCGGCGGGCTGTGCAGATAAGTAGGGTTGGTGATGTGAATAGATCGCATTTCAACTTTGCAGAGCTTTTAATCACGACGGTAACTTTTTGTTCCTACACTTATACAATTGGCTACCTACATACAACATATGGAGCTCCTCAATTATATGGCGTACGTTTTTCGGTATCAATAAGTACTACAGGTAAAGTTTTATATGAGGCCAAGCCGTGGCCTTGTGCCTTCTATAATATAGCGATTTTTTTCTAAAAATGTGCGGTTTGTGTTTATTCTAAAACTAGTTCCAGTACGTAATTAGGTTAACAGGGGAGTGGATTAGCAGCGCGCTGTTATCAGCCGTTATCAGTGGCAAATAGAGCAGCAACTTGTTACTGAGACTACAGCAAGTGCTGTTTACTGAGATACAGTATTAGCTAATAGTGAAACTTATTCTAGTGCATTATAGTAGCTGTACTGCGTTCTAATGATTATTCTTCATATTGAATGGCAAAATCGTAGAATACATTTTAGTCAGAAAAACAAAAGACCTATTACGTTCGGAGAAATGTATCTATCTAGGAATCATAAGGCAATTTTTAATCCACAATTTTGTGAGCTCAAAATGCTATCAAATGACAGGCAGTTAATATTAATACAGATCTTAGAGACTTACTACAAGCCTAGCATCACCTACCTAGAGTGATTCTGCGTATTTTGCATTAGAAATTCTTTTGCTCCAAAATCGCGGAAAAGATTTTGATGGACGCTAACATTAATATTGTATTCAACATTATCAGTGTTACAGGAATAGCAAGGTATATTTTCGAGTGTTACTGTAAACACAATAAAGCGGGTCACGCACGACTCCACATACATTTATTAACATTACCTCATCAGAGATACATAATATATTCGTTTGTACATTTCCTAAAAACATGGTCATGCTACTCTGGTACCGCAATTAATAATAATACACATTAGCCTGTTGTTCTGCCTCCTGATGAGATTTGTGTCGATGCGGAAGTAAACAACATTTCGGATGAGGGCACCTTAATGTGTTGCGTTGCTGTGGTGTCGGGGTGTAGGTAGGTGGCAGTAGGTTAACTTGGTGTGTTCTTCAGAATAGCAATTTATCCATACCCGACACACTTTCAGGGAGGATAATCACAACCTCTTTATCTTTTCTGTGAGGATAACTATGATCCTTGCGAGTTATGACCGATTCTGGAAACAATAAGGCCGCTCGTCCACGACGCTACTCAAAACGTGAAACAAACACAAAGAACTGATCAAACCAGCTGAAGATGTAAGTTCTCGAAATTGGAGTGAAACACAGACTTGTAATACATGTGATTCCTAGGTTAACAAAATTTAAAAAAATAATAAGCTAAATAAAAAAAACAAAAGCTGTCTGGCTATGTATGTACGATCTTTAATAAATACCAAATACATTAAAAACACTAAATTGCACGCTATTTAAAAAAAACTGTATGAACGGCTGAATAAAAATAATTTCTACTCCATTAGGGAGTTTCTTGATCATAAATAAGTAATAACTTCTACAAGTTTTAATATTTTTTTAAGCAAAACATGCGATCTCTTAATGTAATAATTATACCAACTTGGTATACCATGTTTTACGCAATAAATTATATAATTATTATTATTATAAACTAAGGTCTTAAAAACTCAAATCAGCACGCGACTTTGTAACGCTATCAACTAGTTTGTGATTGGTCACGTCGCGTGCGGGCTTCCAATACTTGTGCTGTGACATTCTAGCTACTCACTGGAGATTTGAGTTTGTAACTGGTTAGTGACTTTTGAGTAACGTCGTGGATGTGAGGCCGTATTCTACGCTCTGATCTGTCATAGATATAACAAATAAACTACTTTCTATCAGTAACAGTTAGTAAATCAAAACGATTTGCGTACAGTACCCACTGAAGAATTATTGGGTCAGGTCAGAGCATTTTATTTTCTATTCTTATGAAAAAACTAGCTTTTGCCAGCGGCTTCGCCCGCACGGATGTCGGAAAATATCCCACGAGAACGTACTCCTGCTACCGTAGTCACGGTAGCAGGAGTACGTTCTCGTGGGATATTTTTTTATATTAAGGAAGTCTCCTTCCTTATTCCTTGTCTTAGATTATAAAGGGAACCTCTGTGCAAAATTTCAGCTTTCTATGTCCAAGGGTTTGGGCTGGGCGTTGATGAGTCAGTCAGTCAGTCAGGACTTCTCTTTTTGTTATATTTAAATATATTAATTAATTATAGAATCCACAGTTTTCTTACTGTTTGATTTTATTTATTTATTTATCACACACGTTTCCTTTGCCATTACAGATATCAATAAATCTAATGCGACAAAGTAACTTAAAATACATTTTACTTAACTAGGTATCTATACCTTACATGCTACACATACACAGTACGTGGCCCTTGTGAACTCACCCAGTGCACAGGTGAATATGTCGATGGCCTCCGCCACCGTGTTGAGAGTGAGTAGCGCGCGAGTCAGCGGTGCGCGCCCCAGCAAGTTGGCGCGCACGCGGTACCGCCGGCAGCCGCGGCTTGCGCCGCCGCGCCACGTACATATCCGGTAAATTAAACCCTATTTCTGATATTATACCCGAGTTTTGTATACTACCCCTTAAAACTTTGAAAAGATACGTCGCCAGTGCCACTTCAAGCCTGATTTCTAATTTGTAGTAGCCCACCATGCCTAGACAGAACAAGGTAGGATACAGTAACGGGTATCCCGAGTATATCCCATACAGCTTTAAATAAATAAATCTAATGAATTTGTTCTGTATCCGTTCGAGCATATTTTTGTATTTGATTTCACTAGGGCTCCAGACGGCCGCATTATACTCCAGATTACTCCTCACAAGAGCCTAATACAAAGCCCTCAATGCACTGATGTTCGTGAAGTCATTTGCCTGACGCAGCACAAATCCCAGATTCGTGTACGCTTGTTTTCAAACGTGTACTACGTGTTTGCGAAACTGTAGATCACTGGTGAAGTGAATGCCTAAATCCTTAACCTCCATGACACGCTGCAGCGGCTCCCCGTCCATGATGTACTGGTGGTGTTGTGGGCTTCGTGTACGTGTGAATGAAAGCACCGAGCACTTTGATACATTAAAGTATAGCTTATTGCGGTGACACCACTCAGTGACCCTATCCAAGTCGTGCTGCAGCATGTCATGATCCGCAGTGTCTCTTATGACTGTAGATAACTTAAGGTCGTCAGCAAATAGCATGATGACCAAAAACAACAGTTAACAGTCGATAGTAATTTAACATCGAAGTCGATCTTTATGACGAGAGTTTATGACAGCTGATCAGTCAGTATGTTTCGGATACCAGGACGATACTACGAAGTAAGTATACAGATAGGTTTCGCTATCCTCGTATATAGCTTCGTATTGATTTAATATAAAACGCGGCCGCGGATATGTGGCGTCGTTTCGCGGAATAAGGAACGTTTAAGAAAGAACGTTTGAATAAACAAAGTGGTGAGAAACTTTAAAATCAATATCTCTGAATTTTCATTGTCATTGTAATAAACCCATTATTTATATCTTTCAGTGTTTACCCAACTGCGCTATGAGTCGCAGCCAGCTCTCCGTATTAAATTACATTATTTGATGATATAGGTACGTAATAAACATCTGTTTTCAATAGTGATCGTATTTGTCTGTAAATGCTGAAACTATTATATTATAGACCAAGTATCATCAGATTCGTTGCATAAAGTGCTTTTGACCTATTGCTAAAATCTTCCACAGTATCCCGTCCCCCTCACACAGATCAATTGTCAATGGTTCGAAACAATGGACTTGTTCGAACATCTCACACATTAGCCGGTACCGCTATTACGACTTTAACTTTAATCAACCTAATTGCTCGTTCCCTTAATTATATAGCGCCGGATTACATTAATGTTATGGTTATTTGCTCTTGTGTTTTAGGATTACGCCATTTATGGAATGTACGGTAATTAAAATTTAATTTTATTGTGAACAATAAAAATAATTTTATTATCCGACACGGTATTGTAGGTAATGACAAATGGAACCCGTGCTAAGTGGTATTGTATTGCTGAGGTACGAGCCACCCGTAGCGACCGCGTAGCGCTACGCCGCGCCGCATGTGAGCCTCTACGAATGTGCGTAGGCGTGTGCTACGGTCTACGAATCACTTGAAAAAGTAATATTATTATGAAACTAGCTTATGCCCATGGCTTCGCCCGCGTGGATGTCGGGAAATATCCTACGGGAACGTACTACTGGGAATTCCTTCCTTATCGTCTTCTTGTTTTGTCTTCTTGTTAAAATTTCAGCTTTCTAGGTCCAAGGGTTTAGGGCTGGGCATTGATGAGTCAGTCAATCAGTCAGTCAGTCAGGACTTCTCTTTTTATTTATATATGTCGGAACGTGAAAAGTGTGTGTCAGCTCCGACGCCGACTGGAGTTTACTCCTGTTTTTTGTGCCGACTTTCTATTTTTCGGTCATTTCTGTCGGGCAGGGTTTCTTCAATGCACCAATGCTATACATAAAGCAACTTTAAGGTATAAAGGCACTCGTCATTCCTCCCCGTCTCCCTCTAAGCCTCCTCTCACCCCTCCTCCTCTCCCTCTAATCCTCCTCTCACCTCTCTCCCCTTCTCTCCCGTTTCACCCTCCTCTATCATCCCCCTCACCGCCCCCTCTCAACCCCTCACCCATCCCATCCCCTCTCCCTCTCACCGCCTCACCACATCCCTTTCCCACTAACCACCCCTACCCCTTTTATCTCCCTCTCACCCCTCTGCCTCTCCCTCTTATCCTCCTCTCCCCTCCTCCCTTCCCTCCCCTCTCACCCACGCTCCTATATCATCCCCCTCACCGCTCCCTCTCACCCACCCTTTCCCCTCTCCCTCTCACCCCCTCACCACAACCCCTTCCCGCTATCTTGCCCCTCAAACTCAAACTCAAACTCAAAGCATTTATTTCAAATAAACCAATTACAGGCACTTTTGAATTGTCAATGGGTCGGTCAGTCAGAAAGATGAAGCTAGTTGCCCATTCCAAAGCGTAGTAGATCCCTATGGAGAAGAACGGGCAAGAAACTCCACGGACACTCTTTTAAATCATAATATTTTTACAAAATATTGGTTACATCGTTCATGTTGAAAATATACATGTGAGAACCCCCTCCCCCTTTTACCCCCTCTCCCAACCCTTCACCGTTTTCCCCTCCCCCACTACCCTCGCCAACTCATCCCCCCCTCCCTCCTCTCCATACCCTCCCCACTCACTACACCCGCCTCTAACTACAACCTCCTATCCCTCTTCACCTCTTCCCGCTCTCCAATCAAACAGTCAACTCAATCTCTCTTCAATGAATCAGTGCTATACAAAAAGCAACTTTCAGGTGTAAAGGCACTCGTCGCTCCCCCTGTCTTACCCCTCCCCCTGTCCCTCTAACCCCCCTCTCACCCTTCCTCCTCTACCTCCATCCCCTCTCACCCATCTCTCCTTCCCACCTCTCACCACCTCCTCTCACCCCTTTAAACTCCCTCACCACCCCCTCTCACCCCCTCACCCTCCCTATCCACATCCCCCTTTTTCTCTTACCCCCCTCACCACATCCCCTTCCCGCTATCCTCCCCCTTTACAAGTTTCTCCTCTCCTTCTACCCTCAATAACTCCTCTTCTTCCCCTCTTCCCCCTCTCCACCTCCTTCCCCCTCACACTCTCTTATCCCTCTCCTCCTCCCTTGATCATCCTCCCCTTCTCCCTCCTCACCACACTCTCCCCTTCCTCCTTGCCCTCCTCGGTACCCCTCCCCTTCCCACATTCATCACCCCCTCCCCTGCTCCCCTCACCCTCTACCCTTCCTTCTGGAGGAAAAACTATGAATGACAAATTTTATTACTTGCTCAGGCAAGTATTTGTGCCAAGTTTCAAGTTAATTAACTAAATTATTAAGACATTTCATATACCTAAACCATATTCCCTGTTTTCACCCCCACAAGGGTGGAATTTAAAAAGAACCGTTTGGGATTTTTCCGTAATTTGACTGAAAGATTATTACCACCAATTTTCGAGTTAATCAAGCCCCACAGTAAAACTTGCCCTGTAAAATTGACTACCCCTCTTCACCCCCTTAGGGGTAGATTTTCGAAAAACCCTGATACACGTTATTCTTCATTTTTGACCTCAAGTATAAATACTGAATTTTGAGTTAATCGGACCGCGCGTTAAAATTACTCCATACAAACTTTGACACCCCCGAAATCTCTTTTTAGGGGGTAGTTTAGGAAAACTAAAAATGACAAACTTTATTATTTACTTAGATAAATATTCCAAGTTTCAAGTCTATTAACTCAAGGAATAATATTTTTCATATAAACTTTGGACCCCCGTTTCACCCCCTTAGAGGGTCAATTTTGAAAAATCCTTTCTTAGTGCACCTCTAGACCTCATAAGGAAGGAACTTACGTGCCAAATTTGAAATCTCTAGACCCAACGGTTTGGGCTGTGCTTTGATATGTCAGTCAGTCAGTTTCTTCTTTTATATATTTAGAAGATGGTGCTCGTATGTTGTTAGACACTAGATTAATTATACAGCCTATGAAATGTAACCTCACACACAATTCTATAGAAAGATTAACTGCTTATTATTTTTTAACAAAGAGTCTTTTGTAAAAATGAATACGTACTTCATAAACAGCAGAACAGTTTTAGCATCGCGTTAATATAGCTAGGTGTGAGTTTTTGTTTATTTGATTAATTATCTTCTGCCAGCAGCTCAGTTCCATCAATCATTCGAGTAATATTTCGTTTGTGTGAAATCGTAAGATCAACATTCACTGGTCCTCATGAATAACTAGAGGAAACCAGACTAACTTGAACTGCTGTTCCTCAAGGCCTTAGGCGATCTATTGAATTACTAATTCTGAACAGATTTTATTAAAACGTTTCACCAACATATTTTTTTGCTGAAAATGTTGGGAAATTTTATCGAACATGACTTTGAATGTTTTAATCCGTAAAGATGAAGCGGAAAAATAATTAGTGTTCTTATTAAATTAGCAAAACCGTTACAGTTCTTGAGAGTAAATAAAAATTCTTATATAAAAATGATAAATCAGAACTTGAAATATTAATGTTGTAATACCGCAGGGCAAATACCTTTTCTCAAAGAGCCAATAAGATGTTGTGTCGTATTCAAATACAACTTAAGTATAACTTTTCTTATAAACTAAAAAAAGCTTCAACAATTACAAAACGATGTCATAGCGATGACCTTTATCCGTCATTTCAAAAATTTTTAATTTTTTAACAACACTATTTTTACCAAACATCTTGGTCCCTCCAAAGCGTGACAAAGCAAGCACGTCTTCACCGCGTCACGTTCCAGAGGGTCTATTGTAAAAGCTATAGAAAACCTTAACAAAAACATGCGGCCACAGTTTTAGCACAATTTGAAAATATTAGCGCAGACATTGAGGGACACTCGCCGACTGAAGTGTTTGCTCTGACGAAGAAGTACAGTCGCGGACTCGAGTGGCTCCAATAAAAACTCCGCTAATGTAAACGCAGTTGACATTTGTCAGGTAAGGTGACACTTGCGATTGTAACAGTCTGCCACTTTGGATGATTTTTGTGGACTTCTTGTTTTAATATTTTCTTTTTAAATTAGCTGACGTGGTATCAAGTAACTTTGAAGATACTTTTCTTATTATAATTTCTTATTATTTATTTCTTTTCCTAATATCTTTTTACATCATTACCAAGTATGAGCACTTTGTTGCATCTTGCTGTAAAATTATATTATGTGACGGCGCTTCAATATTTAAAAATTAGTGTTAGTTAGATTTCATGGATGTCGCTATTGGTTTAAAGTGTCATGAACATGAATGATCTGTGTCTGCTACGTCATCCGAACACACGACACTCTGATACAACACCGAGCGATAGTGTGCATTGAAGCGACGACTTACAGCACAATACTAATAGTACAAGTAAGATTCACTCCGCAAAATCATTTAAATAAATAGCGACTCTTAGCTACGACACAATAAAGTGCAATTCAGATCGCACAGCGTTAATTACCTACAGTTATATTCACCTAGAAGTTGCCTCTCTTTTTATCGCATAACTCTTATACCTTCTGAGTCGTTAGGGTCGTGTTCTTTTAGGTCGCGGCGCTTGAGTGAGTGTTGAACTAACGAGCGAGCCGGCCGGTGCGCGGCAGCCCACACTGAATTAGCTCGACAAGTCGAGCCCGCCGCGTACTTGTAACTTCATACCTAAAATGCGGAGTGCGCCTGGCCTGCTTACAGGCAGTATGATTTGAGACTCGGTCGGGATCGCACAGATGTGCTACGCGTTTGGTGGAGTGTCTTAACCGTTTTCTACCTACTTCATTATTTTATATAACTAGTGCCTCTGTTTTCTTCGCAAGTAAATACCAAACTTCGTAAATAAACACCAAAGAGAAACAAAATAACAAGCAATACCAAGTATTATTCATGGTCATGTCTTGCTTATGCAATAAGTACCAGAACTTTTATGTTTCAAACCTTGCACTTTATTTTAACAATATAAGTAACCTTCGCAAAGCGCTCGCGATGCATTTTTAAACGACTTCTAAAAAAGGAGGTTTCTCAATTCAACCGTATATGTATATTTTTTTTTTACTTTTTTTTATGTGTTTTCGCGGATAACTTCGTCGTTTATGAACCGATTTTAATGATTCTTTTTTTTTATGTATAGGAAATATCACAGGGGTGATACCATGATAAAGAAACCAGGATCTGATGATGGTATCCCAGAGAAATCAAGGGGAACCTTCAAATATTATAGGCACACCTATAGCGGTTTGGCTATTTTTTATAGTAACTTGTGCATTTGCTCCCAAAAACACCATTCAGTGAAGTGGAACTGATGAGGAAGACCACAGATGGCCATCGAAACTGCTCAATAATTCGTATTTCATGGATTGCGATTAAATTATTACTAAGCAATTTATGCTCGTCACAATACATATGTTGAAGTGGAGCTGATGGTGACTTCACCATCAGTTCCAGCTCTCCTGGTTCCTTACTAGGAGAACTCTTCAACAATTAACGTCCTTGTATCGGGAAAAGCAATGTGTACTAATATTATAAAGAGGAAAGATTTTTTTGTTTGTTTGTTTGTACCGAATAGGCTCCGAAACTGCTGGATCGATTTTAACCATTTTTTCACCAGTAGAAAACTAATTTATCAGTAACGGGGGTTTTTATAGGCTATAATTTATTTTCAAAAAATTTAGAGATCCTTAAGAAAATTGCAATAAGTAACCCTAAGAAGCAAAATTTTGCCTATAAAATTCATTATTTGGCGTGCGCTGAGAAAACTATTGATGATACATAAAAAGTATGTATAACATAATTAAAGTAATCATTATTACCTTCAAAAAAGTCCGCGAGGCAATATATCTAACTGTCATAGTTAATTCACAATAGCAGCTTTTGTGTTCTAAAATTTAATTAGATCGCCGGTAGAAACAAAAGTTGGTTACATTCGTATCGTAGTATTAATTCTTATTCAAATAAATAGTTTTATCATCAAGGGTATTTATGTAGCAGTAAAATACTTTTTAATTCATTCGAATTGGACATTTAATTTCGAAGTTATCACGAGTATAAAAATGCTACACGCGTTCCATTGACGTCGCGAAGCCGCGCCGCGATTAACTCGAAGCTCAGTATTTTTACGAGTATACTTGAGACCAAAAATGAAGAATAACGCGTATCAGGGTTTTTCGAAAATCTACCCATAAGGGGGTGAAAAGGTTTAGTAAATTTTTCAGGGGAGGATTTTACTGCGGGGCTTGATTAACTCGAATATTGGTAAAATAGTCTTTCAGTCAAGTTATGGAAAAACCGAAACGATTTTTTAAAATTTCACTCCTGTGGGCATGAAAACAGGGTATACATTTTATATGAAAAATCTAATTCATTTGGTTAATTAACTGGAAACTTGGCACAGATACTTGCCTAAGTAAGTAATAAAGTTTGTCATTAATAGTTTTTCAAAACTACCCTGGAGGGAGGGTTAGAGGGGAGGGGGGAAGCAGAGGGGAGAAGGGGAAGGGGTGGGTGAGGGGAGAGAGAGGGGATGGGGTGGTCAGGAGGGACAGGGGAGGAGGATAGGAGCAGGAGTTGGTGAGGAGAGGAAGGATAGGTGAGGGGTGAGGGGGAGAGGGAGGGGACGAGGTAGTGAAGGACAGAGGGGGAAGGGGAAGTAGTGAAGGGGGTGTGAGAGTGGGTGAGAGGGGGAGGTGGTGAACAAACGTACTAATCTCTGGAACTGCCACCAGTCGGACTTTAAAAAATCTTTTTGCATTTTATAGCCCAAATCTAAAGGAAGGCTATTAGGCATATTTAACATCACTCTAGGACCTTTACGTGGCGTGCTAAAAGAAAATAAAGCCAGAAAAAACGCTAAGCGAAAACGAAGTAATAGCGCGGGCAGGCAATGCGATGCGACGCCGACGGGGTGGGTCGGGGGAACAAGAAATTTCACGCGGACGAAGTCGCGGGCAGTAGCTAGTCTATATCTATAAAAGGAAAGCGTGACTGACTGACTGACTGACTGACTGATCTATCAACACACAGCTCAAACCACTGAACGGATTGAGCTGAAATTTGGCACACAGATAGCTATTATGACCTAGGCATCCGCTAAGAAGGGGTTTTAAGAAATTCGACCTTTAAGGGGATGAAAAGGGGTGATATTGTTTGTATGAAAAATCTTATTCCTTGGGTTAATAAACTTGAAACTTAGCCCGAATATTTATCTAAGTAAATCATGATTTGTGTGATTTTTGTTTTTCTAAACTACCCCCTAAAGGGGAATTGGGGGGTGTCAAAGTTTGTATGGAGTAATTTTAACGCGCGATCCGATTAACTCAAAACTCAGTATTTATACTTAAAACCAAAAATAAAGAATAATTTGTATCAGGGTTTTTCGAAAATCTACCTCTAACGGGGTGAAAAGGGGTAGTCAATTTCACAGGGGAGGATTTTATTGTTTGGCTTGATTAACTCGAAAATTGGTGTAAATAATCTTTAAGTCAAGCGATGGAAACATCTCCATCGATTTTTTTAAATTCCACCTCGTGGGGGTGAAAACACGAAATACAATTTACATGAAAAATTTTATATATTTGGTTAATTAACTTGAAACTTGGCACAAATGCTTGCCTAAGTGAGTAATATATAAGTTTGTCATCATTAGTTTTTCAAAATTAGGTACCCCTCAAAGAGAGGTTTAGGGATGTTAAAGTTTGTATGGAAGAATTTTAAAGCACAGTCCGATTAACTCGAAACTCAGTATTTATACATTTGACATAAAATTAACATAAGATTTTGGGTTTTTTGAAAATCGATCCCTGAAGAGGCAAAAAAGGGTAATTATTTTTTTTATTGGAGCATTTTACTGCGTAGCTTTATTTACTCACACAATTTTATAAAATAATCTTTGAGTCAAGTTATGGAAATGAATCAAACCAAAATCCAAACGAATTTTCAAAGTTCCACTCCTGTGGGGGTGAAAAGAGGGTATACGGTTTATATTAAAAATCTTATTCCTTTGGTTAATAAACTTGAAACTTGGCAATATTTGCTTCAGTAAATAATAAAGATTGAATATTTTAGTTTTTTAAATACAACCCCTCACAGAGTATATTTCAGGGGGTGTCAAAATTAGCAAGGAAAATTTTTAACGCGCTGTCGGATTAACTTGAAAGTCGGTACTATATAGTCTGGCAGTTTCAGTAAAAGTACTGAAACAAGAAAGAACATTTGGGTAGGCCGCATAAAGATGCGGCCTACCCAAATGTTCTTTCTTTGATATTGTTCGTCGAGTCGTTGAGCTTCTTAGGTACTGAGTTGAGCTATACGATTACTGAGTCTGACAAATGCTTGCACTGACTGGACGGGTCCACTCAAATTTGTGTGATCCTTTTCTCAAACCATTCAAACCATTTCTGACGCTCATCTACATGGTCCTCACATAATCTGACTAAGATTATGTTGGGACTTTGAAAAGAGACTTTGATCCCTGAGCTTGTTTTGCCATTTTTCTCAGGGGTAGTCAGATAGGAATTATGTCGACTCCATTTAGTTTACTTTTCTTTCTTAATATGACTTTTAAAAGTGATTCCGATATCCTGTTTACAGAATAAACTTCATTATAAATCCTACTAATATTATAAATTCGAAAGTAACTCTGTCTGTATGTTACCTTTTCACGCAACCACTGAGCGGATTTAGATAAAATTTGGCATAGATGGCATCTTAGGAAAGGACATAGGCTACATTTTGTTTTAAAATTAAACCTAAAGAGAGTAATATAATAGGGTATGAAAGTTTGTATGGGAAACCTAGCATTTCATAGGATAGGGAGCTTTTGGTAAGAAATAAAAAACTACGTGTGTCACCGTTTTTTCAAGGGGGTAAAATATGGGATGATTTTAAAATTCACAGGTAATATTGATACTTTTGTGTAGGTAATTACCTATTTTGAAGAGATTTAAAGGATTGGAAGGATTGGATTGGATTGGATTGGAGTCCGTAGCTTGAGATAACATTTAGTCTTTATTTCGTTAAAGTCGGTCTACTCGGTCAAATGTTATTACAATTTACAGTCATAAAAATAACGTGGCTAACACGTCACACATTCACTTACGGGCTATGGGGTCAGCGGTAGTCAGTCACAAAAATTAATGATGATCATATTAAAATGAATAATTATGATTTTAGGCCCACTAGCACCAAAAATCACAAAATACGTTGAGCGCTAAACGAATATTTGTCATTGTTCTATTTCTGTTAATTTTGAAGTTGTCAGGGATGGAATGATATTTTAAACATGTTCAGCGCTAACTGTATTTATGGTTTTTGGTGCAAGCGGGCCTGGGAATCATAAAAACCTGTTTTATGTATAAAAAAGATTATTTGAATTTATTATTTGTCTCTCTGTCTATTTGTTACCTTTTCACGCCTTAACGGATGACCTGGGTTCGAACATAGGATAATTCTTATTCCAGTAGTACGTTCCCCTGGGATAATTTCCGAGTTACACGCGAGCGAAGCCGCGGGCAAAAGCTAGTATTTTATAAAAGGTGATGAACAGTTGACATTAGGCTATTTTAACTTAGATAAATTACAGACTTACCCACTAAAAAGTGAAAAATAAAAAACTTTTACAAAAAAAAACAACCGATTTCAAAAAAATACTACAAAGTGAAAAATAATTTTAATTTCGGAAGTCGGTGGCAAAAAGCTAAAATACAGATCCAAAGACACCGACTTCCGAAATTAAAATTACTTTTCACTTTGTAGTATTTTTTTTTTGAAGTCGGTTGTTTTTTTTTTTGTAAAAAAGTTTTTTTTTATATATACTTAAAACACTATAAATGAGCAATAAAATCACCCGTCAATATGAGCAATGCTTGCAACACATGTTATTATTTGTGTCGGTTCTATTAATACGTTACATATGTTTCAGGGTTGTTCCAGTTCTGGTTACACTTGTCGAAGCTAACGTGTTGTAGATTGTATGTAAGATATCGGTAACGAGTGGACACACACACACAGGACCTACAAGAATTCTGAAATGTCTCGTCTTGATGTAGTAGAAACGTACACACAGGTTCGTTCATCAACTTGGTGCCGGCAAACTCGCGCAAGTTCAAATCCGAGGTAGCGCTGCTTATCAGTTTTTTTGTTTATTTCGCAAAAACATTTTGTAATAAGTAAGAAGCAACACGATGGAATAGAAGAACATTTAAGTGTTGATTAGTGACGTAGTGTCTGTCTAGTTAGATCGGAGGTATTAAGATCGTTTTATAAGAGACATATACGTACAAAGAAGTACTTAATTCGCGCTGAATAAAACTTTATTCAGCGCGAATTAAGTACTTCTCACATACATACATGACATTGACATTCTTCTTACATGACATTGTTGACAACTTCCAGGTAGTTACAAACTGTGTATTAACATTTTTTATTTATTTTAAATTGATAGACCGTAACCAATTACACTATTATAACATTAATATATGTAACACAGTCATGCATTCTTCTCACAAAAGTTCAAAAATTCTGACAGTATCATCTTCCATTCAGTCGCAAACATATCAAGATCTGTGTTTGAGTTCAGGAGAGCGTTAACAGCGGCTAATGTCCGAGGAATAGGTGACTTGGAGCGTGCAACAGTATGGCAAGTTGGAACAGCCAGTATGCGGTGTTTTCTGCTACGATAGTAATTGTCTGGGACTAATATATTGCAGATTTCATTATGCAGATCAGGAACATCAATAATCCTCCTAAGAATTTTAAATATTACAGTCAACTCATCGCGCGACCGTCTTATTTCAAGAGAATTTAAACTTATATAGGCAACCCAGCAGGAATTTAGTGGGATACAAGAGAGGATAGTACAAAGGCTTGTAGAGGTATCTAAGGGATGCTTTTTGAACTTTTTCTAAAGCTAACGCATACTGCTTCTCAAAAGGATTCCATCCGCACGCACTAGACTCAAGTTTGCTACGGACCAATGCCCCACAAACAAGCTTGTAGAAGTCACGACAGTTCCTTAAAACAAAGCCGCGGCGCCTGAAGGACTCCTTAGCAGTGGATGTGAAGATGTGGTCGTGAAAAGTGAGCTTACGGTCGAATATGACTCACAGGTCTTTCATGGAATCAGTTCTTAACATGTTTGATGACAGTATTTCATGCTTCTTCTTCTGGTTCTGTTTAATGTAATTTCCTGATTTCCGTCATTTCCAATTCGCAAACATGTCAGCCATGATACACATTACTGAAATTCGCTTTAGCACTGACAGCTCAAGGTATGATGTACACAGAATCTAATGTGTTTGCTTTACCTGTACTGCGCAGGATCTACCTGCCACAAAATGCTCTCATTGAAATGTTAAGTATGTTTATCTTGTACCGCTATTTAGTCTAGCCTGGAAAGTGGAGCAGTGAATTGTTTTGGAGACATTCTCGGGAGGCGTTTGAGTCTCAAAATATTGTACCGTAAATTATTGTATTAGCTTTTATCAATCGTAACCTTTTGAAATTCCTAGATCTAGATCCTTTCAAAATATCCTGAAAGTATTAACACTTTTAAAGGCTGAGAGGGCAAGTTTATGCTAGCAAAACAAAGCAGTTTTTGAAAATGTTAGCTTGTATAATTTTTTTTTTGTTTTAATTATTATTGGTGGCTCGCGTTTGACGACTAGCTCACACACAAAACACTATGACTATTTAACAATTCCTTACTTCGAAACAACGTCAATTCTTTGAGCTAATCACGAGATCTGCTATAGCGTATTCTCTGTGACACAATGAACGGAACCGCCTATAGCTACATAACAAGGGGCTTCTACAAGACACGATGCTGACGCGGTTTGCACGTGGTAAGATATATGCGGGGAATCATACACAATTGGGCCCCTGATGGTACCCGATGATACACGCTTGCCTAGACATAACCTCCGTTGTTTTACCATATTTAACGGTCGGTAAGTAAGTGTTAATATGTAATAGGTAATACGGGCTGGTATCCGCAACTCCACATCAATGCGCGTATTTTGCGTATGGGTGGGAAAATCGACTATTCGATCCACCCCAGCTCCTCAAAGAAGGCCAGCAGCGCCTTGATATTACTGACAACCTCACGGAGGGTACCTACGGTTACCGAAGTACTTTGTCCTGTATGCGACGACCGCCGGGCAGTTTAGAAGCACATAAGCTGTGTCTCGTCGTCCTTCATGCAGGCCCTGCACAGCGGATTGTCTGCGACTCCTATAAATAATAATAAAAATCTTTATTTATCCAAAAACATACAGAGTTCGACGTACAGGTTGACATTTCGTTTGACACAAAATAACAACAACAACACACGCGCACGCGCACGCGTTTTCATGATGACAAAGAGGTGTTTATTAATTGACCCATGGCCAGTTAAAGCAGCTGTAACTGTACGCAGCTGTTGTTTAGTTAGACGGAGAGCCTGTTTCGTGAGGCGGCCATCAATTGTAGGGAGTGCTTCCTTAGCCTGCCTACACTCACTCTCTAAGTAAGTGTTATGAAGTTACGGGTAAACATCATAAGTTTTCCTAGTAAGGTTCCACTTGTAGACGCGAGTTTTATAATTAATTAATCGTTTGAGACGAGAATATCCGCGGGGAGCGTGAAGCTGAAGGCTTGTACAACAGATGTCTTTGAAGTGCTTTCCAACGAATCTATTTTTATAAGCGAAATGTTAACGAAAATATATTATTTTCATCAGAATTCCCTTAAATAATTTTGCCGTTTCTAACGAATTAATTTCAAGCAGTCCTTGATTAAGATGAGGAATGTATTTAATCTCCTTGAATAAAATCTAGATGCCTTTCGGACAATTTTGGTTATTTCGTTTTTTAAATTGTTTCAACGATAAAGTATATAAGTATCTACTTTGTTATGTAATTATATTTAATTTTATGTTGTTTATCGGTGTGTTCGGCTGTACATTCTCTGTTCTTCATTGAAGCTTATTGAATCAAATCGAGCAAATGATTGAATAAACAAAGTCTGTGAAAGTTAAATTACGAAGAAGATTGGGGTAATTCGATCTGCATAAAAGATTTGGAGCTTGTGTTTTAATTAACTAGTTCAATTGAGATAAGAATTTAAAAAAAAATATTTTCTATTATCCTTTAACCTTTTCTAAGTGCACAGTCAAATGTAACCTATAATATATTGAATATTTACACCAAGTATGTGTTTATACCAATTATTCGATTTAACCAGGCACGTGAACAGTGACCCCGTTGGGACCAGGACGAAAATTTCAAATGTACAGTGTGCCGAAAATGGATCCTGGATTTTTTTTTTTGTGGACAGCGCACGCTGTTTTATCTTTTTGTTTTTTTTTAATGCAGCTACAGCCGTCGTCCTTGTATTGAAAGCCATTGAAATTCCTGATATTTTGGTTAGATGGCGTTGGTTGCAGGAGGCATGACAAAATATTGAGTAACATGTATACAACTGCAGCGCAGCGCGGAGGCCTGACGCGGGTGACGTTTTTACCGAGATTATTATTTGTACTACAAAACTTTGGAAGAACAATGGTAATTATTATGTTGTCATTTGATGCAAACTGACTTAGACTATATTTTAAGAAAAAAAAAAAAAACTATCGCTTTAGAGTTTGCCTACTTAAGTAGAATCAGAATAATCCCCAATTCACTGAAACCTACTATAGATATAGTACTTGCCAATTCAATACCTAAACCACCTTTTTCCACGGTCACTTGGTCGTCATGGCAACCGTGCAGTGAACCACGAGAAATGGCGCCACATGGCGACCAACTTTTAATTGCACTCCACCAGCCTTATATCACAACACGTTTCAATTTGTTCGGTTTTCACACCCTACTGATATTTAGAAAGATTGCTTTGTTAGACGTTCATACAGAAGTCTTCCTTTTGATCTAGCATATAAGGATCAATATGGCAATGGCAACTGCAAACCATCGAAGCGAGATTTCTGCCACACGTTATTCTGACGACAGCTATTTGTTGTATTATAGTTTTGCTCCTGAGTCACAGAAAATCTGCGAGAAATTATATTTGTGTCTCACATAGAGGGCAATAACTGTGTGAAAAAGGCAATATCACAATAATATTAAGAATAATCAGATTGCTGGATTGCTTTCACGTCTTGACTCAAACACGATTATCCAAAACGTTAGTTACGAGCTGAGATAACTCTATTACGATATCTTAACAGCCAAACAAACAGTTAGCTTCTCAATCCCCGCAAGTCTGTGGGGGAAGGGGGGGAAGGGGGGAGGAAGGACTCAAATAATTTTTAATTAAACATGAATAAGCCTCTTTACACGCGGAAGCTTAAATCTCGCGATTCCATTTTAATAAACTGGAGATTGGCCACCGAGTGCCTAAAGTTTGAGATTTTGATGCTAAATTAACTGGAAGAAATAATAAATAAATTGGATTTAAATAACATAAGGAAACTGAAGTAATCGAGATAAATTAACGTTATGATTTATAAATATTTAGGTCGGCTTTAGGGTACTACACCAAACATTCTCGACGTGAAATTCCTCAGGATTTGTTACTACGGCAACCGTTAGTTAGTAACAGGGCAAAGGCAACATCCGACTCGATAGGAAACACCATTCCTTCAAATTGTAACTGAAGATTGAACCCATCCAATAAGTTTATTTATTTATAGCAAGGCGGAGTGCCTACGACGTATTTACAAGGATAGTAACAATAGGTTTAATCACGACTCGCTGTGTTCTACATCAAAGTCGTCATTCAAAATTCAAACATGGCAATCCTCCAATGCCCAATTTATCTCCCATCTGCCTGATCCTTTACGTCACGCGCGCAATCATACATGGAACGGGTAACAATGTGAACTTTCTTCTATGTTCGGCTTATGCTGTGTTATATTCATCTATATTTATCAGTACAGTACAGCGATGGCGTTCCGTGTTTGCGGCTTTGTTGAATTGCAAACAAGTATCGGTTCTGAGAACAACCGCTGTGGAAGTTTAGTTGACTGAGAAAAAACATCGTTAAGTGTACCTGAAGTTATATAATTAATTTAGGTCGATGTACTTTTGCGAAGTATCGATGGAGGTGCGGTGCGGGGTTTCATAAATAAGTGTAAGCGGGCCCTAAGGGCTACGTTCACTGCTGCTGTATTAGATTTAAGTGAACAAAATATAAATATTCAATAGATTGTATTCATATACTATACACTTACTAGTACCCTACTGGACCTTTCTGCTAAAACTAGTCTCGAAACGACAATTGCTTCAGCACTTGAAAAAATTGCGAGATTATGCTAATTTTACTAACATTTGAAAATTTGACGTTTCTTTTGAAAAAAAATCCGTCAACAGACCTCTCGCCTAATAATTGTGCTAGAATAAAATATGAGAATACCTGAGTGACACCTGTGTAGTTATGTAGTTGCGGCGCGTGTAGGCGTTATCTAAAACGTGACACTTTCCAGTGAGTGCCCTCTGTCACGCTTGTCTACTCTGTGTCACTATTTAAAGTATCGGAGCGAAAATATGCCTCATTTGGCATTAGACAGAAACTGTCACACAGGCATGCATGCAGTGACAGAGACAACGCTCTACAACAATGCTGGGGAGTTTGTTGCGCCACTTCTTCCCAGCTAAAGCATTGGGAAGTATTGAAGGGCGGGTGTTTTGGGGAACTGTCTTATGTAATTTTGACATTCGAAAAGTGCTGATTCTCAGCTTAATTTGAATAAAATTTTGATTTTGAAATATCTTTTTCTCAAAGTCGGTGTCCCATAATACGAGTATGTACGGTCTAGTTCTGAACCCAATTACGCTGTTACAGATACAGAGTAGAGATGTGCCGATGGCAACCAGATCGTCGAAGACCAATGGACTGCCTGTCTCTAAAATATTACGAGTGTTGACATTTTCAAAGGCTTAACGTCTACTGATAACGAAAGAGTTGGCTTCATTTTCTGTATTTGTATTACTTTTTATGCCAACGGTATTTGTCGTGAATTAGCAAGAAACATTGACTCTGGAATTGTTGTTAATATAAACTTGTTAGCCCTGACAATTTCGGTAAGCAGTCCCTACAGTGCACCAGTGACCTACAGTCCGTCAGTCAAGATCCAGCCAGTCTGGACATAAAATATTACTGTTACTTACATGATTTTATATTTCAGTGCTCATTGAGGGTGTTCAAATATTATTATTTTTATGATGCCGTCTTTCAGTTACGTATAAGTTATTTTATTTTATCAAAGTTAGTCTCCGCTCCGACCTACATATTTACAATTTCATTAGAATATATTTATTGTAAGAACACAAACGTAAAATTGTTTGCTGTCTGAATAGATATTGACTATTTGATGTACGTTTTTTGTAGGTAATTTTTTTTTCAAAGGCATATTGTACTTTTGCTTTTGTACCGAAATAAATTAAATACGATTGGCATTTTCTGATAAATAAACTGCAGGTAGGCACAAAAAAAAACTAACTGTCCGCTTTTTAATTATAAATTAAATAATATATATTTAATAATAAAAGCGTGCGTCAAATAATATATTTATTTGCTCATTGTAGGTAGTAGGTACACACAGTCACAGTCTATGACTGCTAATACTTAAAAGTACAGTCCTACCAACTTATCTGTGAACTGAAAGAGGACGGCACCGTCGCGTCGATGCGTCGACACAATCGAATGACATGCGTCGGCACAATCGAATGACATGCGTCGACAAAATCGAATGAAATTTCAACATGACGGCCGTAGTTCCAATTTTCCCATTTCACAGATAAGTTGGTAGGAGTGTACATGACGCTGTTAGGGAACAGCAAGTATTACATTTAACTTATAGCTATTTATGTTATAATTAAAGTTAACATTATATTAGATACCTACATACTAGATCAATATGAAGATCACAAAATTAATTATTAAAAAAAAAATGTTTATTGAAGAAAAGCAAAAGTAGGTACTAACTGAAACAATGATAATTATACATATTTATAACTAGGTGGCTATGCTATGCACTAACTGAAAAAATGTTATATTTATAACTAGGTGGCTATGCTATGCACATTTGCTATGCTATATACATTAAAACCCTGATCTCCAAACTAGGGGTATCCCTGTACCTTACAGATCGGTGTCCCTCCGCAGCAGTCACAAGCCAATATTTGCAACTCATTGGTACAAAGCATTTCTTTAAATAGTTGAACGAAGAGAAAAATAGAAAAAAATAAATAAAATAAAATAAAAAACAACAATAAATATAATAAAAAATAATATAAAAAATGTTTTAATTTTTTTTTTTTCATTTTTTAAATCATGGCTGGCAACACCAACGTCAACAAACGTCTTGGAATTTGATTTTATGATATACAAATATTTTATCAGTTTTAACGATTAGGTATCAACAATATTTTGAATTTCATAAGTGCTTTTTAAAAAAAAAACCCAGCAATATACCTACAATCAATTAAATCCAAAAAGAGCATTTCGATATGAATAAAAAACTACCGAATAGGAGATGACATCTGTCATGTCATCTCCGAAAATAACATCGATGAAAAATTCCGACAAAATATGTTGACAAGATCAGCCGCACGAAAAGCACGCCTACCACCTCCGGACTCTTCGCTCAGCTCCGCCTCACCGCCGCCGGTATCCAGCCTCACTGTGAGCGCTGTGACGACACTGGCCGCGGTAGTTGCGTCGAGCTCGAGCGACGAGTATTTCTCCCCGCCCACGACACCACCACCTGCTCGTCGACGGGGAGGACGCCGGCCGCCGGACGGTTTAGGACCTCGAGGCCCACCGGCCTCTGATAGGGTCCCAGCTCCCGGCGGAAGTGTGCAGCGCATGAGATGGACACGATCCATTAATGAGAACGTCATGCGCTCATACTATGGGGCTACAGAGGGGGGAAACAATCTGACCGCGTACCGTGTTCGGATGCTCTCTCTTTTTCAGGTGCTTGAGCCAGTTGTCAACGTTTCGGCACAACGACTGTCGGATCAGGTGCGGGTCATCCAGCGTAATCATATGTTGGATGACACTGTACTTGATCGCTTGCGAAATGAAATGCTGAGTAGCCATGTCATTGCCCCCCCGTCGCAGACTAATATAGAACCACCACAGTCGGACACAAACCAAGCTGATGAGGGAAGTGATGACAGGGCTATAAACGTAAGTACCCAGTGCAATGAAGAATTGAGGAGTGCTTTGGAAGGTGCGATTCGGGAATATCGATTCATGTCTTCCGAACTTAGACCACGCTTACCTCGTTTGCCCATGCATAACAAAAATAGGGCGCTTGTGGCGGCTCTGGATTCGCAGTTGTCAAACTATTTTGATGACTGCGAAGACCTCACCGATACTCATTCAATTCTGTACTGCGCGGCTGTAGCGGCATGTCGTGTAGCTCACGTCAAATTTGCTAATGACTCTAGAGCTACACGACCGAAACCAGCCGTACCAGCTTGGCAGTGCAGAATTGAGCGCCGTATTGGTGGGGCCAGAGCACTCATCGGCAAACTAATCTGCTTCAGGGAGGGCAATACTCGCCCTAGAGTGATGCGCTTTGTGAGACGGGCGTTCTCAGGGACTGATGTCAGCCCTCAGGACTATATGTCCCGTGTCACAGAGCGCATCGACTTCCTGAAGCAGAAAGTCTATGCATGGGCAAACCGTATTCGTAGGTATAAGCGGCGAGTGGAACGATACACTCAGAATCGCACCTTCCAGAGCGATGAAAGGTGGGTTTATAGGAGTTGGGAGCGACCGGACCAAGGTGTGACTGACACGCACCTGCCGGATGATGATGCCATGTGTTCTTTCTGGCGCAGTATCTGGGCGGTACCTGTCAGTCACACCGAAGGTGATTGGGCTCGGGAAGTCGAGCGAGCCTGCGATCCAATACGAGAAATGGAGGCTATTACCATCTGTTTCCAAGATGTAGCTCGTGCAGTCCGTCCGTTGCCTAACTGGAAGTCTCCAGGGCCGGACGGACTGCACAACTTCTGGATCAAATGGTTTCTTGGATCGCACGCTCGCTTGGCGGCTCAGTACCAGTCTGCTTTAGAGTCTGGTTCGCTACCCCAGTTCCTAACGACAGGAGTTACCCACCTGCTCCATAAATCCGGTAACACCGCGGAACCCAAAAATTATAGACCGATCACGTGTTTACCGACGGCCTATAAAGTTCTTACATCCATTTTGAGAGCTAAAATTAACGAACATATAGACACCAACTCCATCATGTCTGCCTCTCAAAATGGATGTAGGAATGGGTCCCGTGGTACTAAGGAGCTACTCCTCATTGATATGGCCATTAGCCAACAGGTTCGTCGTTCCCGAAAGGATCTGTCGACATGTTGGATAGACTATAAGAAGGCCTATGACTCGGTGCCACATACATGGCTCATGAGGGTGTTGGAGTTGTATAAAGTAGATGCAACTCTGCGCACCTTCCTGATGTCGTGTATGGGGCAATGGAGGACGGTCCTTCGCTATCCAGGATGTCGAAATATCCAGAGGAACAGCGAGCCGATAAGGATCGAGCGAGGCATATTTCAGGGCGATAGTTTGAGTCCGCTTTGGTTCTGCTTAGCCTTGAATCCTCTAAGCACACTGCTGGAGGATTCAGGTCTAGGATATCGGCTGCGGAGAGGTGGTCAGGTTATATCCCACCTCCTCTACATGGATGACCTAAAACTCTTTGCCCCCAACAATTTGCAACTGATGGAGCTACTGAAAGTAACTGAAACATTCAGTAGCGCCATCAGGATGGAATTTGGTGTGGACAAATGTGCGGTCATGCATGTAAAGCGAGGAGAGATTGTGGAATCCGTGGGAACCCAACTCTCGGATTCCATAAACCTTAGAGCCCTCTCCGCACCCGAAACCTATAAGTATTTGGGTATGTCGGAAGCGTTGGGCATCAATGTTACTGACATGAAGCAATCGTTGAAGGAGCGCTTCTTTGGCCGCCTGAAGAAAGTATTTAATAGTCTTCTATCAGGCGGAAACAAGGTGCGTGCCTTCAACGGTTGGGTCATGCCGGTTTTGATGTACTCTTTCGGCGTACTCAAATGGACTCAGACGGAACTCGACACCCTGGATCGGAGGGTCCGTACGCTGTTGACTGCATATCGAATGCATCACCCACGGTCATCGGTAATGAGACTGTATATCCCGCGAAAGTGTGGAGGCCGAGGCTTTTTAAACGCTAAGACTCTCCACAACCGCGAGATATGCAGTCTCAGGGAATATTTCCTAGAAGCCGATGTGGGGATGCATCGAGATGTGGTCGCGGTGGACAAGGGCCTCACTCCGCTCTCCTTGGCTAAAGAGAACTGGCGCAAACCTGTAGTGCTTGACACTAACGATCGCAGGGAGGTATGGCAGAGTAAGGAGCTTCACGGACGCTTTTTCCGGGCCCTACATGGACCCGACGTAGATTTGTTAGCGTCCGTAGCCTGGCTGCGTTCCGGTGACCTCTTTGGGGAAACCGAAGGTTTTGTCTGTGCAATTATGGACGAAGTTATGATGACGAACAACTACCGGAAATATATTGTGAAAGACGGCACGGTTGACATCTGTCGGGCATGCCACCGTCCGGGAGAATCAATCCGACACATTATCTCCGGGTGTTCTCGTCTTGCTAACGAAGAGTACTTGCATAGACACAACCTTGTAGCCAGGATTATCCATCAGCAACTTGCACTGAAATACAACCTTGCGGAATCGGAAGTGCCGTACTATAGGTATGTGCCCGACCCAGTTCTCGAAAATGGAAATATCACATTGTACTGGGATCGATCCATCATCACTGACAGGACTATTGTTGCCAATAAGCCTGATATAGTGGTGGTGGATCGAACAGAGCGGCGCACAATGATTATTGACATAACAGTCCCGCATGACGGGAACCTCGTGAAAGCCGAGAAAGATAAACAAATCAAGTATCTTGACTTGGCTCGCGAGGTTGTCGACATGTGGGATGTGGACTCAGCGATCATTGTGCCGATAGTCGTATCAGCCAATGGCTTAATCGCTAAGAGCCTCGACCAACATCTAAGGAGGCTCTCGTTGGGCAGCTGGATTAAGGGCCTGATTCAGAGAGCGGTACTTCTGGACACGGCGCGCATTGTTAGGAGGTTCCTCTCTCTGGAGCCCTGACCGCCGGTAGCTTGGACCCTGTTCCCGATACCGGTGGGCTACTATGTTTTATATTTTTAAATGTTTTTTTTTTTTATTTCATGTTTTTATAAAAAAATATTTAAAAATGTGAAATATATGTATATAAATGGAATAAAGGAATATAATAAAAAATAGATATAATAAAATATTTATACTTATTCTCTTTCAACAATTTACATTTAATTATGACTGTAATAAAGTCAAACGAAAGAAAAAAAAACTAAATAAAAATCTTTTACTCATAGAGTCGTGTGCCGCGGGATAACGGCCTAGTACTCACGCACGACGTGGTATTTGGTGTAATTATGAATGAACATCCAGAGAAGCGACCCCGGCCCCGGGCCTCAGGCCCGCGGGACTAGAGGCAGAATGAAAGTGAACCTCGGGAGATGTTCGTGTACACAGCGCTGAAACGTGCCACAAATATTATGCGGCCAAGGTCACGCGTAGTCGGCACGAACCGACGCGCAATAACAATAGGTACATAGAAAAAGATCACTAAGATCGAACGAACGGTAACTGGTCACATTTGTAAAACCTACTTCTCTGTAAAACTATAAATATTGTATTGCAAAACGCGAGTCTGCTGACTGCATCATTTCTGATAGGTTTAATTATTGTTCCCTTTGGTGCCCTCACACTCATCACTTGAAACGTAGCTGGCATGTAGCGTGTAGGCTGTACCTTCTAACTTTATTGAAAAACATCAACATTTGTTTGAAACAATAGACCTCGAATACATTCATATTTAATCGGAGGAGTTCAATGATATTTCAGACCTACAATAATTTTCAGTAAACTTTTATGAAAATGTCGAGGTTTTAACGTAACTAAGCCAGATTTAAATGTCAGTATACTCTGACCCTCCAGCCATGATTACGTCTTATAGAGCAAAAGCCAAAAGTGATCACAAAGAGCTTTTAGGATTGTTCGGTTTAAGGAATGGGATACACCCTTTTGAACTATGTGGAGGAGGGAGGGAGGGAGGGACACACCTTATGAACCTGAGGTTGGGTATTAGGAGTTTATTTGTAAGTAACATGTTTCCGGGTTTCGTTAACGTGAAGCAGATGTGTTTTGATATAAAGAAAAGAAAGAAATAAAGGAAAACGTTTATTTGGATATTCACATGTGTTCTGTGGTACGTGGCCTCATTACATGATACAGTGACACGTCATTATCTATACTATTCTTTACTAGGCACGCTTGTAAGCCCCGGGACTGCTCTAGAGTTTAACTTATAGATTTTATTTTCACTTATCTAGATAGTTAAGTGAACAAGAAATTTGTAAAAGAAAATAATATATCTACTAAGGCAGTCAAGTATTTATTTTGTGTAGTTTCTATTTATTTATTCTAAGGTAGCTTCACAGCTGACATTAAGTTAACAAAATTATTATTCCAAACATTACGCCATATTACCTACGAAGTTCACAGAAATAAATAAAAAAGGAGTATAACATAATCACACTTCATACTATATAATATTATAAAGGCGAAAGTTTGTGAGTGTGTGTGTGTTTGTATGTTTGTTACTTCTTCACGCTCAAACGGCTAGACCGATATGGATGAAATTTGGTATGTAGATAGCTTATATCCTGGATTAAGGCCTCTGCCTCGAATTTCGCGGGCAGCGGGGCGGCGGCGGCGGCGGCGCGTCTCGCATTGTCCCGCCCCGCTACCGCGCCGCTGTTTTGGAGGTCCGGTCCATTTGTTTTTACGCACAAAATCCTGCCGCTCCCGCTCCGCCGCCGCTGCCGCCCCGCTGTCCGCAAAATGCGAGGCAGAGGCCTAACATATAGGCTACTTTTTATCCCGTCTATGCGGATGAAACCGCGGGGTGAAGCTAGTTATTAATATTTATAGTGTGCATGTGCGTGTATCTGTGTGTATGTATGTGCTGTAAATGTGTGTGATGGTGTGTGTGTGTATATGTACGTATGACTAAACTGGCATTACTTAGCTGAGTAACCGGCGTTTGATGGAGGATTTGGACAATCTCCTTTTAAAGTGTGTTTCGTGTGGTATTAAAGGGGTCCAGAGATGGGAATTTATCATTATTAAAATATGTAGATGGTCAAACTATTAAAAATAATTCAGATCACCAAAATTAGGACAATGGTAATCTCCGTGTGTTTCGTGTGGTATTAAAGGGGTCCAGAGGTGAGAATTTATCATTATTAAAATAGATGGTCAAACTATTAAAAATAATTCAGATCACCAAAATTAGGACAATGGTAAAAAAAAAATAACAAAAATACATTCGATACTTAAAAGAAAAAAAATCAGCTAGCGAAAGTAGGTACACTAAAAATGTTGGTTACTCAATCTCATAACTCTGATATTACAAATGTGCAGGCGCACGTGACCACGTCACCGCCCGTACCCGCCGCGTTATTTTTTTATTATTTTAGGTCAAAATAAAATCACTTTAATCAGTGTTTTTTTTTGCTTAGATAACTTTATGCTGTGTTATTTGTCCATCTATTTTAATGGGACCTTATATAATGTAGGTAGACACAAGAATGAAGGCATCTTTATATAATTAGTGTAGGCCGTTGGTACTGATAGCAAAGTGGTATGTCTGGTACGCCTGAGTGGAACATTAAAATGTATTTTGCTGAGCAGCTGTGGACAGTCAAGTTTATTGTTTAGTATGCCGTACAGTAACATCATCGTCATCATTTAATTGCCGTCGCTCTTTCAGAGTTTTAGTGGTATCGACAGGAGTCTTGGTAATATGTATATCAACTGTAGTTTTGTAATTTAGGTGCCTGCGTTGTATTGCCTCTATTTCATCAATATATTTCTTATAAAAATATCGCCATACAGCACTAGCGGATTCCAGTGTGCTCCTTACGTAACCATAATATAAAGTGTTTTAGATAGACGGGCTTGCCAGCGACCACTGTAGACAAAGCTGTTTTTCTTTAAGTTTCGAACTTAGTCTATCGTAGAGTAGTAGGATATTATCTAAAACAATACAGAACTACTTTAGTAAAGTTCTTGTGTTGTTGAGTGTGGGCGGTGAAGATAATCAACGGGAATACTTCCATTCTTAGCAGCAGACATACTTAAAGTTAATATTTTTAAAACAAGCATCTATACAAACTCTTGGAATATAATTACTATCTAAATTAATGAATCTCAAACTAAAGTTTTAAGATTTGCGATCATTACGGAGAAGATCGTTAAAAATAATATCATGTAAAAACTTTATTCGTCGCAGTTAGTGAAATTTTATGATCTACTAGTTTTTGCTTCAACAATGTATTGTAATCCAACATTCCTAAATAATGATACGAAACAGTTTTGAACGAAATGTTTTAAGGTGATAACGATGTGCAGTCAATTAGTGACTTGACGTTTGGAAAAAAGCTGTCAAAAGTACGCGATGTCAATGAAAGTTTGTCATTGTACACAAGTTGTACCCTTATTGCTTAGTATTATACATACGAGTATTACCGTTTAGGAGCTGTTTTATCCATCCTAAATCACATAATTATTCAGAATGCTATTTAAGTGATTCAAAACAAAACATAATTAAGATTAATGTTGAAACCGCAACCTCCTCTCCGTGCGAGGAGCTGGCCATTTGAATGCCTTCTTCTGTTTTTAACCGACGAAAAAAAAGGAGGAGGTTCTCAATTCGACATGTATATATTTTTTTTTTTATGTATGACCACGCATAACTTTTTACTGAGTCGTCCGATTTGAAAAATTTTGGTTTTATTCGAGAGGGTATACATCAAAGTTGGTCCCGTATAAAATTGATTAACTTTGTTGGGGTAGTTTTTGAGTTAGCTTCAATAATACGTATTATTTCCCCACTTTTATAAAGATGATGTTCTAGTTTGTTTTGCAGGTAGTGGGTATTAGAATTTGTGTGGGGTAGGTACAACTAAAAAGTGAAAAATAAAAACTTTTTTACAAAAAAATACAACCGACTTCCAAAAACAACACTACAAAGTGAAAAATAACTTTAATTTCGGAAGTCGGTGGCAAAAAACGAAAATACATTTAACCAGACACCGACTTCCGAAATTAAAGTTATTTTTCACTTTGTAGTGTTGTTTTTGGAAGTCGGTTGTATTATTTTGTAAAAAAGTTTTTTACGAGGCGAAGACGAAACAACGCACGCACATAAACTCGCTCGCATGCGCACATAACGTTTGATGACTGATGCCTACACTCAGTAAGTGAATCATAAAGTACAGCAGGGAAGTGAGAAGGTTCATACTCTATAGCAGTTTGAAGATGGTTTGTAAACATTTTATGTCGTTTCCTTTACGGGGTAAGGATATGGAGTCAAATTGGTTCAAAGTTTACTTAACATATTGTGAGTGAATTGCCCCACGTGTAACAATGTGAGCTTAGCTGGAGATTATCACAGTTTTTGGGAAATAGAGTAACAAAACTACCACTGAAATGTGGACTTATGTTTACAATTTTACATGAAAATGTTTGAGTCAATCTGAACTGAAGTTAAATTAAGTTGAATTCAGAATGTTTCCCGCATAACATGCAGCGTTACATCGGAGTTTATCCGCGAGTTATTTCAAACGAGCCACATTGTACGCAAGTTGCACAAATTAAACGACAGACGACAACCATAAACGATCGCCCATGAATGGGACACATAAACACTCCATAGGAAGTGGTCGAAGTTAGGCGGTCGTTAGGCAACGAGAGCGGGCGACACTGCGCCACCGCGACACTCGCGACTTAGCTACTGCGATTTAAAATCGTGGCCCCACCAACCCATTGTTGGCTCTCTGCCATAGAAACACTAAATCCGCATTATTTAGTTAGGATTTATGTTCATTTATTATAGTTAAATTAATGTTCTATGCGCTGCAGAGGGTTCAGCAGCCTATTATCTCGACATCAAAGTCCCATTCACACGGTAAATCATTTTTAATTTCGGGTGTTCGCATTATTCCGGGCTCCGCGGATCCGGGGCCTTCCCAGCTGATCGAGTTATGTGCGTGTAGTCTCACTAAGGCGTTCTTTAATAAGCATTGTAATTGCGCGCCAGATCTAATAGAATTTCTCTCGTGTTCGCGACTAAACATGAAAACGTGTCTAAAGATTTCTCATAGGCAATGTCATAGTATTTACTGACTACAGCACTTAAGCACTTAAATATTGTATGAAAGTTTTGCGTCCACTGCTCAAGTAGGTATATCAAATTACGAGACATCATTAAATATGCCGAAATTGGTGGCTTTCATTTGAGAGCTGAATCATGAAAATCGGAAGAAAAGTTGTTTGAACGATTCATTGGTTACTGCTGGCTCACGTCAAATGTATTACAGTATTCAATTAAATTAATAGCGAAAATATGACACATTATTATGAGCGACATTATGACAGAGACGTAACTTTGTCTGAAGTTCGAAATGCCATATTTACATTATGACCGAGTGTTGTATTTTGCGAATTTAACTTAATTTCAGAGACGTGATATCTCTGAAATTAGGTACCAACGCTTTGTAGCTGTACAGAGTTGCGCACTACAAGTTAGCTCGCTAACAGCTTCGAACAGCGGTAATTGGCAACACTGGTCAGTATCGAAGCTGTTTGCCGCAGTCGACAGCAGCCATCTGTGCGGAACGGCCGAACTTGTGGGAAGTCGCGTTTTATGTTAGTTTAGGGAAAACCAATTCAACTATAGATATTGCATTTCCAAGGCTTTGGATATCTTGAACATTGAGGGGTATCAAACTTTCAGTGTTTATTAAAAATATGACGGTATATTTTTATTACTTTTTTGGATAAATGATTTCAAATTGTTGAGAAAAGTGTTCCATCTTTTTAAACTGAAAGGAGTTGTCCTAGTGAATGGAAATAATAAAGTCGACGGCAGTGTCACGTGTCGGTTAGACGAACATCACTACTGCCATGGAGCAGCGTGGTTGACGTAGCATTAGGGAGCTATCAGTGACGAGCTGGAATATATTGGCGACAGAGATGACTGGCAATTCTTAAACGATAAAAATTAAATTATTCATTTAGTCTATCACGGATAATAATCCTCTTACAAGTAACATCAGATCCCTCAGCCCAACTTATTTTAATACTGATCTTCGTACTTTTATGTTTCAATTATTTAGAAGCTCCAGTTGGCTTTACATTGCGGCGGGGATTTGTGATGATTACTAAAACACTACACTTTATAGACAAAAATGTATAGGTACTGGATCAAAACATGTCTGGTGTGAATAAACCTTTAATTGAGTTATAAACGCACAAGGTGACGCCCCGCGCCCCAACACAAGGTGACGCCCCGCGCCCCAACACAAGGTGACGGCCCGCGCCCCAACACAAGGTGACGCCCCGCGCCCCAACACAAGGTGACGCCCCGCGCCCCAACACAAGGTGACGCCCCGCGCCCCAACACAAGGTGACGGCCCGGGCCAAAACAACGTAAAAATGTTAATTTCGCTTTTACAGCCTCGCGAATAAATATGAAAGTGATACGGAGCCTTTATGTCGTATTCAATACGACTTAACGTTTATGTCTTAGATACGACAGACGGGTTCTGTAAATTGCTACTTTATTGTTGTGAATGTAAATTACGATTGTTTTGGAACACTTTTTAGATAAACGATTTTATTAATAGGTAATAGAATACTTATTTTTAGAAATGTTGCAAGTTTTAGAGAATTGCATTTCAAACCACGAACGTAAAACAATAAGTAGGTAGATGCAGTTAGCCATCTGGGCTTCCTCGAATTCATTTCAGTTTTGGGAGCATCAAAGTCCCGTCTGGGCAAAGCTTTGTAAACAGCCCGGTTTAACATGGACCGTCGAGTGTTGAATCGCTTTAAAACAAAGTATCGTCTACGTCCGGTCGCATCTACGGTCAACGGCATGTTAGTGGTAACATTTGTACCACAAAAACAGGTCTTACTGCTTAGACATGAAGGTGCTGTTAATATGAAATTGGTGTCATGGAAGTGCGGTTGACATTACCTGCCCACAGGTATGTCACTGATCGTGAAAGTTCGGAAAATAATGGTCCGAGCCAATATCACCACATTCTTTGGTTTAAAAGGTGAATTTGAAGTTTCTTTGACACATAAATTAGGTAATATTTATAATTTAAGTAGGTAAGTAGTAAAATGAGCAAGTTCAGCCTTGAACCCTCCTATTTGTTCAAGCGCTGAGGAAAGGTTATGGACTCATTACTTTTAAGTAGGTCGATACTGTATTATAGGTGAAGTGTTCAGCAAGCCGTTACTATTTACGATCTATTCAATGTTCTATTACATAACATATAGGTACCTAGGTAACCTAGCTACCTACCTATTTAAGTCTTCATATACAAGCTATATTGTGATAGAATATGATCTGTTCCTGATCTCGCAATACCATGTAATTTCAGTAGGAGATTATTATGCGACATATTATTTTAGACATATTCCAAGCAATAGTTGAATGTTTCATATCAGCGCGTGCGCATCCCTTGGCGTATCCGCTGTTCCAAAAGTATCTGATGAAAATGTAAACAAATGGATCAGAAAACATACCTGTGGATGCCAATTTGTAGTGTCACTTACTGATTCAGTGCTTTGATTTGATTATTTGAATACTTCAACCCAAAATTCAAATTTTAATTCACCTTAAAAATGTTTTCTTTTGACTTATTAAGGTTAATTTTATAACCTCAAATCAAATCAAATCAAATCAAATCACTTTTTATTTGTTAACACAGGTAAATAAATACAGATCTTGAGTTTGGTGAACAGAACGCTATGTTATGCCCTGAGGCGTACAAATAATAATATGTTGTGCATATATCTAAATATTATGAATTTACTTAAATAAAAATAAAAAATATGTTTAAAAATCATGCATAATTAAAATTTCAAAATAAATCACAACAATTTATACAATATTATTAAAAAATTGAATGATGTTAGATTTAAATGAGGAATTATTTAGTTATAAATGTCAAAAAAAAAAAGAAAAAGAATGATGAAAAATAACAAAAAAATCCAAGTCAGAATAATTGAAAATGTCAAAAATGATTAAATGTCAATATAAAAAGCACTATAATGAGCCATCATTTAAAAACTCATCCAGTGTGTAGTAACATTTGTCAGTAAGCAAGCTAATAAGTGCCTTTTTGAATTGTATTAATGGCATATTCTTAATGGCATCCGGTATTTTATTATAAATTTTTGGAGCGTTGCCGAAAAGGCTTTTACGCATTAAGGCTGTTTTACATTTAACATTACAAATTTTGTTACAATATTGAGTACGCAATGGATTTCTTCTGACTGCCGATAAGCTGACAAATAAATGCGGGTTTTTTTTTACAAACAATGCAGTTTCCATTATATACATTGCTGGCAGTGTCAATATCTTTAGTTTTTTGAAATACGGAATACAGCTATCCGTCGTTTTTAACCCACACATAGACCTCACACAGCGTTTCTGCATCCTAAATACAACCTCCCTATTAGCTGACTGCCCCCAGAAAATAATACCGTACCGTAAAACAGAAGCTGCAAGACCATGGTATGCTTTTAACAATGTCTCAATATTAACCTTTTTTGAAAGTTGGAATAGTGCATATGCAGATTTACTTAGTCTTTTACATATTATGTCAGTATGAATGTTCCAAGTCAATTTATTATCAATAGTAATTCCTAAGAATTTAGCACTATCAACTTCCTGAATTTTATGGCCTTTATAATTGATATTAATGTTATTATTTTCACGGCGCTGATGGTATTGCATGATGTTGGTCTTGCTTAGGTTAATTTTCAAATTGTTATCCTTAAGCCAGTTTATTATTTTAGTCAAAGATTCATTAATATCATTTTCATAATTATTTATGTCATTGCATTCTATTATAGCTGTGCTGTCATCTGCAAAAAGAACCATCTTATGCTGAATTATTTTTGGGAGATCATTGATGTAGATCAGAAATAGAGGTGGTGCTAATACGCCACCTTGAGGTACGCCATATTTTATGGGTCTTTGCTTTGAGTAGAATACAGTTTCTAATTTGGTTTTGGGACATAATCGAGAGACTTCAGTGCATTGAACTCTATCAGTTAAATATGATTCTATCAATTTTAGGACATTTCCCCTTACGCCGTAGCCATACAGCTTTTGCAGCAATATCCCATGGTCAACATAGTCGAAAGCTTTCGTCATATCAGTAAAAATAGTACAAATTGGATTATTTTTATCAACTGATGTCATAATATTATTAATTAAATCAAACAATGCCAAGTTAATATTTATGTTTTTGCGAAAACCTTTCTGTTCATTGCAGAATAAGTTATATTTTTCAAAATATGTGTACATGGAGTTGTATATAACATTCTCAAAAACTTTGGACAAGACCGAAATTTTTGCAATGGGTCTATAGTTTATCATATTCGTTTTGTCACCTTTCTTAAGTAAAGGTTTAATAATAACTTTTTTTAAGCTGTTTGGAAATATGCCATCAGCAATGCAAAGGTTAATGATGTGTGCTAATGGCTGTGCTATATTTTCCTTTACGTACTTTAGGACTTTAGTGCATACGCCATCCCAACCAACAGTATTCGTATTTTTTAGATTAGAGATAATTTTTATAATGTCATTTTTAGAAACCGGTGGCATAAATAAAGATTGTGATGAAAGATTATCAAAACCATTACCATTAATCTTATTAGAATTTATATTATTTACAATTGTGTCAATAAAGTAATTATTAAATTCATTAGCAATGTCAATAGGGTGTGTAAAAGTTAAATTGTCTCTGTTTATAGTCATAATTTGTTCCTGTGGTAGGCACGTTTTAGATTTATTAATAACTTGCCAAGCAGCTTTAGATTTATTCTGAGAAGAGCTTATAAAATAATTGTTTTGGGCTTTCTGAGTCAATTTTATAATTTTTTTATAGAGAGTGGAGTATTTCTTTAGATTATTCTTATTTGTTGAGCTAGGGTTAAATCGATATTTCCAAAGTAAATGTCTTTGTTTCTGGCTGCACATCTTTATCCCTCGAGATATCCACTTAGTTTTTCTATTTAATTTGATAGTTACTGTCTTTTCTGGAAAGCATAATTTATAAAATAATAAGAAATCGTCCATGAAGGCTTCAAAAGACACGTTTGCATCTTTAGCATTAAAAACTTCTACGAAAGATAAACTGCCTAGGAGATTTTTAAATTTAATCAAATTATCTTCAGAGTACTCTTTCTTTTTACATTTCCAAAGTTGTAATTTGCAAGTAATTTTTATGGGCACTTTCAGTATTTGACATGTGTGATCCGAGAGCGCTAGATCTAAGATTTCAGCTTTGCAGCCCCTTTTGTAATTATGTGCAAAATTATCGATGCAGGTATTACTACTGAGTCTTGTTGGTTTGTACAGTGCTAGTTTTAAATTATATTGTAAGAGGAAATATTCAAATTCAAGAGTAATTTTATTTCTCTTTATTACGTCAATGTTAAAATCTCCCGCAAGAATAATGTTTTTATTTGTCCGAGAACTAAGCCTTTTTAGTATAATGTCCAATTTTTCATAAAATAATACATAATTATGTTTAGGTACCCTGTATACAGAAATAATAATAATATTATAAGATATAAGTTCTACAGCGCAACATTCAAATAATCCTGAAATCGATTGTTTGGCTGCGTCAGTTAGTATTCGATATTGCAGTCCTGCTCTGACAAAGATGCATGTACCTCCTCGTTTCGTATTTCTTGAATAGTAAGTAGCTAGATAAAAGTTAGGCATATACATTAGATCCTCATTGCCTGATTCCATAAAATGTTCTGTAATGCATATAACGTCTATTGTAGTTCCCTTACTGAATAATTCTTCTAGTTTAGTAGTTTAGAATTTTCGTCGATGATTTTTCAATTACTTACAAGAATTTGAATGATGTTTTTCCTGCAATAGTTGTTGAAAAATGTGGTGAGATATGAAGTTAAAAGCTTCTAAATTCACAAGAATGTGGTACTGATTCGATTTAATAAGTGATTGCGAAGAATTTAATCTGGACAGGGTTTGTTTACACTTTTGTCAGATACTTTTGGAACAGAAAGTACATAAAACATTTATTTTTACGAATATCATACATACTACATACAATGTACATATATTTATAAGTATCTGTCTAAATACACAGTCGACACGTCGGTATACCTAGTTGATGTACTTTTTATGGCACTTTTTGCTACATATTCCAAATGTGAATAATAACTCGGATAGGCGAAGAATACTTACTGTAGGTACGTGTGTTAGAAGTAAAGTTATTGTCTTTATAGTACTACTAAAACACTGACTATAATTACTTTGATTTTGTTATTTATGAATGTAAAATTTTATGATGTCATTTATAATGTTCTGCTGAAAGTTATCTTGCTCAAGCAAAACTAATGTATTTATATACACTTCTGGACACATCTTTTGGCCCACCTTGTATTTTCAGTTTCGTTTGGTCCTAGCTAAAATTTTATATTAGGTCGAGCAAAAAGTTTTTATGCAGTTTTGAACCTGGCACATTCACAATTTCATTCAATAGTCTTTTTTTGAATTTCGAACACAGAATTTAAAGAAACAAAAGACAATTTGGAGCCTGTTTGTTGATATCAAACAATCGAATACTAAGAAAACTTGGTTTTATTGGTTTACTTGGATTTAATTCTTGAAAAAGTGATTGATATCTTTGGTTTTGCAACAAACATTACTTATTCTTAACATTAAGGTGAGGTTCTATCAATAATCTATGGATACTTCACCTGAAGTCGCCGCCCAAGCTGTGGCACTTATTCAGGCCGGACACAGCCAAAGAAACGTGAGTGCTCAACTTAATTTAAGTCGATCTGCGGTCCGAAATGTTTATCGGAGGTACCTAGAGACTGGCGGCTTTGTTCGTCGCCAAGGAAGGCCACGATCTCGGGTCACAACTGAAAGGCAGGATCGATTCATCGTGACGACCAGCTTGAGAAATCGTCACCTTACCTCCATTGAGATACAAAACCAACTTCGCGACTTCCACGGAGTATCTGTGAGCGCTCGAACTGTTCGGAGAAGGTTAACAGAACGCGATATGGTACCACACAAGCCAGCTAATGGCCCCAAACTAACGCGAGCCCACCGAACAGCGCGCCTTCATTTCGCACGCAGTCATTTAAATTGGACACAGCAAGATTGGAGCCGTGTACTCTTTTCTGATGAGTCTAAAATTGTGTTACATGGCAATGATGGAAGGAAGAAGGTCTACCGACGTAAGGGAGAGCATTTCGCACAATGCTGCTTTGAAGAGAGGGTTGCTTATGGCGGTGGCTCATGGACTGTCTGGGGCGGTATATCCGCGAGCGGCAAAACTCAACTTGAGGTTGTTACAGGATCACGGCTGCCAACATTAAATGCTGAAAGGTACATTCGTGAGTGCTTAGAACCTCACGTGATACCATACGCGGACTATGTGGGCCCAAATTTCCTTTTTATGCATGATAATGCAAGAGCCCATGCGGCCGGCATCGTCAGGGAATATCTTCGGGATGTGAACATCACAGTTATGGACTGGCCAGCCAGAAGCCCAGACATGAACCCCATTGAGCACATGTGGGACGAGCTAAAAATACGTGTTAGGGCTCGTCAGCCAGTTGCCCAGACGATGCAGGAGTTGAAAACTGCCATAGAAGAGGAATGGGAGATGATCCCTCAAAATATCATAGAGCGGTTGATAAACTCTATGCCTAATCATATGAGAGCTGTGGTAGATGCCCATGGAGGCAACACGCGTTATTAAATTAAACCTTTATTTGATAAAACATGTTTTTTATTCAAAAATCAATTGCCTTTAACAAGGCGCATATCCGACTTGTTAGGCGTAGCTCCATGTCGTATGGTATTCTGAATTCAAATTTAAAACAATACGATCGAAAAAGATGGTAAAATGTATCAGGTTTAAAACTGCATCAACAGTTTTTGTTCAATCTAGCAATCATATTTCGGTAGGGGCCATCGAAACCTAAACTCTAAGGTGGGCCAATAGATGTGTCCAGAAGTGTATTATGTAATGACAGAACTGGCATGGAATCTGTCACCTGGCATGTATTCTGTGCCTTTTAAAACTGTAATACCTCGCAGGTCACGTCGCAGGACGTGTCCTACGTGAAACGCTCGTCCCCTGAACACAAAGCTAACAAGTCTCGTGCCCTGTAATTGCACTACTGTCATCGACACCCTTCAAACTGTAATACAACTATGTTTCACTGTCACCGACACCCTTCAAACTGTAATACAACTATGTTGCACTGTCACCGCCACCCTTCAAACTGTAATACAACTTCATTGCACTGTCACCGACACCCTTCAAACTGTAATACAACTACATTGCACTGTCACCGCCACCCTTCAAACTGTAATACAACTATGTTGCACTGTCACCGACACCCTTCAAACTGTAATACAACTATGTTGCACTGTCACCGCCACCCTTCAAACTGTAATACAACTATGTTGCACTGTCACCGACACCCTTCAAACTGTAATACAACTATGTTGCTTAGCGACAGAAATTAGTATTTATCCTGGGACAAAATCTTTTAGTTGTTGTATTTTTGGAGCGCACACAATTTATAACTTGGGAATGATTGCAAAAGTCACAAACGCTTGTGATTTGCTACGGCTACACTACTATATGCTCTAGTTCATATAATTTATTGGGCATTGTTTGTCTGTTAAAGTTGTACGCACGGCTACTGATCAAGCTATACATTTCCAGTATAAGCTGATCTCGCATTGTATAGGATTTCCTTACAATGAGAGGTCAGTGTAAACTGGTAATATATAGCTTGATGTGTAGCCGTGTGTATCTACAGTCTATAATGGTCCAAACAAGTCCAGCTATCGGTCAAGCAGTTGTGCGACTTAAGGTCAGGTTGTTCGGGCCTGTAGGCCTTTGAAACGCTACCTCCGCCTCCCCCAAATGCAGCGCGACGTGTTTATTTACGATGCGCCGCCGACGATTTCGCAGAAAATCCATGCCACAGTGTAAAATATTTGCAGTTGATCAACTTAATTAGTTTTTCTTAGGTCGATATTTATTCCTTCGGTTTACATTTTATGGTGTCTACGGTGGAGTGAACTAAGATGATTACATAAAATGTCGTGAACTTGTTTTCACATTATCAGATAACGATACCAACACGATTCGATAGCGTTAGGTTCAATTATTACCGGCCCCATGATATTGTTGAATATCGATGACCATCGCGACTCGACAAACAAGCACATTACTAAGTATCGACGTCTCGAAACCGGCAGTGCGAAAAATTTTGCTCAAGTGAAAGAATGCCCGCTACTCTCACCCCGCACTGTTTTCGCCGGTAGATATCGTGCCGATATCGGTGTCGGTGTATGTGGAAATCGGTTAAAATGTTATGGGCATGTGATGCGGAGAATGAAGAAAATGTCGTCTGGAATGTTTTGATTATGAATCTGGATGGCTATACGAGTAAGGGGAGACCAAAGAAACGATGGATGATCTGTGTGAAAGATGATATGGCTAGAAAGGGAATGACTACCGTGATAACAACTAAGTAATAGAGAAGTATGGAAGATAAAAGCAAGTTGTATCGACCCGAAAAAAAATGGGATAAGTGCAGGAGAATGTAGATGATCGGTGTCTGTCGTTGACTACGACGATATAGGTGACAATAAAACACAATGTAAAAGCGAATTATTCCATTACTTCACTGGGCGGAGCAGGAAACGAATATAGCAGATAGTTTCAGATTTAACCTTTAAATGATTATCATCGCGCTAAATCTTTATGGAGTTAAGGCTTAGCGGATGGAAGGATGTCAATCGTGATATAATAATAACATAAGAACGGCTATTTTAGTCAACATTCATCCAAGCAAATAGCTTAGTGGTTCGACGACTTCTTTGCAAACCTGTGGTTAAAAGTTCGATTCTCAACTATTGATATTTTTTTCGATTCTTTTTTACATTTTGTTATACTGTTACTTTATAGTTCGTAGAACGTACACAGAATCCATGAAGTTTATTCCTTTTATATCATCTACGGTTATAATAAAAATAAATATCAATGGTTAGCTGACAGTATTAATGAGAAATCCCGTGTGTACAATCTACTGTTATATTTTTTAGCGATAGCCGGGTTCGTCAGGAATAATCTGTAAGAATCACTCAGTGTATCAGTGTTGTGCCATTATGTATTAAATGCAGGAACGGCACGAACAGGCGTTTACGAGTATTTATTCACTAAAAACAAAAAACTTTGCAAGCAATGGGAAATTGCTACTGAAGGCTGCGGGTTTCGACCTAAGGACGAGCTGCTTCTCAAACGGACGACTCTCTGTATATTTTGGCTGCTGAGAACACAACTACAAACGTACTGTACAGGAAAGTTTCATAAAATATGGCTGTTGTTTTAGTATATTGTGAACGAAGTCGCGGGCGGAAGCTAGATAGAGATAAACATGATTTTGAGGTAGTAAGGTGAAAGTTTCAAATTGCAATGGTTCTACTGGGTATCAAAAAGTCACGCAAAAGTAAATGTTAATAGAAATTTAATGTTTTCGTTAAAGAAAGATCTCTTTTGCAAAATTTCACGCTTCTAGCCCAGCGATTTAGGCTGTGGATTGTCTGTCAGTGAATATAAGAATTTTATCAAGTAGACAAGATCGACATAAATGGTGAATTTTCATCCCCTATTTAACCCCTTTAGTGAGTGAATGAAAAAAACAATAAGATTTTTATTAAGTACGGGCTAAAAATGGTCGTACTGCTTTGCTTCTGCTGTTACCATATTCTTTTGTTTTTGATGTCGACCACTGCTCATAAAGATAAGTAAATATTGACAACTACATATGAAGGAACAATTGCCGTTCTTTATTGTCAAGGGACGTACCTACTGCTACAGCTATAATTTATCGAATCTACTATTCTAAGACATCAAAATTAATTTAGTGTATTTTTTAACCGGCCCCGCTCATGTCGGATTGCCATCCCTTAGGACTATTAGCCTAAAAAAAAAATTGCAAGTATCAATATGTTAAAAGTTACAAACCAACAAACATACGATAGGTACGTCATCGACTAACTTGCTTTGGAACATGGACACCGAGTGATAGGTACGGTTACCGCTTAACCAGGCTACGTTCACACGGCGCTATTTTTCAAGTGTATAGAATACGATATTTTATCGTATACAGTGACTTTTTGTACTCAAAACTGAAAGTTTGTTCACACAGCTAAAACGATACAAGAATAATCTTTTCGATCGACAATTTTTATCGTGTTCATGCATTAGGTCATGTTAGTATAGCACTTTTGTTTGAAACAGCTCGACGAAATTCTCTGGCAGAAAATCGTCACGTAACGAAAAAACGTTTAAATGCCCCTACATGCGACTTTGTCTCTTTGTCTCTTTCTATTATATCTTGAAAGAGACAAAGAGAGAGAGGACAAAACGACGACAGACGAGGACGGAGAGGGGGAAAATTTTCGAATTTTACTTCATGGGTGTCGTTTTCATGGTTTTCGAGGGAGCCAAAGCCGGTAGTGAAGTTAAATTGAAAATTCAAGATGGCGGCTGTGAAAATTTTGTGTTTGTGTTTTAAATCATACGTTAGAAGGAACTTCATTCCTGACGGTGGTCCCCGACCGCACATTTTAATTTTTTTCTAATTTTCATTGTTGTTGCCAGAGTGAAAGTTGATTATATTAGTATCCCACCGACAACCGGATACATTGTATTTATACATATTATGTGTAATTAATGTAGGATATGGTAGTAGCGAAGACAGTTCGATGGAGAGTGAAATAGTAATATGGATGAATCTGATGAAAAAATCTTAGAAAAATGTGTTTTAAAACTTCTTCATAAAGGACCACGATAAAAAGTTATAAACTACTCGCGCTTGACTATAATTTTATCGATAATAATTTGCAATGTGTCTTAACACTATCGTAAGATGACAATTAAACGTCATCATACCACATATAAATAATCACATTTTCGAAAACGATATTATGAATTAAAACTATAATATAATTACGAGATATTTTTTCTGAGCTGTCGCAATTTCATATCTAATGTGTTCCTCTTTTATTTGAATTTTTTGAACAACTGCAGAGAGAGCGAATTTTTAAAAATTTTGACACAGGTCCAACCTCCATGACGTCCCGCAGGACTCTGATCGCGAGCGGATTTAGCCAAATTGACTAATTTTGAGTTTATTTAAAAAAAATCTATTAAACTTAAAAATCCAACCGTTAAATTCCCTCCGAAATACGATTACCTCATGATACATGCAATTTTTATATAATTTTATGCTGTAATTAGGAAATGAAACGGAAAATGGTTTTGAAATCGACCATGTTTCGGATTTTTCTTTCATCGAGGAAAAGAAACTGATCGTGTTTTGAACCGTTAATTTCCCTCAAGCAAGGATGTATCTATGGCATATATTTTTTTCAGGACCTTAATACACTAATTTGACCATTTAAAATTGATTCTGAAAACAGGAAAATTCGGATAACCCCCCCGAGTTTCTCCAGAACATGCTTGTATTGGGCAAAAACTTTACCTCCCCTTTCTAAACAAAGCAGAATTAATTGTACCCAATTAGTTACCGGCAGAGAATCAGGTTCAGATCATTAAATATTTGGCTATAGTGACGATAGTCAAACTATCGGCTATCAGGATTGTTGCCTTTAGCAGAAATCTCTGTCATGGGATAAATTATAGTGAACCACGTAGTCATTTATTGCAAGTATCCGTTGTGAGTGAGGAGAACACCTTGTAGTTCTAATTAAAAGTTAAGCCACAGGACAACTGAAAATACATGGCATTGCCTTCAGACTTTCCTTGCTTGAGATAAAGGTTTTATGATCAAACTAATCATTACAACTTTTGAGAATTGTACTTAGGTAAGTAGTACGTTAGTACTAATAAATTAGCGAAGCCACTTACTAAATCGAACTAATTTGACGACAGTTAGGAAAACTATCGAGATAGAAAATGGATCGGCTCAGACATTAAAATTTCATTACTTTGAAAGCGTCTTCAAGACGAACTCCTGAAAGCTAAATCTGTTTGTCTTGAGGCTTTGGTTTGAATAATAATTACATTAATCACCTCACACCTTCGGCCTTCCACAGTGTTGTGTTACCTTCGCAGCTGCGCCTGCGAGGCGAGGAGGCTGGCTTACCTAGTTAGCGCATTCATTTATCGTTCCCTGGACACAGTTAAGATATTTAAGATATTTACCTATGTTTTTAGAGATTCTAGGAGAATTATGCAGAATAGTGATACTTAGTACCTACCTTCTGATTGATGCAAAAAGCATAATTAGTTAACGAATCTGAAAATTTTCCAAGGATGGTAATTTTTAAAATTTGATTTGGGTATTCCCGATTTGACCTGTTTTCGAATTTCTACTATAATTACTATAAAAATAAATAAATAAATATTTTATTCATAAGTAGTTTGTACATGGCATACATAGCTGTCTTATAAACTAAAATGAATGTTAAAGAAAACACCCGTAGGTACAACAATAACAGGGGTCATAGGACTCCCTTTTCCTAAACTAGGCAGAAAAATCTGTCTGTTTCTTAGGAAAGAGTATCCTTTTATATAATGGGTCTTAGTGGCGGTTACAAAATAATTGGTACGTGCAGTGGGCGAACAAAGTACTTATCTTAAATTTAAGGAAGACAAATAAAAATAAAATGCGCGCGTGTGCGTCTGTGTGTCAGTTTTTTAAGCCTATAGTGTGGGTGTAAACCTATCTCACATTCACTGTACAGTGGTTAAAAGCTCCTCGGTATCACTATATGTTAACGTCTGCAGCCAGAAATTAACTTTGTGTTTTAACTCATACTTAGTCAAGGCGTAGATATTTAATTGTTTGTGGACTTTATTATAAAGCCTAGCACTTAGGCCATTAAACTGTCGTCTTGCAAAAGCAGTCCTACAAGAGACTGTTGGACATAAAGGAAAGCCACAACGCCGCGCCGCTGACTGTCTAGCTGCTTATTGAACGAGATCATAGAGTGCTTTCGGAGGATGGATCTTAGGATGTACAATTACTGATGACAACACATTATTAGCCTCTCAATGAAGCCCTTTTCAGAAGAGTCTGGTAGCGTCCTGGGATGTTATACTTATAATAATTATGTTATGTTTATAATCTGAAGTAGGTATTTAATCTCATGCGGTGTGAAATCAAAAAACTTTATCCAGTCAACTGGACGCAAAATAAAGGTTTCGTAGTTGGGACGAATTTATCTCAAGAACAAACTTAACATTGTAGTTGAAACATATGTTCCCCCTTACATTTCAACAGCAAATGTACGTTTGTACGCGCAATATTCAGTGATTTACAATGTTATTTTAAGACCATAGACTTCTTATAAATGTTTCTGCAATCTATAAGGATAGAACTATTCTTTGCATTTTTTTTCAAAGTTTTAGGTTCAGCAGTTTCGGAGATAAGGGTAAATTTTCATTAATAACTTTAAAACTATATAATCTAAAATTTATTTGAATTCATCTTAACAACCTCTTTCGTTTGATATGTCACACGGTACATTATAAAAAAAAAAAATCTTTTTAATTTTCTAATTTTTCCCCAAAAGTGAACCTCATATTCAAAATTAATTTATACACGAGTACATCACACGTTCGTGTTTGTTTTACAGAAATTCAAAGATTAAGTGTACCAAATTTCAGATTTGGAGCAAATCAGCTGTGATCGACAGACAGACAGACATACAAGTGTTCCGTTTTTCATTCGGTCGTACGGAACTCTAAAAAAGTAACAAGAAACAATTTGGCACACAATAATCCACAAGTATTGTTTCATCGAAACTCGATAAGATTGTTAAGTCTCAAGTCTATTGCGTAAGTGGGGTAAAGTGGGGAATCTATGGAAGTGGGGAAGTGGGGCCTGGCCACCAGCCAGAGCCAACAACTGAGAATTGGCCTAATATGGACTAAACTAGATTATACAATGTATTGGAATCGAAGATTGGAACCAATTTAAAACAAAAGAAGGTTGAAACGGCTATGAATACTGCCAAATTATTTCATAGCAAAAATGTTCAAAGATAAATATCACAGAGCACAAAATATTACTTAAGTTAATTAGAGAATCTATCTTCTAATATCTAATAGATCGTATTATTCTATTTTAAAGCACCCACAGTTTTAAGCATTATCTTTGTTTTTATATTGTTTTTTGATTTTTTTTTTTTTTTGTTTTTCTACTCGTAGTAGATCTGTCAGAGGAGGCAGAATTATTTTATTTGATTAAACATGTTTTAGCATCCATGTTTGGTATAAGCATGCTAATGAATATATATGTGGAAATAAAAAGGGCTGAGATCAGAGAAATATCGTTAATGGTTTATTATTGAAATATACAAATAGAACACATAAAAAATACACCTTGAAAAAAACCACTGTCATTGTACCTTTTGAAATATACCTTCCACGTCATTCCAAGCAAACGCCTTTGTCATATATTATGTCTCACTTACACCTTAGCATTCAGCTCTTTCACACAGTCATGCATTCATCAACGTTCCATTCGCAACTATGTAATTATATTATCTATGTGTCTGGAAAAGATTTGAATTGTTCATCGTAAATTATAAGTATCAGTTTGAGAACGTACTGCGTACCTGTCAGTGTGTAAGTAGTACACATACAGTATACCTAGCTATGCTAATACGTGTGTCTTGCTCTCACAACATTTATAAAAGCCATTTGTTTTGTTTCAGATTAACTTGTGAACAAGTGAATCAGATTGTTTACTCTACTTGTTGAAGCAAGCTGTGAATGTGATGTGAGTACTAGGTTAAGCTTCATTTAGTTGTTTTACAAACAATCGTTGACAGAATCTTCTTTCCCGAGTGAGAAATCTGTTTTAATATCGGCGGGAATATCAAGGGTTCCAACATGAGTCCAACATCACCATCACCGGTGCGATTTCTGCTACCTGTAGTCCCTACACAAGTTATTTAATGTTGAGGATATAAGGCGAAATGAGGTAAATCTATATTACTTACTTACTAGATAAAGAATGGCCAATGACCGGTGGAGCCGACGCGTATCGGCAAGTGTGGGACGCCCCCCAGCTAGATGAACCGACGACCTGAAGAAGGTGGCTGGGACAGACTGGATGCGGAAGGCGGAGGACAGGGTGTTGTGGCGCAGCCTGGAAGAGGCCTATGTCCAGCAGTGGACTGCGGTAGGGCGAGTTGATTGTTGATTCAGACTTCTCTACCTTAATTATTGACATGAGAAGACACTAATGAGCTCATTCTCACACCTACCTACCTACTGTACAACTATCGATTAGCCTCCTTAACCTACTTTATGCTTAAACTTTTAATTTAATCCCAACTCCGTGTAGTACTAATTAGGGAAGTTCATTAGAGGCGTCAAATACGTCTCACAAGAAGACTTAGAAGCTTCAACTCCGTATTACATCAAATCTACGAACTTCAACCGAAATACGCTCATACACAACTTTTAAGAGGCGACCTCACACACAACTTTTTTATCGTTAAACTTCCGACACGGTTCGGTATCGCTTAGATTTCGTCTGTCGCCATTTTGACCGAAACTTATCAATAGCTCTACAAAGCCAAACTTTTTCTAAACCTCTCGCTGTTCCATATTCAATTCCGGGTATCATGACACTCGTTTGACGTCTGTCAGAACCTCATACTGTACTCTTAAACCTAACGAATCGTATTTCCTATCACGGCAGGTTGCACACGGGCGGGAGCAATGAAATCAATATATTATCAAGCATATTTAGATACAGATAGAAAACGGAATACAAGAGCACGCTGACGAGGGCAGTTCAAGTTAAGGTGGAATTTGTGCTCACGACTCGTGCCGGCAATTATATAATATGTGTGTTATGTACTTGTAGAATTAACCCAACTTTCCTCTTCTTAGGTAGATTTATAAATACTGACACACAATCTGTAACAGGTATTACACACAGTGTCTTCGTCTCTTCGTCAACCTCTCCTATCGCAGAAATTGCTTTAGCAATACCTCGGCCCTTACTGTTGTTTGCTGTGTGTACATATCAGGTAACATGTAAATAACAGCCTAATTGTAATTGTTAGTCTGACAATAATGTTGAAATCAAACAACAAAACTCGACTTGACACATAAAATTATGTAAGTGTAATTCAATAAACAGCTTTACTTGATATTGAATACAATAATTAAGTAAGTACAAACAAAGAATAAAAAGTAACGAAAATAAATGTTTCAAATTCAAATGTCAAGTACATATATATATTGGAGCTTGATATTTGAATCGTTCACAATCTGAAAGCAGTTATTAATAGTCTGGATTATGACGTTTATTCGAGACAGCTAACTCGAGGGTCACGCAAAGCATGTAGTATCTACGTAGGTACAGGTTGCAACAAAAGTTGATCAACACTTCAGTTTTCTAAATCTTAATTATTGAGCAAAATGTGGCTGTAGCTACTGTGACTGTAGATACTTTGGAGGATACAGGCGTGATGTTATACGAGTATGTGCATATTGTATTAACATTAACTCAGAAAAAAAGTATAATTTAAAAAAAATATATAACTCATAGCTATTATATGAAAATTTATATAGCGAATCCTACTAATAGGTATTATAAATGTGAAAGTTTGGATGTTTGTTACTCAACCACGCAAAAACGGCTAAACGGATTAAGATGAAATTTGGCAAACAGATAGTTTATAACTTGGATTAACACATAGGATAGTTTTTATCCCGGTATAGTAAAACCTCGTGGCATGACTGCCGACCTCTACGCGGGCGAAGCCGCGGGCAGAAGCTAGTATTTTATAAAAGTGATAATGGACTTTTTTTGCTGACCACAGGTACTGTGAGTATACCAGGTACCTGTATGTTTATCTACATTTACTGACTAAACATTGACGCTTTTACATCGGAAGATCCAAGTTCCCTCTTACATACACAGCAATGTACACGATACATGTCTAAATGATCAACTACTACACGCGAATCCTGTTACGAAGAACGGTGTCCTAATTACTCCAGATTTTGAGTCATAAAACGCAAGATTTATAGTTGAATGTTAATTAATTACGTAGCTAATGACTCACAACAGACTCGTGTGTGGAAAGTAGAATGAGCTTGTAGACGTGACGTATTCAAGTGAAAATATTCGCATGTATTGCTATAAAATGTTACGACTTTTTCACATCTTTACGAGTTTGATATTTTTAATGTAGGTACTACGTTTTCACGGTGAAATAAATTTAAACTTTCAGGACATTAAGATTTACATATCAGCTTTAAAAATGGAATGGGAAAGCATTTATTTAATTTAGGATCTGCAATAAAAGATTATATTATACCTACACAAGAAAAAACACATACTTATTGGTCAACATAAGGCATTGACTAGAAACTATTGAGGATTCTAAAAAGTAATGTTTCAAATTATAAAACGAATTTATTTTCAAAACTCGATCTTAATTCCGTCAGAAAAATATATTACTTAGGAAGGTAAAAATCACAAGAAAAAATATGAAAAATGCGTCCAAAGGAAGTTGGTTTGTAAAGCACTTTGCTTGGCTCCAGTTAAAAGCCGGAACTTCCCAGCGGAGGCTTTTTGTCGAGTTCCGAGTTCCCAAGCGTATATAGACTAAAAAAATATTTGTTGTCGATGTTTTATTGTCAATGGATAAAGTTGTTTGGGAAAATATTCGGGGGATTTAACTTGAAGCTAGGTTCGGGGAGAAATATGGAATGCGGAATGTGGGTTATTTGGGTCAGTGGCTTGAATGAAATATCCTTCATTCAGGATTCAATGGCATAGTACTTAGATTAATTTTGATGCTTGCTTAAGGCCGCGTTTACGGACACGCGAGGCGTCAGGCGGCGCGGTGCGCGGGGCGGGCTGCGGGGCGTCAAGCGTTTTCTCCGTTTATGGCACGCTCGCGGTGTCGCACGCGGCACCGCACGCGGTGTCATTAAGTATGTTATAAAGAAGTTAAACCGAAGAATCCCGCCGCGTCTCCTGCTGCGTCACCCACCGCGTCCGTCGCGGCGTCACCCGTCGCTTCACCCGCCACATGCGACGCTACAATTCAAACAAACGCATGTAAAATCGCGTCTCCGTAAACGCTCTCATAGAACGCTCTATGTTTGAGTTTAGTGCGGGCCGCGCCGCTCAACGCACCGCGCGACACCCCGCGTGTCCGTAAATGAGGCCTAAGTTAGGGCTTGCTAAGACTGGCGGCTGCCACGTAGTGTCTGCAATTTACCGTCGAATGAAGTCACTAAAACATTATTTATGAAGTAAGTTGGTGTGTTTCCCTAGAGTGCGATTTTGACAACGTAACGTCAAACCCCGCTGCCATGATTTTCATAACAGCCGTCACTGCAGCCGTTATGTGGCGGCCGCCGCTGTTCTAGGAAACCGGTGTTTCCAGAATCATAATTACTAATTACGTAGCAAGCCGTAGGTATTTAAACTTTTCTAATATTACTACTTACTAGAACTACATACTCAAACCTCTGCGCAAGTGTACTGCACACATATGAGAGAATCTTGACTTAGCTATCTTATCGCCCGTTAAAGACGGTCTCGTAACTCCATGCAACAACGTACCACCGATCTTAAAGGGTGTCTCACATTAGCAGCGCGAGTTGTTCTACTAAAGTGCACTAATAGCGCTGAGTGCACATCGCTGTCACTATCGCTCCGAGCGAGCAGAGCGCACTGAGCGGAGCTGAGAGGAGATTACGCGCCACTTATCCTAGCTGGCAATGAAGTAGGTGCAGAAGAACCGCTTGCTACATAGTTTGCTTGATAGTTTTGGTACTTAAACGTCAAGGTTTTCAAATCGTTAGCCTAACCTATGTAGATTTGGTATCTTCAGAATATTTAGAGGACCATACGGGTGCTTCGCTTAGTTCTAGTATGACCAGAGAAAAAACAACTTTTTACAGCAGTTTCCCATAGCACCCGTGAGGTGAGACTGATGTCTTCCTCTGAGTTTTTTATATAGACACGAAAAGTATACCTGAAAGCCAGACAAGGGTCGCGGGCGTTCCGTCCTGATTTCCTAAATTATCATTATAAACAAAAGCCTAGAAGCCTTCTCTGCAGGTTTCTGCAATTGTTCATCATTGAGTTTAATCAATGCATTCTATTCGCGGACGATAAAATTCATTAAACAACACTATAAAAACAATAATGAACTGATTAAAGGACAACAATCTAACAGCTAATGTATCTAACAGCTAATGTATCTAAGACTACAATTTTACAATTCTCAATCAAAACCCTTAGCTTAGACTTAAACTATAAAAAAAAACCGGCCAAGTGCGTGTCAGACCACGCACAATGAAGGGTTCCGTAGTTGGAATGAATTCATCTTAAGAACAAACTTAACATTGTAGTTGAAAAACATGTTCTCCCATACATTTCAACTGTAAATGTAAGTTTGTACTCACAATATTGATAGATTTACCATGTTATTTTAAGACCAAATACTTCTTATAGATTTTCCTGTAATCTACAGGTAAAGATCTATTTTCTGTATTTTTTTCAAAATTTTAGGCTCAGTAGTTTCGGAGATAAGGGGGAGGAATGGTCAATTTTCGTCTATTTTCTTAAATAACTTTAAAACAATTTATTTTAAAATTATAAAAAAAATATTTTTGAGACCCTCATAGTAAGTTCTTTCATTTGACATGCCACATGGTGTAGTTTTCAAAACTTTTTTTTTAATTTTCTTATTTGCCCCCTATAAGTGACCTCTATATTCAATATTCATTTATTTACTTTACCCGTTCGTGTTTGGGTCACAGAAATTCATATTTGTACCAAATTTCAACTTAATCGGTCCATTAGATTCGGAGCAAATTGGCTGTGACAGACGGACAAACAGACAGACAGACAGACACACGAGTGATCCTATAAGGGTTCCGTTTTTTCCTTTTGAGGTACGGAACCCTAAAAACACTTAAACTGAAGAAGCCCTCGATACTACATTTTTAGATATTACCTATTACATAGAAATTGTTATCAGAAAGCACACGCAACTCGCAATATGCTCTCATTTAAATAAATTTGTTTTTGCTCTAAAAAAGCTTACGAAGTTATAAAGTCAAAAAACTGCTATGGCTGCCTGCCATGGGGACGTCGGCTCAGTTCTCAGATACGGGATTCTTTTACGGGGAAATTCTTCTCAGGCTAAAGAAGTCACAGAAAAAAAATGTGTCAGAGCAATTTGTGGGGTCGGACCGCTTGAATCTTGCAGATCTATATTTAAGAAATTAGGATTACTAACTCTACCTAGTTTGTACATAGTGCAAGTAGGAATATTTGTTAAAAAGCACTCTGAGCTATTTACTAAAGCCATTGAAAATAAAATAAAAAACCTTTCAAGAGATCCAACCCGACTGGCTGTCACAAGATGTAGAAGCACACTATTCCAGAACAACTGCTACAATAATTTCTGTCAAAATCTATAACCAAATACCTAAACAGACCTGAGAGCTATCTACCATTAAATTATTTTAAAATAAAACTTAAGAAATGGCTCTTTATTAATGTCATCATCTGCCTAGCCTTTTCCCAACTATTTTGGGGTCGGCTTCCAGTCTTACCGGATGCAGCTGAATACCAGTATTTTATACGGAGCGACTACAGACCTTCGGGCTTCTGACGACCCGTAACGACTGTCAAAGATGCACTAATAATAGCTTAACGTGCTTTCCGAGGCACGGAAGGGTCTTGGCATGTAAAGATGGTCACCCATCCAGGGACCAATCGCGACAAGCGTAGTTTAACCTGGTCGATTGACTCGTGCGGCTGTTATTACTTGGCCACAAGGCTCTATAATAATGTGTTCTACAATGGGCGAATCCTTAAATTATAAGCTAAGTACAAAATAATTAAGCTACAAGTTATCTGAGGTATTTAAATTAACATCAATACTTAGATGATCTCACTATTCTCACTTGTAATTTATATATTTAACTTTATTTTTTTAATATATTTTTTGTTCAAATGATCACAGTAGGTACCTAGTAATAAGTGTTATTGTTTATATTTTTAACCGACGAAAAAAAAGAGGAGGTTCTTATTTCGAAACGTATGTTTTTTTATGTATGACCACGCATAACTTTATACAGTCGTTCGATTTGAAAAATTTTTATTTCATTCGAGAGGGTATACCTCAAAGTTGATCCCATATAAAATTTAATAATTTTGCTTGGGTAGGTTTTGAGTTAGCTTCAATAATACGTATTTTTGCCCCACTTTTATATGGATGATGTTCTAGTTTGTTTTGCAGGTAGTGGTATTAGAATTTGTGTGTTTTATTTTTCACTTTTTAGTTGTTTTACCTACCCGTACCACAACTAAAAAGTGAAAAATAAAAACTTTTTTCAAAAAAATACAACCGACTTCCAAAAACAACACTACAAAGTGAAAAATAACTTTAATTTCGGAAGTCGGTGGCAAAATACGAAAATTTATATAACCAGACACTGACTTCCAAAATTAAAGTTATTTTTCACTTTAGTGTTGTTTTTGGAAGTCGGTTGTATTTTTTTGAAAAAAAGTTTTTATTATTTTTATGGTGTTTTTTGCATGCTGAAAAAAGTGAGCAAAATATGTGGAACTATGTTATATTTAAGACCTTATGTACCATATTTTATGCAAATAAAGATATTCTATTCTTCTATTCTTAATCCCTAAATTCTAATCCAGACCCTTGTCAAGATCGCTCTACATAGCCTGAGGGCTTTCTAGATATTAAGTACGTTTGCTTAGGTTACTAATCGTCCAGTATTAGGGCTAACAGCAGTTGGTATTCTGTACTTGTCTACGCCATACCTCTACCTGTACCGTCAGTTAATGAATGCTAATCCACTCTCTGTTTTAATTAGTTGCGGCCACGACTTAGATCTGACGCGCTGCGCTGAGGGCCGGCAGGACCCGCTCGTTAGCCGTAGTTTAGTTAACGTATGTACACTGCTTAAGCTGCAGTTAGGGCTAAACTATCGTTTGCCATGGTTTAGGAAGGGTTATGGGATAATGTTATGGAGATGAGGGTGGTCGATGATAGGATGTAGCTGTATATTATGTTATAGTCACTGTGATACAGACACTGATTATATTTGAGTGATTAACCCAGGGGAGATGGGTGCTGGTGTTGTTTGAGAAACTTGTCTTTATTTGGCAGCCTGTATTAACTAACAATTTCCAACACGTAAAACAAAGCTCTATTCCAAACAATGATTGCCTTTGGAGGTACTCTCAGCAATACACCAGACACCTATTCAATATTGTTAACAAAAACGCAATCACCACAATGTTATTATCTCCTTGTATGGATCTTAATAAAGTTTAGATATAACATTCTATTTTTATTAACAACGGTAGGGCCACTCGTACCTCCGGCCACTCGTATCTCCGGCCATAAATCCGATATAAAGCGCAATCCGATATTAGCATCACGTAAACAGAATCTAAAAATGATATCTAGGACATGGCTGGCCTCTCCTTTGTCATGTTATCTCGTAAAAGATATGACGGATAAAGCCGCCAACGCACCGACCGTCGCAAATATCACCGAATGTACTGCTATTATCGGAAAAGATATTAACGCAGAATATGTGCTCTAACCTTTATGGGCTTCCGTGATCCTTTCAGAGATATCAAATTGTTTTTTTATGAATACACACACAGTCTTAAAATCTTCAAATTTTTTAATTTTTTTTTTTAATTTTTCTTTAATCCTTAAAAAATGCTTCTTCCATACGGAAGAAGCCTTTTTAAGGATTAAATAGTTTATTTCCTGAAAGTAAACTTTATAATTTCTGCTAAGACACTCGTTCACTTGTGCCGACCATGTGTAATAATAAACCATGATCTGAATTTATTGACACCACGCGACAAATGAACTTGCAACACGTAGGTACGTAGCCCAGACGTTAACCACTCAGTCACTGATTCTATCACGATGTGTTATTAACTTATTAGGTTTTTAGAGGCATGAGGCACACCCTGTTGGTGTAAAGTTCACTCATCCTCCATAGAAAAGGGAGGATCCTCCGACCAGACGGGTGTCGTGTCTGGTGGGCAACTGCCCAACGGTTGAGGTCGGGACGTTGTATATATGCTAATCGCGCGGTAAACTCTAATTGCGCGATGCAGGATTGTGTGACGCCAGTGTGACGCGTAGTTCGTATGTGGCGATGTAGATTCCGCCACATCCCTCCCCTCCGGAGACCGGAGGTCGATAGTGGGCTGAGTCGTGTATCTTGCGATGCTTGCCAGTTCCAGTTGTGGTTCTAGTGAGTCGGAACTGTCTGCGGTGATTCCCCAGTGAGTCGGGGTGATGGCGCTGCGTTATGCTTCAGTGAGTCGGAGTGTACAGCGCTGGGTTGAGGTTGACTGCTGGCGATGACCAGGAGAGGTAGGGCTCTTCTTGTGGACCGGCCGAGAGTGCAGTGTGCTGTGCCAAGGTTGCTGATGTGATGAGGCTGAGGGTGATAACCAGGAATGCGCGTCCACTGCATGCTGGTGGTCAGGATACCCGTTGAAGCCGTGGGGATGCTGGCTGGCTGTGTGACTCGCCGCTCGAAAGCTTGAGGAAGTGATGCTGATAACGTCATGCTGAAGGAGTTGCACGAAGGCTGCGCTGACGTTCATACTCGGGGTCACCAGTATAGAGGCATGAGGAACAGGGTGTAAAGTTCACTCTCCTCCATTGAAAAGGGAGGATCCTCCGACCAGACGGGTGTCGTTTCTGGAGGGCAACTGCCCAACGGTTGATGTTGGGACGTTATGTATATGCTAATCGCGCGGTAAACTCTAATTGCGCGATGCAGGATTGCGTGACGTCAGTGTGACGCGTAGTTCGTACGTGGCGCTGTAGATGCCGCCACAGGTTCATAGATTAACGCTTGCCATAGGCTACCAACTTTCCAACTTAGCTTATACATGTTAACGTACTATAGAATTAAAGAAGCAGGAAAGAACGCTTGCTTAATTCCGATAGTAATTTGTATTCATAGAAAAGAACATGCAAGCCGCTGCCCGTTAGCAGCATCCAAGCGCCATAATATTATTATAAACAGGCCTCAAACAAAAAAGTATTTCTCTTCCACTAAAAACCTCCTCCTTGTTCCGTCGGTTAAAAAGTGTGATCACTATATCTTGTCAGATATCGGATCGTCTGTATGGCTATAACCGATCTTTTCCATAAAAATGTTGTTTCATTCAATGTTTTCTGTGTCATGGTGGCAGAACATAGAAATACAAAAGTTCTACTTCTAAAACTACTCCAAGTAGCTTTATTCAGTAGAACATAGCTCAGATACAAACTATGAAATCAATTTAAATCACATAAAAGGCTACCCGCAACTGCTACACAATTAAACACTTATCAAAGAACGTCCAAAACGTTCTTTCCTCGGTCGTATCCTTAGAGAAAATATCACGTCGCAACTTACCTGACAATAAGTAAGACGTGTTCTATAGAATGTCACATCGCACGTGAAAACTCGTCTTATTTTCATTATCTTTTTAAGTTTCTACTTGAACTTCTGTCAAACAGCTTTAAACACCAAGTCACGCTCACCAAAGTGCACTGTAAATGTGTAAGAAAAGTGCACATTAAGTGGTAATGTGGGTGTTGTGGCTGGCGCAGGAGCAGCGCGCGGGCGCCCAGCCAACAGACGCCTAATGGCCGGAATAAGGCTAATTTGTACGAATACATTATGCAATTGTCCCCGTTTTTAAAGCTTTTCATAAAGTAGTTTGTGTAACAAATTGGCTGTTTCGTAAGAATTTTAAAGAGAACTTTAGGTGGACTTAATAGAGGTGTCCTTGGGATTTAGCAAGTCCCAAATGGTTTGTGCTCAAAGAACTTTGCCAGAAATATTCTGTGGTGTCTCTGAGGACTTGTGAATAGTACTGACGACAGTGTCGGATGAAGTAGAACAACTTGTTCTGTTGTATTAAGAGCTGATTTATTTATTTTGTCCCACTAACAGAAAAACATATTTTTAGATTTTATTTATTAGATATATTTTATTTATCATTTGGTTGGGCATCTGTATATTTAACCACAGATGGCTTTTGAATTTCCATGTCTTCCATGTCCTTATCACTCACAGAACGTCGTATTTTCGTAATTGTGCAATTTGCATATCCAGTATGTTTATCGCGGTATAAATATCGCGCGACGTTTACGACTGTGTCGAGGCCCTCCGTGCGCAGTCGTGATGGATGGAGGGTCGCGCGGAGGCCAACCTGTGTTTATTGATGTTTGTTTACTTTTAAGGCTAAACAATCATCTCTGTTTGAGGAAGGGTTCTGGTTTTTGTTTCACGGCAGAAAAATATCAGTGCGTCGCGGTCTTGCAATGTTAAGTGACTCGACTGGCAATTTAAAATAGTGCAAAACCGCACTATGTGACACAAATTGAGACAAAGAAGTAAAAGATGTCGCTTGTTGGATTTGGATTAAGCTCCATGAAATTACTTTGTAACTAAATCTTAAACCATCTTACGAAATATAAATCACTTTTTCCTCAAATCCGTAGTCATCAATTGATCAGGAAATCGGTAACACGAATACCTTAATGAAATAGTTAATTAAAGATGGAGACAGCAGAGGTTCTCTACCGAACCCGAGAACCTCTGGTATCTTCGATGCCTCTCGCTAGGGGTGGCACAGATCGGTAATTCGGTTTTAGTTAATGGAGTAACCAGTCGAAACCTTCCAGTGATTGACAGGAGCGCTTCCGTCGTGGAAAATGTGTGTTGAGAGCTGGGCAATAATCGATCAATTATATTATAGTTTATAGATTGAGTTTTGTCGTTATGTCTGAAACTGGATGGCATCTTAAACATTGTGACGTGTTATAGACTCCTTTATAACAGAATAACATTTTAGGCACTGAAGTAAAACAGAGCTTCTACAGATACAGCTTTTAATTATGAATAACTTTTCTTCTTCTTATTCGTCGTATCGATGATTCTCTTTTAATAATATTATATCATGGATACCACGGCTGCTGAGAGCTCCTCGCTTTTAATGAGATTTTATCAGACATTAAATAAATGGATGTTTTTTAAAATATGCTTTGTTGGTATTATTTTACACAATTTAATGTGCATAAAGTTCTAGTGACGAATGATTTTATAGACACGAACGCTTATGTAGGGTCTACATAAAAGTACTTTCATATAATTTAGGTAAAGTTGAGCTCATAATTGCATTACCAATTTTGACAACAATTCCCAGTAAATTGAAACTTCACTATGGTAACTGTCACATAGACAAATAGGTAGACCTTGTCGTTTTATGACGTTTAAGGGACATTGAACATTAGAGTAGTACATAAAACAATCACGAGATCGACTTCAGCATGTACTAACATGCTCTTTACTTCGGTACTTTAAGATAAACAAACTTACACGAAAACAATTTCAGGTATTTTTCGTTTCAGTAATTTATATTATTATATATTATTATTTTCGAGTTGGTCGTGAAGGACTTCATTTCTCAAGTTATCTGTTTATTTAATCTTCAAAAGTCGGTGCACTCAGTGTACTTACAAGTGTACTTCACTGTCACTTCCCCACCGTATTTATTGCAAAATAAGAGACTTGTGAGGGGAAAATTAAATTGTAAGAAAGTAAAGAGAAACGGTTTTTCTGAGTGTCGTTATAAATAGCAAGCGAAGGACAAATTATTTCTTGCAATATTATGTAGAGATGTTATTTATGTACAGTCAGCTTTAAATAGACGTATACATCGACAAGAATTCATTTAATTGTCTACAATCTATGTTCCATCCTATTGTATCAATGTGTAGCCACAAAACGTATTACCTACACATTTGGTACATATAATATTTGTAGTTACACATCGATAGGTACCTATAGTATTAAAATTGTAGACAGTTAAATGAATTCTAATCATCTCTTTGACGCTGAATGTAATTAACCCACTTGGGTATAATTTGTAAACATTTTTGCTCTGCATTTTATAATACAATTACCTACTTTAAACGATAAAAAGAAACAAAAGGAATAATTTAATTCAAACGGTAATAAACCAAGAAAAGACAAAGGAAATAATAAATAAAACCCATTTCATAAACAATGTTCTTCTTAGCGTGTCGATGGCAATCTGAATGTTCCAGCTCAGAACTTGAAACGGAATTGCTTATTTTTTTTAAATTCCAAAACATTTTCCTTCATGTTTTAAATCTCAACAAACAATAAAACGGCAGCGTATTATAAACTCTGTAACAGTTAATGCATGTTTGTCATGATAATATTTCTTTGAACTTTTAATAAAGTTTATGCACCTTTCTATAGCGGTAAACAAACTTCAGCGTTATGCTTAAGATACCAGAATATTTTTCTTTTCAAGCACTTTTTTTTGTAAGCACTAAGCCGAGTTTACATATTCGCGCGAGTGACGAGGTGAGCGGTGGTGAGTCGAGGCACGAGCACGAATATTGTAAACGGTGGTTCGTTGTTTCGCGTCGCCGCTCGTGACGCTCGCGTCGGGAGCGGATTTTTGGACACGAGTCAAAGGGAAAAGAGTGGCGAGACGAACTAGTGTTTACACATTTCGCAGCAAAAGGCCTGTCAAGCAACATAACAAAATGGACTAGACCAACATAAAAGTTTGATGTTTTTGGAGCTTTATCAAAGTCAGACAGTCATTTGAAATCCAAAGCACGCTCATCATAACATAAGAATAAGCCAGAAAGTATACAGACGCAAGAAGACGCATCAATATAAAACATCGTCTGTGGCGACGTTTTGTTTTAAAGATTTGAATTTGGACAACTATTGCACTCCAATACACGTAATGGAAGCTGAAATGTGAATTCCTCCTTTGTACGTTAGGAGATTATAAGACCTGTTGCTTACAAGATCTGTATAAAAAGTATGTCATGTTCGAATAATGTAACTATCAAATTAATAGATGACTTGAATGACCTCTCAGTAGTAAGATACTGGAACAATAAGAAAAAACCATTACTTGTGACCGTATACAATGAGTGTAAACTGCGTAATATACAATGTTCAAGTATTTTAGACGTGTACTCACTAGAGAAATGGGTGACAGGTAAAAACGTACGGGATAAAATTTGTTGTAATTTAGACTGTGTCAAAGTAGCAAAACGCAACCAAGAGATTACATCACTTAAATTCGATGTTATCAAAAAACCTAATGAAAAGTACCCGGGGTGGAAATAGTTATTTGTGCAACAAGAGAGCAGTCGTTTTTTGCTGCGAGTGCTGATTTTGAATCCTGAAGTGTGGCGAGGGATTCAAAGGCACGAGATGCAAAAAAACTTTGCTGTCGTGTAACACCCACAAATTTTCACTTCTGCATCGAGAACACTTTAGGAGATAAAATAATAAACAGGAATCTATAGACTGAAATAACTATTTATTGTGAATCAAAATAATTAACATTTTAGCTACAGGTACCAATTCAATAAAATGGAACATTTTAAAAGTTAAAAGTAAAATTACTGCAATTCTGCAAATTAAAAGTAACAGTTTTATTTGGCAACGTTATATTTGCATTGAGTTGAGTTTGATTATCTGGGGTTAAGGTTTCTGTTTCGGTGGCGGATTGAGAAGGAACAACGGTGAACGTTGGTGACTCTAATCGGCTTTTTGTATGTCGTCACTGTGCGTCGTTGGAAGGGATGGGCGTGGGTGAGACCAAGGATCCGAGGTCGAATTCAGACTTATTGTTTCCACTATACGCTTACAGATTTTCGACTTTTCTTTTGAGTCTTCAATATAGCCTTCAGCAACCGTATTGGACTTCCGCCGTGACGTTTTAACGTGGTGAGATCGGCTCCGGAATCAGCCAGGAGCGTTGCCGAAGTTCTCCGAATGCAGTGACCCGTGTATAGCTGAGGCTCTTCCAGTTTTAAGAGAGTGGCAATTTCTCGCGGTATAGCACCTATTTTATTTACTCCCATAGGCTGTCTTGAGCATTTATTACTATGGTATTGTATGAAAAATCGGTCGGTTTTTATATTGGCTGGACGTAAATTTTGGTATTTTTCTACAATAGTTACATATTCTTCGCGTACGATAAAAGACCTGTCAAGGTTCGTCTTCGTATTTTTCAATTTTACTAACAGTAATTTATCTGAATGCTTTTCGATATTATTAACTGTTAGCTGTAATAGCTCGTTATTGCGACACGCTGCACTAATTCCTATGATCAGTACAACCTGTAATGAAAATTTTACATAATTAATATGCATAATTTAACATTTACAGCATCTTTTACATATCGTAATAAATATTTTAACAGTATTGCTGAGCCAGAATAGGATTCATTGCGCCTCCAAAAATTAAGTAAGTACCAGTAAGTACCTTTAAACATAACAGTCTACAAACAAATATTAATGACTAACAACATAAATTTATAGGTACCACTTACTTTAGCGGCAAGAAAATTGCAGTCCGGAGCTTCATTAAGAATTTTTTCTATGTTAAGGGCCGTGAAAATTTTGGACTTTTTAGTCTTATGCCCAACTGACATTATTTTTAGAAAAGATACGAATTTTGCATATTATGTTTTAATATGCACGTTATGTTTTGTTTTTAAAGTAGCTTTCAACATTAAGTAAATACTCCACATTGTAGATGATCGCCTCGTCTGTGATAAATCTAAAAAATAAGATAGCAACACCGTCTCCGAAAAACTGCTTGCGCCCTTTGTAAGTCTCCATTCATTGAAGACATGGTATGCTTTCAGATATTTCTCGCGAGACTTCTCAGGTAGGAAACTTAATTCTGCATTAATAACTTGTTGTTTTAACTCTTCCGGTGTTAAAATACTGTTTCCGTCGCCGTCGTCATATTTTACGATTATTTTAATATTTTTTAACTTATTCAACTCTTTACGCCAGCCACGAAATTATATTCCCGCCTTTTATTTAAATTAAGGCGTCTTCAGAAATAGCACCCATGCTATTTTATTATTCAAAATATATTACGTAACATTATTGAAACTAGAAACAAATATTTACAAGTTAAATATCAGTTTTATTTGCAGTAAATACTTATTTTCGTTTAAATACAACAATAAGTTAAAAATTCAATAAATTACATTAAAATACATAATTATCTTTTTGCAAAATTTCTTTAGTTAGTACGAAACGAAATTCCGAACGTGTTTGTCTTTGAGGTCGAATTCAAAATCGGAACTTCGAAGGGGCTGGTTTTTTGTCTCTCTCCCTTTCTAATGGCGGGAAAGAGATAGAGTGTGAATGTTTCGAAATGTATGATTAACCCAAGGCTGAATAAGATATTCGCGGCAGTCTGAAAAAATAAATTAAAAAGATACTTGGTCTCACTCAGTGAGCAAAATCGCATTTTGCTCTCTGGTTTCAGGCAGCAAAACCTACATGTTTGAGCTATTGAAGTGAAAATGTACTTTACTGATGGGTCTAAGAGCAAAAGTGGATGCGGTGCCGCTTATTACAGTTTGAGTGATGAAACTTCGGCCTTGTTTAAATCTAGTGATACAAACGTATCTGTAATGACGATGGAACTGGTAGCAATCTCAAAAACTTTAGAGAACATAATTTGTTGTGACAATGCGACCCATTCTGTGAATGAAAACATTGTTGCACGGATAACAAAGGTGGTTTAATGCATTTAGCTCGATGCGCCTCTGGTTGCACAGGTGTACCGATAGCTTATGTAATTCTTAGACTATTTTATGAACTTAGAGACATTAATTTGAGGCTGCAATGGATTCCATTTCATATATATATATATATATATATATATATATATATATATATATATATATATATATATATATATATATATATATATATATGGTATACATGGAAACGAGAAGTGTGACATGCTTGCAAAAAAAGTTAGTTTGAAAGGATTGGAAACTAATATCGCTCCGTTCCACACAGAAGTACAAGAACATATGCCACAATCTTTTTAAAGAGTATTTTGACAAGAAGTCTAAAGAAAAAGGCATATGGTATAAGGCTATGCAAAGGGAGCCTCCTCGAATCCCCTGCTTCGCTGAAAGTCATACAAAGAGGTCGTATGTTGTTATGGCACAAAGATTGCGTTCTGGTCACTTTCCATCCAGGAAATTTGGATATCTAATGAAAAAAGTCTATTCCCCTAATTGCCAAGTGTGTAATAAAGTCGAAGACGTCCAGCATTTGCTGGTGGAATGTGAAAAGAACAAGAGAGAGAGGGAGATAGTGATGCGGGAGTTAAACGTTAATAAGTATGATGTTGGGGCTTTCACTAGAATATTAACTACACCTAATTCGGGAGAAGCGAAACTGATTTATGAAATGGTTGCTGCATCACTATCTCCCTCGCTTACGCAATAATATATTTGTACTCATAATATTATAAATACTGGTATTAATTAGTTAGATTAGGATATGATGAGGCTGACGTACCTTTGTAAGGTAAAAGCCTCTAAATAAATAAAGATAAAAAAAAAACATCGCGACACGTGTCTGTTATTGCCGACTCCTACTCAATCAATATCTTAGCTTTCAGTGATCTGTGGTGCTGTGCGATAATTTACTGTTACGTATATTGGTGGCTTATATTAATAAATATGTAACATTAATTTATTTTTGGGATAAAAAAAAAGCCATAAGAGCCTTCCTTGCCTTTAAACGACTACCTACTGTTATCCACAGCCATAGCTTGTAAGCCGTTCAATGAACGTACAACATCAAGATTGGCATAATCACCAATTTTGGGCGAACAACGATCACCAATATTTCTAAGGTCGCTTGTTCAGGCAGAAGGACGTTGGACTCTTGAGTACGTTTTTGGAAAAAAATAATAATTTTCCAAAAAAGCAAGTTAAAGACTAGGTACTCATTACCAGGCATAGCTCTCGTAGAGCTTTCCTATCTATAAACAGGCATCTCTTTCCACGAAATCCAATCGTGGCTTATTTCGAGGCAGCGCCCACGCGGTGGGCAGCGGTCTGCAGCGGTCTGTAGCAGTCTATATCCTGACGTAATCCCATGGCCACCTCATGTGACACGTACTGAGCATCACGGGGTAAGTCTACACGTGAATGTAGGACAACGGAATTAAATCGCTAGGTAGTTCCAGGAGCAGTTATTTCTACTGTTCGAAGCAGACCGATTGAGGACCCTAATAAAAGTTTAAAGAAATTGAGACACATAAGTTATCAACAAATAATAACATAGAAAAATACTTAAAAATACTATATCTTTAATCATTCTAAGAAATAAGAATATTCCTTTTAAAAGTTAAAAGTTTTAAGTTTATGTAATTACTTGATAGTACTGTCACAAAGTAAGACAACATAATTATCTCAACTTTAGTTTTATACAAAGATAAGATATTACTCGTTCAGTTTAACTAGATGAAGTGAATATAACTGCAAATATCGCACACACACACTACAATCTTCGTTTGAGAAATTGAGTAAGCACTCATATCATTATATTGTAAGCACTCATATCATTATATTGTAAGCACTCATATCATTATATTGTAAGCACTCATATCATTATATTGTAAGCACTCATATCATTTCGGCTTTCGTCGGGTTTCCCCGAATTTTGGATATTCGTAACTACACTACGTTACATCATTTAATTTCGAACTCGCCGAATATTACCTCATTAGAAAATAATAAGTCTGTCTGCATACTTGCTAGCGTATGTTATGTACGCCAATAGTCATTATGTGGGTAGCTTCCACATACGATACGATCTATCATTTTAATGTATTAGGTATTTACCTATGAAATTGCCGTTCTGCAGTACTGGCCATTTCAAATCAAAATAATTTTTGTTTGGCTAAGAATTCTAATTTCAAATTAATTTTATTTTAAAAACATGGATTTTTTTTCCAAAAGTAGTCATTTGTTTATTGATTAGTGTTACATTTTCATCGCATTTCAATCTTTTTCGTCATCATGGATACGTTAAAAATTCGAGTAATTATGGAATATGAGTACCGTCGTGGCAGCAACGCGGCACAAGCGGCACGCAACATCAACGACGTTTATGGAGCTAACACTACAAACCAACGCACCACTTGTTATTGGTTTGCTCGCTTCCGTTCTGGAAATTTCGACCTGAAAAATGAACCTCGCGGTCGTCCGAAGACTTTGGTCGACAATGACGAATTAAAGGCGATTGTGGAAGCTGATGATACACAATCTACGGCTGAATTAGCAGCAGCTTTCGACGTTAGCGTCAAAACAATATTGGTCCATTTGCGTCAAATTGGCAAGGTAAAAAGCTTGACAAATGGGTGCCCCACGAACTCAATGATCGCCAGCGCGAAGTACGCGTCGAGACGTGCCTTGCACTGCTCAACAGACACACAAATGAAGGAATTTTGAACCGCATTGTTACCTGCGATGAAAAATGGATTCTGTTTGATAACCGCAAGGGCTCAGCAAGTTGGTTGGATCCTGGTTCAGCACCTAAACAATGCCCTAAACTTAAACTTACCCCTAGAAAAGTGATGGTCACTGTTTGGTGGTCTAGCGCCGGTGTGATTCATCACAGCTTCTTACCAAACGGGGTGAGCATTACTTCAGATGTGTACTGTGAAGAACTGAACACAATGATGGAGAAGCTGGCCCGGGTGTCACCATTGTGTAGATCGCCCGGAGGACACGGTGGAGCATACAGTGGAGGTCTGCCCGGCTTGGGCGGAGCACCGCCGTGTTCTCACGGAGGCGATCGGCGGCGGCGATCTCTCGCGTCCAAACTTGGTCCAGGCCATGGTGCGGAGCGAGAGTGCATGGGAGGCCGTCACCTCCTTCTGCGAAGCAGTAATGCTCGCAAAGGAGGAGGCGGGACGCGAGAGGGAGAGGCAACAGCCGCGCCCTCGCGCCCCTAGCCGCCGCAGGAGACGCCCTGGGCGGCGGGAATCTATCGCCGATTCCCGGCCACCGTAGGCGCGGGCTTGCGGACGACGAGTAATGGGCAGCTCGCCGTCCGGTAAGGACCAGGCCCGGGTCGACGGCGCGTTGTGTTCCACGCGCGCCTCAAAGAGATGTCAGCAGTGACGGGGTCCAATAGGGCCGAAGCCGCCGGGGTCGCGGGTAGTTCGAAAGAGATACCGTGGCCCTGGCACGGGCAACTGAAGGAACACGGGTGGGTTTTAGTCAGTAAAAGTCTGACACACCCTCCCGCTCTGCCCGGAGCGGGAGAAGTCATTTGATGATTTCCCATCCACAAAAAAAAAAAAAAAAAAAAACCCCTAGAAAAGTGATGGTCACTGTTTGGTGGTCTAGCGCCGGTGTGATTCATCACAGCTTCTTACTAAACGGGGTGAGCATTACTTCAGATGTGTACTGTGAAGAACTGAACACAATGATGGAGAAGCTGGCACATCTGCAACCAGCATTGGTCAATCGCTCGTCTCCGCTGCTCCTGCACGACAACGCGCGACCTCATACTGCACAGCAGACGGTCTCCAAGTTGCAAAAACTGGGGTTGGAAGCTCTACGTCATCCACCCTACTCACCAGACCTTGCGCCTACAGACTACTACTTTTTCCAGAATTTGGATAACTTCTTGGCGGGAAAAAAATTCAATACCCGAGAGGCAGTACAAAATGCCTTTGAAGAATTTGTTGCCTCCCGTCCAGCTGATTTCTTTAAGAAGGGCATCAATAAACTGCCACTGCGTTGGCAAAGATGCATTGATTGCATGGGTGATTACTTCGATTAATACAAATAAAAAATGCATGAAAAAAATTCGTTTAAATTTTTTCATACAAAATTGCAATTTCATAGGTAAAGACCTATTATTTTGATAACAGCAGTTATTTCATAGCATGTTTCACATTTGCCGAGATGGTTTATTGCTGTCCACAGGGCAGTGAAAAACCTGTCTATAAAAATTAGGTCATTTAATATCAACACAGACAAAACCAATCAGCTTTATATAACAGCTTGTTAATAATTCATTTATCTTTCCGAGAAAATGCTATGATGTCGATACGTAGGTCGAAAAAATTCAGGTAACATTATTTTTCGCCGAATCAGCCCAAAAACGCGCGGAATCAAGACAATTAACACAAAAGCCGCATGCTCGCGAGTCGCGGCCGGGTCATAAACAATGGTATCTCGTATAGTATGTGGACGGCCGTTTTTATTCGCACCGCGGCCAGTATTTGTATTGCCCGGCCGTTATCTGCAACGGCCGGGCGTCCCAGGGCCACCCCGCATCACTCACGACACTGAGACAGTAAATGGGTTCCCGTAGTTTTTCACAACAAATCCCAGTCATTTCTCAACGTTGAAGCCTATTCGTTATGTTTACCAGCGTTTTGTTTTATCTTTATAAATAGTGATATTACTCACCTTTCATTAAACTGGGACTTCTTAATCTCAGTTTAACACTAGTAAAGAAATGAGGTAAGTTCTAATAATATGAAATGTTTTACAGAGGCTGGTTTAACGGATATTCGCAGTTTATTTAAGTAAATATAATATTTTTGTGGCAGCCCTGACCAAACAGCAGATAGCGTGAAATATTCGCGATTCGCTTGCGCTTCAAAATACACAGCATCTGCTGCGAGCGTGACACAGCGATACGGTATGCGTGTGGATGTCACCCGCAGCACTTCACTCAAATATATTATTGCATTGTTTTGATCTCTTTTTTAAAACACGTTTGGTTTTTTATCGCAGGCAAGCTTTGAATGGTGACAGGAAACTACTAGCTAGTGGTAAGACAGAAAGCGTGCAACAACTTATTTGTTGCAGTCGTTTTGTTAGTAAGTCATATCAACCCCTCAGGATGTCGGAGGGTGAAGCCATATTGAAATCTGCCTTTTCTTTTTTTACAACTGCATATTTATATATAACTATTGACAAAGTTAAAATAAGCATATAATCAGCCTGTAATGTTCCCACCGCTGGGCATTCTCTCTTTCAGAGGGAGTGGGCTGTAATACACCACGCGGGCACAGTGCGGTTTGGTAGATATCACGTGTCTACGATTTATTGGTTCTAGGACATGCCGGTTTCCTCACGATGTTTTCCTTCACCGTTTTGAGAGCAGTGGTGATGAAATTATTTATATACCTAAAGAGCCTGCCCGGGTTCGGACCCACGACCTACAACTCGTAAGTCGGAGCCGTTACCACTGGGCCGCCACTGCTCTCAAATTAACTTAACATAAACCGAGTTGAAAATCGTCGCACCGACCATAAACTTTATAATTATTAGGAAAACGTAAGAACGGTAAGCACCTCAGTCATCATCGATCAGCGATCTGATTACAATTATTGCCAAATTCCGAATGGATTTATGTATTTAGTTCGTAGACAAATAATGATTGAGTTTGTGACGTCAATCAGAATATCAGACAAGACGTCACAGATTCACGTAAATAAAAGAAGAAAGGATATTACAAAAGGAACTTGATTTACATTCTGTAATTTGATTGGATTGTTTCAGAATGTCCTAAAAATAGAACTTTTGAACGTCACAAACAACGTCGTTTAAATTATTACCTATTACACTCTAAACTACCTGCTCAATGTAAATATTGATAGTAATATTTCAGAAACTTTTTCCAGGTCTATGGGGAGATTAATGTTTAAGGGGACTACAGGACCTAAATGCAACTGAACGCAAGTTGTATAATGCCTAAAAGTATCTATATGATCTACTGCAGTAAACAAACTCAGAAAAATAAAATTATGATGTTCTTCAGGATTTATGCTAGTTAGATAGTGTGTTGAAAACATAATATAACTAATTTGATACGATAAAAAAACATATCATCTACCTAGCCTTTTCCCAACTATGTTGGGGTCATCTTCCAGCCTAACCGGATGCAGCTGAATACCAGTATTTCACATGGAGCGACTGCCTATCTGATCTCCACAACCCAGTTACTGGGTAATACGATACCCCTTGGTAAGACTGGTTGTCAGACTTTCGGGCTTCTGACGACCCGTACATAATACAACTAATTTGGTACGATAGAAAAAAACACGAAGATGTCTCTAAAAATTTCTTTGAATGATTAATAACCACTGTGCTATACTATACTATACATGAAATCATTTTGATTTTTTGTCAGATTATTCTACAAGCAACATAGTGTTTTAATTATTTAGTCCAATCAATAGCTTTTTTGTAAATAGATAATTGCTTCATATTTTACAATAAATTACCTGGGCTGTGTCACATCCCGCTTCTCATTCTTTTATATGCAGTCCGACAGTGACCGCGCTTTAGGTACGTAGTCCCCTCCGTGCATAAAGCGCAACATAAAATCATTTACCGTTACAAGAGAAAGAGAGCGTTAAATGCTGTACTAAATCTTAGAAGCGAAAAAGATTACCATTCAATACAGATTGGTGACCCATTAAGTAACAAGTTTCTTACAAGTTAAGTGATAACTTAGGATGTAAGTTTCTTCTTAGCGCGCGATAATCTCGGGATTATGTGTCAATATTCTACATACGTACTTCGTCCTTACAGACTGTTCGATAGTATTGGTATCCCTTTTGCGAAATCAATATTTTTTGTTCACTGAGAGCCTCTCGGATAGATGGACTGATGACCTGAAGGTGGCCAACTAGATGTTTTGCGAAAATAAACACAACTATCTGTTCTGGCGACAGTTTAGAAAGGCTTAAGTTACTAGTGAATGCTAAAAAGCTATTAAAATGAAATTATGTAGTTGAGTTTGTCAAGTCCATAGTACGTGTTATGGATTGGATTAAATTGTAATAAAAAGGGATTTTCAGTAGGTACCTAATCCTTTATATTATAGAGGCAATAAATCCTTTGAAGGCTTAGTTAAAGAGTTTATTATTAGATATAACAGCGTTTAGTCAGATCGAAGTTTCGAAACTTTCTGTTCTAGAAAACACTTCTTCATTCACGGTGTGCAACGATAATTATAGATTTTTCTGGTTCAGGAGAAAAATGTATAATGTTTGCAAATGCAAACACAGACGCGGCACTAAATCACAATTTCAAAGGGTTCTTGAACGAACAAGCTTCTGCACTAAGAAAAAAATGTAGATACATTTCTTTTAATTAATAGCATTCCTATCTTCAAAGAGCATCTCCATAAAACAAATTATGAGAAGATGTGCACACTGAACACATCACACTAAGATGTGCACACTTAACACATCACACTAAGATGTGCACACTGAACACATCACACTAAGATGTGCACACTTAACACATCACACTAAGACACTAAGACTATTAAAAAAAATCTCATATTTTTAGGCTCTTTTATGTTTATTTAAATGCTTTTATTTTCCGTAGTCCTTTGATGTAGCGAGCACAAAGTCCAATCACACGCAACACTGTGTGTACATAGTGGAGAGGCTATTGAATATTGCCCAGGGCTATATTAATCATTGGCAGTGTAATTAATTTCAGAAACGCAAATAAGGTGTAGATTGTAAATACTAATAAAGTTTATTGAATAGTTGGGACTTGTTTTAATCCATATCAAGGTTTCAAAGTGCATGTAAAATATGGTTTAACATCCTCAAGGCTGACGCAGACTTGGGCGGGCCGCACCGCGCCGCAAAAATCCTCAACACTTTTGTATATTTTCTAACAATGACAGACGGGCCGCACAGGCTGCACGGGCCGCACCGCAATGCGTTGCGCTGTGGCCCGATGCTGCTGTAATGTACCCTTAGCTTTAAATACACTCCACAACACCTATTCATAATATTTAGGTCTGAATAAATTAAAGATGTAAAATTGCTAAAGATCATCGTTAAAAATGCTGTTCCAGCAGAATTGCGACCTAGAATGATATCATGCTGCAGAATACTTCCTTCATCCAGGGCTGTAGCCTTAGATTCCAAACAACATTAAATATTTCAGTCGGTTTGACTTTATCGTGCACTGAAGTAGACTCGGTAATTTGCGAGAACATCGAGTACAACGTATAAAAGTTGTAACAAATTCAGGAAACTAGGAAATAACAATAAGGAGAGGTTTGTACGACTTGTTGTCAAGTTGTTGAACTGTGTGGAGCCAATTTTTGCGGCTTCAGTGTTTCGGGTTCGGTAGGTTGGCAGTACGGTTGTTTTGTTTGAAAGGTCATCTAGTAGTACGTAGGTACAGATGGTAACTGTTTGTTATGGGTGCTCGAAAAAGCCGTTTGTGTAAGTGCTGGGTGAAACATGGCGACCTAAGAAATGGCGACCAATTTAGGTTTTGTGGGCAACAGCATTGTACCGGCCAGAATCTCTTATTGATTGAATAATATTTGAATTTCACTAGTGTAACATTAGTATTGTAACTACTACAATAATATATATATATATATCATACCGCAGAGAGTGTTCGTTATGTTAAATCATGATAATTATGTTTACATTCGAATTCCAAGTATTAGCTACATTATGGCTACATCTACTTACATTATACTCCTGTTTTACACTGAAGTTTAGTCGTTCCACGTGTATTGATCACTTGGTCAAGTACCAGTAAATCTTATGGTTCATAAACGTCAAGTGAATAGAGACGCCTGATACCGACTCTCCCTAATACCACCACTGTACAAGCAGAGACAGAAGGTCTACTGCCACATAATAACAACTCAACTTAAAAGGAGCACTCAACATCAGTCAAAACCGCTTAAAATTATGGTAAAGAACTCAAATGTGGCGATTGCTGATCACCATAAGATAAGCCTAACGTTCACAGTCAGTTATTATTATGCGTAAGAAGGAGGTCGTTCGTCATCACTATGGCCTGAAAATAAAACATGAGGGACAGCAGAAGAGTATCAGTTAATGTTGTTTCAGCTACATACTCTTCAGTGATTATTTTGTTTCTAACGCCTTTTATAAATGCGAAAGTACTCTGTCTGTCTGTTACCTTTTCACGCATAACTGGCGCACACACGCACGACGCAGAAATAGAAATATTTTCAGACACGCAGGTAAGCCATGATCAGGGGTAGGACATAGGACACTTGTTGTCCTGGTAGTAACTCCGCGTAAGATAATTTCCAACCTAAACGTGCACAAAGCCGTGGGCTAAAGCTAATTTTGTATATGTATACAAGAGTGACACTATTAAACTTGCTTCTGAACCTAACCCCAGTAGGTTATGAGCTCCTAGTTGGACCCGTTTCACTTACGCAAAACTAATATGAAGGTCTTCCTTGTGTTGGCACTAACAGCTGCTACAGTCCAGCTTCAGTAAACCTGCGAGCTGTTGTGTACATACTTCATAAATAGGTACTTTACTTTAAAAGGCTGTTCCAACACTTTAGGATAAGTTCCGACTAAATTGCTTGGCACATAATTTCAAACATTGTGTTCCAATTTGATTGTCTTCGGAGGTGGAGAATCGGCCCTAAGTGAAAAGAACTATAATAGAAGAACTTACATAATCTATTTCTATGCATATTGTAAACTTAAGTCACTTTACGTCGCCGTTTGTGTGACCGAGTTGTTTTCTAAACTACACAAAGGGTTATGATGCGGTGTTCACCATCATTTGGAGAATTTATTCAAAAATTTTTATGTGTATAATACATAAATATTAACCTTACATACAGGGTGTACCCGAAAGGTGTGGTCAAAAAGAGTGTACGTGGTATAGACCATCAAACTGATCAACTTTCTCCATGGGACCAGCATCGTAATCGAGAAAAAGTTATCAGCTCTCCCGTTCAGAACTTCAATAAATCAATCCACCTAGCCTTTTCCCAACTAATATATGTTGGGGTCGGCTTCCAATCTAACTGGATGTAGCTGAATACCAGTATTTTACATGGAGCGACTGCCTATCTAACCTCCACAACCCAGTTACTGGGTAACACGATACCCCTTGGTAAGACTGGTTGGCAGACTTTCGAGCGTCTGTCGACCCGTAACGACTGTCAAAGATCCAAGAATGACAGCTGGAACTAACGGCTTAACGTGCTTTCTGAGGCATGGAGGGGTCTGGGTATGTAAAGATGGTCACCCATCTACTGACCGACCGCGGCAAGCGTAGCTTAACCTGATTGATTGACCCGTGCGGCTTTTATTACTTAGCCATGAGCCCAATACTTCATAGTCAAAACTTCAATAACTGCTCGACCCAAATGTATGGGACGGCTGATCATTTTTTCTCGACTGATGATACAAGGTAAGGCAAAGAAGGAAAGAAGAAGAAGAAGGTAAGGTGTGGGCCCTTATAAGGTTGCCCACACCTTTCTGATACACCCTATCATCTGAATCACGACGTTTGGTCAAGTCGTGGAAGCCGTGCGACGCAGGGGCGGGTTATTAGTGATTGATAAAATCAGAATACTTTTCCCTCATGTCCAACCAAAACATTTAATCTACCGACTTAAACTACAACACAAAAACCCGTTTATCTGAAAATCAAACACTGGACATGACGACATCGTCACTTCGGGCCGAAGTAAGTCTCACACGTGCTTCAAGGTTCATAATATTACATACAGACTTGCACGTCGCACTTGACAGACTTGTGTGTAGGGCGGTTTGATTAGCTGTCTGTTTGTGTTGTAGTGATTAGTGGCAGACACACATTTATCAAATAGAACTCACATTTAATGCTTTGCTTTGCTTTTTAATGCTTTTTGGTTTTGGGTTTTTGGCTTGCAACCATGTATGTTCATAACGAGGTAAATAAAATATCAACATGAAAATAAATAAGCTTGTACACATTTGCTACGTGATACGGCTTCGTAGCTATTTTGTAGTCGCGTACGTAGCAGTTCGTAGCACCGCTACATCACTTTCCGTAGCGACCCTATTGTAGTGCATAGGAAAGGGATATTTACTATGATTGTCATTTGTTATTTATCATTGTTTCGAAATATAATCGTTGTTATTCCTCAATCAATTCATGAACGATAGTTTAATAAACTACGAAGGTTTGTAATAAATCTGAATTAGTTTGATTCCACCCTAAACAAATATATTTATTCTCCTCACAAGTTGTTTGTTTGCCTGAACACCGGCGAAGTAAAGTTGATACATTTATCATCAGCCAGCAGTCCACCGCGCCGTAAACCGAACGTGCCCCGAAACCGTTTGATATGAACTAAATAAAATGGTATCACTCATTCTGTTTTAATTTGTACAAGAATTACGAGGTAGCATGCAGTTTGTAGTGCGTGTCAGTTCATGACGTGTAAATCTTTATGTTTTCAAATATTGTTAAAATACCTTTATAATCTTGAGTAGTTTAATGTTTTCGTTATATTCAGTATACTTATGCAATTACGCATGATATTTTTTTTAGTTTGTTGGATAAGAATTTAATTTCTGTGAGTATTTTTTTTCTTATATTGGTACTTATCTAAATTGTGGTTTATTGCGAGTTATAAGAGACTATGTATAGAGTATTATATTATGTTGAACTATGGTGACTAACAATTAAGATAGTTGTCAAATCAAATCATTTCTTAGTTTCTAAAATGGGTAATTATGAGTACACAGATCTTTATAGGTATGTACATTATATGAAACAATTACAGGGCTTTACTTTGCATGCATTAATTTTTTTTTTATTAATCTGTACATTGATTTCATCGCTTAAAGTATTATGAGACTTTTGCTACCTCGGTTTTTTAGAGAGGTATTACAGGACAAGACGTTAATTACCATTGTGATTACTCAGTTCTGTTCCATCAAATCTAAGACATTTCGGAGAGGCCTCCTCTCCTTTGAAACACAAGAATATTATTGTTAGCTTCGGAGACAGAGCCTAATTGTTTTTACAAAATGTTTTATGTAATAAATAACTAATTTTTCTGTAGGCACACGGAGGCGAGCAGCTGCATCCTATCGAACCTGTCCTAGGAAGAAATGTTCACTCCCTACTAGCTCTCAAATAATTATTACACGTACCTAATAATATGTAGAAAGATTAAGAAGGCTGTAAATAAACATCATCAAAAATAAACTTTATTCAGAATGCAAGAAAGAGAGACCAACAGACAGCTGCGTTCCCTACTCTAAGAAATTTGAGATTTGAACGTTACCAGCTTTATATATACTGGAAACTGCGTTGTTTGTAAAATCAAATCCGCATTTGTTTACTAAATTGTCAGCAGTTAAGAAGACCCCAATCAGCACTCAATATAAAAATCAATAATGTACGACAAAATGCAATACAGCATAGATGATAAAGAGCTTCTTTGGTGTTGCTCACAAAATTTATACTAAAATACCCGAAGTCATAAATTAAGAAGTATGCCATTAAAAACATTCAAAAATTATTAGTTGAGATATGTTACTTTGTCCTAGATGATTACTTAAATGATAAAACACTGTAAATACTGTAACTTTTATTGTACTTTTTGTCTTTTTTTTTTGTACTTTTTTTTTTTATTGTATGCATGTATTTTGTTTTGTTTTGATATTATTATTATTTCTTTAATTTATTTTTTAATTGTTTGTTTTCTATACTTAGTGAGTTCAGTTTGTTTTTATTTTTTAAAGTCTTCACTGATATTTGTATGTCGTCAATGACAAATCATAGCGCAGCATAACCATAGTTAATAAATAATTCTAATTCTAATCGTCATCCTCCTGCCCTTATCCCAATTGAATAAGGCTGAAAATAATATTTATTGTAATATTGACAATCAAATCCGTAATAATAGAACATGATATTAATATTTTACGCTAAAACAGTTACGGTTGGTTGATTCTCGTTGCTTAGCACTCGAGGAGTCCTTCATCAGGTTATTCAGAACAAATTACATCAATTCGAATCATTTTGATCAACGATCGTTATTAATTTTGTTAAGAGCCTTCCTTGGGCTCGTCGTGGGATAATTACACGCTGATTTTAATATAATATATTTTTTTAAAGAAACTTCTATTTAGATATCAATGCCTAATTTATTTCAGTTGTTGTCGTATAGTACACTAACTATTCATAAATAAATTAATCAGTGGTTTACACGTGAGCCTTGTGATTTAAAATAAGTGTAACTTAAGTTTGAATCATAATAATTCATCTAAAGTACGTACATCGAGTCTCCCATGCTTGTGCTACAAAAAAGATTTTACCGAAAAATGCATTCAGGAAGAGCAGCTCTCACTTTGACAACTTACCTGGCGCACCTGTACACAGGTATCACATCTGAGCTAATAGGATTGTCAGAAACATGTTACGCACTTCACTTTTACACCTCTGTCGAGCACTAACTAACCATGTCCGTACTTTGACATTTAAATTTTTTTTTTTTGTTCTCGATGTTGTTTTACAATGTGTACAAATCGCGAAAGTTTAAAAAGTTTGACATTTTCGACTGGTGTACACCGAATGGTTGTTGAATAAACTCAAACTCAAAACATTTATTTCATGCAAATAAACCAGTTACAGGCACTTTTGAATTGTCAAGGGGTCGGTCAGTCAGAAAGATGAAGAAAGCGTAGTAGCTTCCTATGGAGAAGAACTGGCAAGAAAATCCACGGACACTCTTTTAAATAAAAAAAATCAATTAACTCTGTTTTACATACAGAGTGCATGAGGCTTTATTTTGCCGTATTTAACTAAGTACTTAGTAAGTACTTACTGTTTACATTATGAATGAAAATGACGGTTTGAAAAGGTAACATAATAATGTGTATCCTCCAGTCTGACTTATCCTTCCCATGTGCACGTGTATCTCTCTCTATGTAAAGGTGGAAAAATAACGTATTTGGAAATGGCTGTTAGGGCTTGTTTCAAATCAAATCAAATCAAAAATCATTTATTTCAATCATTTCCAGACCATACGTTATCATCAATCACAAATATTATATAAAAATAATTAATTAAATAATATAAATAAATAAAATTAAAATTTTAAATTCAAATCAAAATCACAAAACCAAATCAAAATCATAAAATTAAATTAATATAATAAAATTAAATTCAAATCACAAAATCAACATTATCAATAATACGCCTGCCCCTGAGTCATTTGTGTGTTTGTCATTACATTAACCATATAACAATGGTTAATGTACTGACAATCAAACCTGTTCGCAAATACGCTCTGGATGGTGCTGGAAGTGGTCCGGAGCCTGCGCCCCAGAGATGTGCACCGCTTTCGCATCGTCGTCTAGAAACAGTCGACACGGGCGTCGGCGAACATCCCCGACGCTGCAGTGCCGGGGCAGCCCCAACAACACCCTGAACGCATTATTGTACTGAACACGGAGAGCGTTGTACTGCTTCTGGGTATATGACGCCCACAGGCTGGCTGTGTACAGGGACGTGCAAAACGCTCTCACCACCTATGTTTAACTTCCTATTAACTTTCTTGGCAGATAATTTCATACAAATTCAGTTCCATTTTTTAATTTATTCGGTAAGTAGTGGCTATTCGGACATCGTGAAACAGGTGTTAAGTGTAACTTTGAAGACTTTGATTAACAGCTAAGAATTTGGTTGTCTACGAAGAGCTGTATCACTACCATACCTTACAACGCTTGCTCTTGTGTTGACGAGATGTTATCTACGAGTTCATTGTTAGTGACACTTCTTGCCTTTACAAGTACGTCAGTTGTAAGTAATACATTCCGATAATTGACCGCCTCCCTGCAGTTCCCCCAACATGAATGCAACATGTACCGCATGTACCTACTAATGTACCGCTTGTTGCGTATTTCTTTACATACATTCTAATATTAGCATCTGTGGAGAATAAATCAGCAATACAAAGATTTGCCCCGGGCGCTCTTCATCCTTGCACCGTGTGCGATGAATAATGATGATATTATCGCCGAAAGCTTTGATATTTAAGAAGATACAGGAACGGCGCGCCGTTTGGCGGCGTCTGATACTGACACAAATTAAATTATACACAACAGTCACATACCTACAGAACATATTGGGAAACAGGTATACAGCATACAGGTGCTGCTGGTACAGGTGCTGCTGGTACAGGTGCTGCTGGTACAGGCGCTGCTGGTACAGCTACCTGCAGCTGCTCTCGTCCCTCCGAAATGAGATTTAGCATTAGCTCAATGTTTATAATTTTTGAAAAAAGAAAAAAACGGAACCCTCATAGGATCACTTCGTTGTCCGTCTGCCTGTCTGTATGTCTGTCTATCTGTCAGTCTGTCAAGACCCTTTTTCACATAAACGCGTGGAGGTATCAAGTTGAAATTAATATCAAATACGTAGGTCTATGGTTCCTTGTAGTTCTAAAAAATCAAGCTTCTAAGACAACGAAATAAAAAAATACGGCCATTTATGCGACATGATCAAAACCTATAGGGTACTTCCCGTTGTTCTAGAATCATGAAATTTGGCAAGAACCAAGGTCTCACAGCACAAGTCCGAAAATTGTTAATTTGTAATTCTATGATATAATATATTTTTTTGGGATTATTGTTAAATTTGTTTTTGGAATAAATTCTTTTCAACTACAAAACCCTTCATTGCGCGTGGCCGATTTTTTAAAATAAATTATTTGTTTTGAAAATAATTTATGCATAAATGCTCAGGAACATGTATACATTTTATTTGGATCATTTTAACAACTCGCATGTTATTTTGATGGAAGCTTATTTTTTTATTTTTAGTAATAAGGTTGAGACCAAATGAAATCAAACCGTTTATTGGCACAATTAGCATTTTATCACGTCCACGAACCATTGCCCTTGTACTTGACATTGTAGCCTGACAATATTTTTTAGTTTTTACTTATTTTATACAATTTTTTTTATCTTAAGTTGGTATATTTATATCTGTTGACATTACAATAAGCCGCCAGTAATCACAATACCTCCGAACTCACAGAACAGATACAAGAGGTATTTTATCTGTTCTGTGTCCGTACTAGTTGATACTGTATTACATTGGGGTGTTTATAAACGACTACAGGTCATGTCACGAATAAGTCCAATGTCTACTAAGCCTTCTCATTGGCCCGTGAAGTAACAAAACAGTTAGTACTTAAGATAACTTCTGGCTGAACATCGCACAACCTGTCGCCTCACAAATCCGAAGTTGTCCAGTTTTCGTAATTAATCTACTGTCCATGGCTCACGTTATTATTCACACATAGTGTTGTTATGCTTATGATTTGATGGACACAAATCATAGGGTCAGCAGATTTGTCAGTTCTGATGCCATGGATATTGTCCGGCGACGTTTTTGTGATTCGGGTTACGAGCGATAACAGTTGATAACAATCTTGAGTTATCACGAAACACCCGATATAGCTACGTAGGTGTAGCCTTATGAAGATACAGGCTACCCCAGCAGGCTGTCTTGAAAGGCAGTAAAGGTAAGATTATACTCGTAGCTACCGTAAATTGCCAATACTTGCCCTTTGCCAAGTTGTGATTACGGCAATCTTTTTCTATAATACGACCCCTTCCTAAAGTTCGACGATCAAAAAGATTTTCTTGCGAAAGTTCTTTGAACAATATCGAAATAAGAAGAAAAATGTTCAATTAACTGAGAGTTGAATCCACCCACTGCTGTGTCCAAAACGTCACATCAATCAGTGTATCAATAGAATTTACGTAATCCCATAGAGTGAAATTAATTGTAACCACTAACGCCAGCACGTGAGGGATCATACGGTGATATCGTGTAGTTTGATGGACAATCAAATCTAATTATCAAATACATTATAATTAACTATCCGAGTTAATCGGATTGATCTCTCACAATTTACGAGCTTGTAACATGTGCTGTCAGTTTCATTGTGAAATGCGTAACTGGCGAAAACTAGCTTAGTGTACAAGCTAATTTGGTGTTTCAGGGATGTTCCAAAATGTCAGCAAATAAAACGAGTAATAACCAGTCCACCTCAGTCCAGTCCATTTTTTTTTCTACCTGCAACGTCACCTCTCGTTATTCGAAGTTTAAAAAAAAACTGTTTTTGACGATAAGGTTTTCAATTTTTCATGGAAAAAAATCAGTTGAAGAAAAGGTATTGAAGATGGACATCTTATTAAATTTTCAATGTTTTCATCTATTAAATTTACCCGTACCGTAATCCCTAATCAACATGCAAGTTATTTCCGGTTTCCTCAACCTAAATAAGTGTCCTAAACCCGCAACCTAAATGAGTCGTTGAACCCAGTTGAGTTTCGCAAGGACGGTGTAGGATAATATTTAAACTTGGTATGTATTACCACTTATTTCCTCTCACAGCGGAAGTTTCAGCCTTTTTTCTGGTGTAATAATATCCTGTTTTTTTTGTCGTAGTTACAGAACCAGTTAAAAAGTGCTACGCTCAGTCCTTTTGGGGTACCGAACTATTCACCAGGCTTGAGTGCATGCGGGAAGCTATTTCCAGCCGCATAGCATCTGTCGACTTAGAGACCCGTACGTCAGCTTGTGTCGGCGACGCAAGATCATCGGATCACCTGCTATGCTGTCGAGGTGTACTACGCTTCGAGTTTGCGTTTTATTAAGTTTGACGTGTTATTTGGGCCGTCACACTAAACTACTATTAGTACTTTTGCCTTAGCATTTTAATAGCAGTTGATTTTTAACCGATACTGTTTCTATTGGGATTACTTAGCTTCAACTTTGTAAGATAATATTCCTTAGAAAGTTTAGGTAATTAAGTGGCCGCGAACCTAAAAAAACCGATTGCAATCGATTCTCAGGTCGCAAACCAAATGCGTGACTAAGAATTTACTATCCGATGCACCAATTCATTAGCAATGCATTCTAGCATGTCAAGGTAACGCTTGTATACGAGTATGTCGTCGGGAGTATGCGGTGGAATATACGCTACACTGATAACATGGCGCTTGTTTGACTGAGATGCTGGTAACTGAACCACGGCCTGTTCAATGTAAGCATGGGTAAACTGTGTCGACATCCCAGTGGGACGCAACTCACAACGTATAGCTACCATAACGCCTCCTCCTTCATGCTTATTAGTTGCCGAACGATCACGATCGCATCTAAAACTGTACAGCTGTTATGTTGTGTATTTTAAATTATAAATTAATAGGCTAAACTTTAAAAATATTTTCATTTACCTATCCAGAAGACGTCGATTCTGATAGTACTTTGAAATTGATTTGCAATATTTCGTAAAATAATAATAGGTCTTTACCTATGAAATTGCCGTTCTGCAGTACTGGCCATTTCAAATCAAAATAATTTTTGTTTGGTTAAGAATTCTAATTTCAAATTAATTTTATTTTAAAAACATGGATTTTTTTTTTCATACAAAACGGCAATTTCATAGGTAAATACCTATTAATTATGTAATATAGATTTAATCAATCATTACCAAGCCTAGTCCATAAATAGCATAGGTAACCCTAACTGAATCAGTTTGACGGTGCGAGTGGGATAGAATGATACCCAGCGCGGGGAAGTGGGGTACCGAAATATGAATTTGAGCGGAGGTATTACAAGCCCTTAAGTTTTCTCGTGGTCTCTTTTCATTTAGGCCAAATTACCTGCTCTGCAACTGTTTCTTATAATATTCAATATCAGCTTATATACTTTTTTTGGTGAGATTTTTTATATTAGTAAATAATAATTATTAATAAAAATTGTTTATTGATACCAGATACATTCACAAATTTGCAGGCTAAAGCGGGTAACAATTGAAAGTACAATACATGCTGATATTGATTCCCAAACTAAGCCTGAGCTTGTATTTTGGGAAACAATGTTCAGTCATAGTGATGACATACAATATACATTGACTGATGCTTCAGGACATAGGTGAAATATTGTGAAAAAATTGTCGCTGCACGGTGCATATGGTTACAAAATAATTCTTGCTAATTATTATATCATTATATATTACGGTAGGTGTAGCGTGTAAAGTGCGTGTGTATCTATGTATGTATGTATTTATTATTATTTACGATAAAGTGGTGTAATTTTCATTGTTATTTCGCTACACACTGCAATCCTGAATGTATTGTCCATTATTTACACGTAGTTTTTGAAGTAGACCTATATATAATGTTGGTCATAGTTCAGCTGTTAGAAGAAATTGTTGTGTCACGTATTTTGATTATGAAACTACAGGCACATAGTGAAGCCTCAATATTGTTGCAGGTGTCAATGAACGGCGATAACTACTATCCATTAGAAAAGCCATTATTTGCGAACCTATTCCACACAAAACAACCTATATAACTATAAACACTTAGCCAACTAGTTTCCTAAGCTCTTCTACAAACTATTGCCCTCCTCGACTCCTCAAGCTTCGTGAGACATTCTCCATTGTTTTCCTTTCATCCACACGGCGATGTTTTGCCAGACAATGTACAAACTTTCCCTCAACTTAGGCACATTTCAACTTATGAGGTTGGCACAAGAAATACTTGTTACTACCTCTATTGTTAGTTTGTCTTCATATTGAAACGTTTTGCAAATGCTTAGTGACATTCACATTGATTTTGTGGAAACAATTAAGCTTGGCAGTAGACGAAATGACTTGTTTGTTACGGTTACTATAATACATAAACCTTTGGGAATAAATTCTCTAAAATAGTAAAAATCTTACCATAATCTGTTGCGTAGTTTAAAAGAACACCGCGGTCACACATACAGAGACGAAGGCTGAAAAAGGCTTAAAGTTATAATATTTATAGAAGAATATAAAAGGAATAGACATTCAGCTTGGATAGCTGACGGCCCCTTTCTTCATAAAATAAGTTTTTTTTATTATAGGAATACTATCCTATCTGACATGACACCACAACTACTGACGTTATGACATGACACCGACCCAACGTAGTAAATAGAATTCCGCATACTCTCAGACAGCATGGTTGTCCTGCAAGCGCTAAGTAGACACACAGCTGACTCTGGGCTTATATACGAGTGCCACCAGCGCCTCAATCAGGTGGGGAGACTCAATAACATAACCATTCAATGGATTAAAGGACACAGCGGTTCGCTAGGTAACGCTGACGCCGACGAACTTGCCAGAAGGGGGTCGAGCATGGTACCGGTGGTATCAGAAGCAGAACCCATCGCGCCACTCCCCTTCTGGTACTTAATTTACGCACTCTGGTAAGGAAACGCACCAGGGACCAACATCACAAACTATGGTCGGACCAAGGTCAGTGTAGGCAGGCTAAGGAAGCACTCCCTACAATTGATGGCTGCCTCACGAAACAGGTTCTCCGTCTAACTAAATAACAGCTGCGTACAGTTACAGCTGCTATAACTAGCCACGGGTCAATTAATAAACATCTCTTTGTCATAAAAGTCACAGACAGTCCGCTGTGCAGGGCCTGCATGGAGGACGACGAGACAGCTGCTCATATGCTTCTAAATTGTCCGGTGGTCGTCGCATACAGGGCAAAGTACTTCGGTAACCCAGGTACCCTACGCGAGATTGTCAGTAACACCAAGGCGTTGCTGACCTTCTTTGAGGAACTGGGGTGGATCTAATAATAAATTTTTCCATCCGAACGCAAAATACGCGCATTGACGTGGACTTGCGGGCTGGTGCCCGTATTACCTATTACATATTAGTTGTCTGAAAATAAAGCAATTATTATTAGTATTTTAAAAATGTCTTTGACATATCTTTAGACTCCCGGACCTTTGGAAGGCGTACGAGGGGCCGAAGCCCCCTAGACAGGAGGACGAGTAGGAACCTTAGACAATTTTAAATAAGGCACCAACCGACGATATCTTATCCCTGTATGCACTATGCAATTGCACCCAAGGACAACCGCCGGTTGGTGCAGAACTATTGCAAAATATGGAAACAACTTATTATTTTGGGTGGCTATAGTGGATTCGGTTCCTTGAACTATGGAAGAACTATGTCCCCTGCCTGACCAATGTTATATATAATGTTATATAGAATAGAATAATTTATTGTTCCAAAAATAGTGTTACAGATTGCTTTTCCACCAGATACTGAAAAACAGAAACTATGCAATACAATACAGTACTTAACTTTAGTGGAAAAGATCACCTGTACACGATCCTGTGATCCTGTGATCTGTGTAATATATATGGATAAACTGGCACGGGGTGACTTGCAAACTCAATAATGGGCCCCCGGAACCGGTCGCTAGCACATACACTTAGTGCCGTAGCGACAACGGGGCCACATGTCCTGAGTTGCTTGAGGAGTGGAGAGGTACGTAGGTTCCATGGCTATCAGAATAATCCCGGAAATACGGTCACAATCACTCACAGCATCTTAATGGAATACTTTCTTCCTTCAAGCATGTTTGCTCTTGCAAATATCCACTTAAGCCGGCCAATTAAGTCAAGAAAGAGGTGGGAGCTCTGTTCACTCATGCCAGCCAATAAAGGCAAGCGAGAGGTGAGGAACAAGATCTCCCAGGAGATAAGGTCCGTGACGTCGCTACTTCCCAACAGCTAGCCACATTTTTTTTTTGTGAATGGTGAATTTAAAGCTACAGGCTTAGCGGCGCTGGCTGGCCCGAGCAAGGGCCGGGGTGGGGATCGACAATCACGTCGCGGCGGGCCTCGGCGGCGAGGATGGAAGGACGGCGGTTTGAGTTTTTGTTTCCAGATAGTGCTTGTGGTGGGGCTACTCTCCTGGAGGAGAATAATAGCGTCATCTGGGACGGTGAGGACAGCTCGTCACATCCTACCCTGCAGGTTTATGTATCTCTCTTGGTCTGGCTCCTGACCGTAGACCTGTTTTGGCAAAGTAAATTCTACCGGCACTTACCAGAGTTATAGGAACGCGCAAACCCCAGCACGACGCGATGTCAGCGTAGAGATACGGCAGTGGGGCTAGTATTATAATTATTTAACAAATACGTGTTGAATTCAAGAGCTTAGAGTTAAAGCAATAGGATCCCAAAGAGACTCTTCTAGTCTCTTTTGTTGAGCGTTAAAACTTACAGGATGGGAATTTCTTAGGTGAAATTACGAATTGTGACTGTGAAAACTGAAAGTGCATTGGAAGTGGAAACTTTACATCGCTATATACAGTGTACTTACTTACCTTTCGCGAACTATCCCTGAAGTTTTCGTATAGAAATCTGCTAAAATGCAGGATAGTTAACTCAACAGAATTTGACTTCAAACTTCATAATTACACGAAGTTTGAAGTCAAACACTTGAGTTATAATATTAACACATAAACACATTGTCAGCTATGTATCTCTAACGGTTATGTTTACAACATTCTTGCTATGAAGATGGCATTACATGAACTGAAACTCAAAGTATTTATTGCAAATAAACCAATTACAGGCACTTTTGAATTGACAGTGGGTCGGTCAGTCAGAAAGATGAAGCTAGGCGCCCATGCCAAAGCGTAGTAGGTCCCTATGGAGAAGAACGGGCATGAAAACTGTTTAGCAAGATGTCAGTAGGTATGCACTTTAGAGCTTAGCGATAATGTTGTATGTGTGTACACTGTGTAGGTACTTCTACATTTACCCTTTTACTTATAAACTTTGTTTTAAGTTAAGTAGTGATTAGCAACTGCATATCCATAAATTTTGTACGTTTAAGGCGACGATAAGCGACTTTTAATGATTTTAAACTGAAGATCACTTCTAAACGAGTAGTGTTAATGTTTTGGAAAAATATAAGTATGTTAAATTACAGCGTTTTCTTAAGAACTTAATAAGTGAATATTTTAGATTATGTTTTTATTACATACATGTGTAAAGTTATGTCTAACGCGGATAAAAAACTGAGAATCAGCCAAAAACTATCAAGCGTATTTTTATGAAACCTTCACCATTTTAAAGATAATTTAATTATTAATGGGAAATTATTAATCGCACATCAGAAAAATGTTAAATGGGTAGTATTTAAACGCACATCAAAAATTACCAACTTTTCCCAACAGAATACGTACATCAAAAATACTGTTTGCACATCAAAGTTTGCACGTATAATAATCATTATTATACATCAATTTTTGTCCAAAGTTACAACAAAAATATTAATTACATATCAAAAATACTTTCTGTTCATCAAAAATAATAAATGCGCATCTAAAAAACTTATTATTTCACTACTAGTAAACTAACTGAATATCAAAAATTGTACAAATAATTATTATTGGGCACCCCGAGGTTAGGTTTGGTTAGGTTCCTTTAAACCCTGCAGACAGAAATAGGAGCCCCGCGCAGCGGGGCTCCGTCGACCTGACGTTAAGTTTAATTTATTTAAACGTGCAAATTTTGATGTGCAAACAGTATTTTTGATGTACGTATTCTGTTGGGAAAAGTTGGTAATTTTTGATGTACGTTTAAATACTACCCATTATTAATCATTTAGTATACGTGCTTCAATATAATACCTTTTTTTATATGTAATAAATTAAAAACGCGTCTAATTTGGGGCAGTGCTCCTTGATTGGCGAGTCCTGTTACTAGGTGGACATACGACGCGTTGCGTAAACTCAGCACAGAACACGCAAGCTAACCACTCAAGGCCGCTGGCACTTATCTGCGTCTTAAGCTTATCTTAACTCTAAGTAACTTTCATAAGTAAAGGGGATGGAGTTTCCCTGATCCCTTTCTTAGTCACTAATAGTAGGTAACGCTTTACGATAGTATATGAAAATAAGAGTGGAAGTAGAGCTCCTTTGTAATTGAGATCCAGGGAAGTGCCAACTAGGTAGGTACCTTAACTTTTTGTGTCCCAAAGTAATACCGCTGTCTTTCGGTTTTAATGATATAAGTGCCAGTAAACAGAAACCAGTCACATGAGACCACACTTTGAAAATCCCCAGGGTTCACACCTACATCGGGTAGCTGGCAAACTGACTGTCAACAACATAAGTTTTTGTCCTCCGCGTGGAACTAACTAACGTCGACCTTTATTCCTTTTTTCTTTTTAAAATAAAAACATATTTTTGAACTGATATCTGACAGAAGCAGACTCCGACTAAAAAAGTTATTTAATTATTTAAACTTGTCTCACACATTAAGTCACAAAGGCAGAATTAATGCCTTTCATACTTATTAACAATTTTCAGAGTTTATGAACGTGAAAAAATATAATTGCTTGTCAGAAATTTGTGTTTCAAGCCCCAGTGCGCCAGTAGTTGAGTACGGTGAATACCGACTATTTTTAGAGGAAAAAGCTGCATGTTGGATTTACAACATTGATTTATATATTAGGAAAATATGGTTCGCGCTCCTCGACGTGGACCGCATAAATTGTGCTAACGCACACAATTGACCTTGGCCACAATCGAACTGGCGTTTGTGTAGCACGTTAAATAAAATGACCGCAAACGTCTAAATAAGCAGCAACAATGCCTACATTTGTTTTCAAAATGTGCACAAATAGTTCAAAAACCAAAAACACTTGTTTTCCAAGTTGTTGTTGTTGTTGTTGTTCAAGTTCCACGGGATTACTTTTCACTCCAAAAATGGTAATTTGTTAAAAATTACATTAATATTTAATGTTTGCTTAACCATAATGTTTGTGAGAGTGAGATAGACATGCAATGTCATTCATAATCGTAAACATTCGGCGGCTAACGCGATTTCGCTTGCACGACAGCATCAGCTCCTATCTCTATCTATGTCTGTCTATCGGTAACTATACGTTTGCGACTGTGATGACAGATGTGCGAGTTTTGGTGCATGTAATCGTGCGCCGAGTCCAGGTGTAGTGATTGTGATGTTAGCGCGTAACATATCTTCCTCTATTAAATCCAACCAATGCTTTACAAGGTTATTTTAATATTTAGAAGTTTTCAAATATTTATTACTACACAAAGGTTTTATTTAACGTTTATGCTCCGATAACCACTGCTCGGGGATACAAATACGGAAAAATTCCAAGATTATATTAAGCATCACCTTACTTTCTACCTGCCGTTCAGGTTCATTAACGTTGAATGTCTGTGAGGGCGTTATTAAAAAACTATTCTTTATAATTCACAGCAGATCTTTTTAATATTTCATTCATCATAGTGCCATTTAAATCTCTTTGAGGAAACTCTGCTATTTAAAATGTCAGTTGGCTCACGTGTCATTGAATTGAAATTCATTGGCAGTCGCGCTGAACTGAATCGTTTTACAAGATATTTGAATGTCAGATCAGCTGATAATATCGTCTTTGAAAAGTACTAAAACGGAGTTGGTACTTGAGTCAACTTGAACACGTTTGAACAGAAGTTTTATGAATTGGGATTGAAATAATTGATAAGTATCATTTTCTCTTTTCAGGCGATGAAATAAAATTAATACTTTTACACGTAACTTTGAAATGTGGGTGTAGTATAGCTTCACCTCTACCCAACGCTTCGGGCTAACAAGGCGTGATGTTATGTATGGTTGCTTTTTCACCGACTTCCAAAATGGAGGAGGTTCTCAATCAATGGTGGACCGATTATGAAAATTATTTTTCTGTTTGGAAGAGTCTGTTTTCGAGGTGGTCCCACTATCGCTAAGTCAGAATCTGATGAGGGGATAGGTACTATGGAAATCGAGGCAAAAGGGATTCGGGTATTTTGTATAATAACTCGTGCATTTGCTCTCGGAAACTTCGATCAATAATAGTATTATTGATCGAAGCTCGGAAAGCACGCAGTCGGGTTTTTTGATTTTTCAAATTTACTTTTTTTTTATAAAAGTACCTACCTGTTATTATCAAAATTGTGTGTGTATGCGCATCCTTGCACCTCCCACGCAGTTTCTGATTCGTGAGCTCTACACAAATCTAGAATTTTTATTTCAGAGTTTGCGGGTTTGTTTGTACAACCGATCGTCATACGCGGGTTTGCGGGTTTGTTTGTACAACCGATCGTCATACGCGGGTTTGCGGGTTTGTTTGTACAACCGATCGTCATACGCGGGTTCGTGTTCTGCGGCACGTACAGGACTGGAGGCTCTACCAACCCCTGCTGTAACTTAGTGGGACTATAATACATACCTCCCACGCTATGCCCACGATATAAATTTGAATCCTGAGGGAGGATAAGCAGTTGTCAGTGTTTTCTTAATCTCGGAGCCTATTTTTCAAGAAATTACATGATTGTAGTCACGTATTATTGTTGTGCTGTTCGTAATAACAAAATGTTGAGGAATAATATTGGTACGTAAAAGTCTGACAAAATATTTAAGACGATGTTTTCATACATTGAAATGTGTTAAAAATACCACTTTTACTCAAACATCCTTGTTTGCAACAAGTTATACAAACATCCTTGTTTGCAACAAGTTACACAAACATCCTTGTTTGCAACAAGTTATACAAACATCCTTGTTTGCAACACGTTATACAAACATCCTTGTTTGCAACAAGTTACACAAACATCCTTGTTTGCAACAAGTTACACCGTTTTGTGACACATAGATTTGAAACCGTGAGTCAATTTATTTGAACAGAACCATGCAATATGTATGTGTTCGTATAAATACGATCTGTGACCGCCGAGCCGGATCATCTCCGTGGAGTAATAGTTTCACCAATACAACACAACCACGTGCAGAAATCACACTATAAGCCGACTTTCGCACGGACGTAAACATATCGCGGCGATTTGTATTGGCGCACTGGATTTTCAACGCTTTGCTTAGCAACTCTCGGTGAGTTGAAAATCCAACAGTGTGTTTTGTCGACGCGCTGAGATGCACTCTGTTGTTGTTAGTTGGATTCTCGAAGCTCGGCTCAACACCGAAAATTGAAAATCCAGTGCGCGAAAAAATCCCGCCGCGATATTTTGACGTCCGTGCGGACGTCGGTTTAGCAATACGCAATGAAATACACAGTCTTACGATCACGCAAAGAGACGACAATTAACTGTTCATGAAACTTTACCATTAATGTGGCTGTTAGCATTAACTTCCATCACAAATAAGTATTATAATGACCAAAAAATAAACTCAATATGGAAAATAGAAGTTCAGAAGATCCTCCGTGCCTCGGAAAGCACGTTAACCCGTTTGTCCCAGCTGTCATTCGTGGATCTTTGACAGTCGTTACGGGTCGTCAGAAACCCGAAAGTCTGACAACCAGTCTTACCAAGGGGTATCGTATTACCCAGTTAATGGGTTGTGGAAGTCAGATAGGCAGTCGCTCCATGTAAAATACTGGTATTCAGCTGCATCCGGTTATACTGGAAGCCGACCCCAACTTAGTTGGGAAAAGGCTAGGCAGATTGATTGATTGATGGAAAATAGAAGTTGTCAATAAAATGTTTTAGTTTACATAGTCTATGTTAAACCAAATAGGTGTGTAATTTACTGTAGGTAACACGATTGTGCGAACTGTGCGGAATAGGGATGATGACAAATTATTTTTTTTTCCTTCATGTAGAATAATATAAAATATTGGACACGTATTTTTTTTTTTACGTTGGTAATCAACAAATTACGGCGATACATTGAGTTAAAATATGGCATGACGTCACGCCTAGTAGATTTTATATCTAGAAGTGACGTAGCGAACCCCCACTCCCCAACTTAAAAGCGTGTTAACAAATTTAAGCGCTTATTTTTTGCTATAGCATTATAGCAAAAAATAAGCGCTTAAATTTTTTTATTATCTGACTGACGGATTAAATAAAATTTATTTTTTTTACCCAGGAAACATCCGTATTTGTGTGTGCAGTGATCGCTATAATTGTCACATCCATTAACTTCTGTTGATTGTATGCGACATGTTTTTACCCAGGAAACATCCGTATTTGTGTGTGCAGTGATCGCTATAATTGTCACATCCATTAACTTCTGTTGATTGTATGCGACATGTTTTTACCCAGGAAACATCCGTATTTGTGTGTGCAGTGATCGCTATAATTGTCACATCCATTAACTTCTGTTGATTGTATGCGACATGTTTTTACCCAGGAAACATCCGTATTTGTGTGTGCAGTGATCGCTATAATTGTCACATCCATTAACTTCTGTTGATTGTATGCGACATGTTTTTACCCAGGAAACATCCGTATTTGTGTGTGCAGTGATCGCTATAATTGTCACATCCATTAACTTCTGTTGATTGTATGCGACATGTTTTACCCAGGAAACATCCGTATTTGTGTGTGCAGTGATCGCTATAATTGTCACATCCATTAACTTCTGTTGATTGTATGCGACATGTTTTTACCCAGGAAACATCCGTATTTGTGTGTGCAGTGATCGCTATAATTGTCACATCCATTAACTTCTGTTGATTGTATGCGACATGTTTTTACCCAGGAAACATCCGTATTTGTGTGTGCAGTGATCGCTATAATTGTCACATCCATTAACTTCTGTTGATTGTATGCGACATGTTTTTACCCAGGAAACATCCGTATTTGTGTGTGCAGTGATCGCTGTAATTGTCACAACCATTAACTTCTGTTGATTGTATGCGACATGTTTTTACCCAGGAAACATCCGTATTTGTGTGTGCAGTGATCGCTATAATTGTCACATCCATTAACTTCTGTTGATTGTATGCGACATGTTTTTACCCAGGAAACATCCGTATTTGTGTGTGCAGTGATCGCTATAATTGTCACATCCATTAACTTCTGTTGATTGTATGCGACATGTTTTTACCCAGGAAACATCCGTATTTGTGTGTGCAGTGATCGCTATAATTGTCACATCCATTAACTTCTGTTGATTGTATGCGACATGTTTTTACCCAGGAAACATCCGTATTTGTGTGTGCAGTGATCGCTATAATTGTCACATCCATTAACTTCTGTTGATTGTATGCGACATGTTTTTACCCAGGAAACATCCGTATTTGTGTGTGCAGTGATCGCTGTAATTGTCACAACCATTAACTTCTGTTGATTGTATGCGACATGTTTTTACCCAGGAAACATCCGTATTTGTGTGTGCAGTGATCGCTATAATTGTCACATCCATTAACTTCTGTTGATTGTATGCGACATGTTTTTACCCAGGAAACATCCGTATTTGTGTGTGCAGTGATCGCTGTAATTGTCACAACCATTAACTTCTGTTGATTGTATGCGACATGTTTTTACCCAGGAAACATCCGTATTTGTGTGTGCAGTGATCGCTGTAATTGTCACAACCATTAACTTCTGTTGATTGTATGCGACATGTTTTTACCCAGGAAACATCCGTATTTGTGTGTGCAGTGATCGCTGTAATTGTCACAACCATTAACTTCTGTTGATTGTATGCGACATGTTTTACCCAGGAAACATCCGTATTTGTGTGTGCAGTGATCGCTATAATTGTCACATCCATTAACTTCTGTTGATTGTATGCGACATGTTTTTACCCAGGAAACATCCGTATTTGTGTGTGCAGTGATCGCTGTAATTGTCACAACCATTAACTTCTGTTGATTGTATGCGACATGTTTTTACCCAGGAAACATCCGTATTTGTGTGTGCAGTGATCGCTGTAATTGTCACAACCATTAACTTCTGTTGATTGTATGCGACATGTTTTTACCCAGGAAACATCCGTATTTGTGTGTGCAGTGATCGCTGTAATTGTCACAACCATTAACTTCTGTTGATTGTATGCGACATGTTTTTACCCAGGAAACATCCGTATTTGTGTGTGCAGTGATCGCTGTAATTGTCACAACCATTAACTTCTGTTGATTGTATGCGACATGTTTTTACCCAGGAAACATCCGTATTTGTGTGTGCAGTGATCGCTGTAATTGTCACAACCATTAACTTCTGTTGATTGTATGCGACATGTTTTTACCCAGGAAACATCCGTATTTGTGTGTGCAGTGATCGCTGTAATTGTCACAACCATTAACTTCTGTTGATTGTATGCGACATGTTTTTACCCAGGAAACATCCGTATTTGTGTGTGCAGTGATCGCTGTAATTGTCACAACCATTAACTTCTGTTGATTGTATGCGACATGTTTTTACCCAGGAAACATCCGTATTTGTGTGTGCAGTGATCGCTGTAATTGTCACAACCATTAACTTCTGTTGATTGTATGCGACATGTTTTTACCCAGGAAACATCCGTATTTGTGTGTGCAGTGATCGCTGTAATTGTCACAACCATTAACTTCTGTTGATTGTATGCGACATGTTTTTACCCAGGAAACATCCGTATTTGTGTGTGCAGTGATCGCTATAATTGTCACATCCATTAACTTCTGTTGATTGTATGCGACATGTTTTTACCCAGGAAACATCCGTATTTGTGTGTGCAGTGATCGCTGTAATTGTCACAACCATTAACTTCTGTTGATTGTATGCGACATGTTTTTACCCAGGAAACATCCGTATTTGTGTGTGCAGTGATCGCTATAATTGTCACATCCATTAACTTCTGTTGATTGTATGCGACATGTTTTTACCCAGGAAACATCCGTATTTGTGTGTGCAGTGATCGCTGTAATTGTCACAACCATTAACTTCTGTTGATTGTATGCGACATGTTTTTACCCAGGAAACATCCGTATTTGTGTGTGCAGTGATCGCTGTAATTGTCACAACCATTAACTTCTGTTGATTGTATGCGACATGTTTTTACCCAGGAAACATCCGTATTTGTGTGTGCAGTGATCGCTGTAATTGTCACAACCATTAACTTCTGTTGATTGTATGCGACATGTTTTACCCAGGAAACATCCGTATTTGTGTGTGCAGTGATCGCTATAATTGTCACATCCATTAACTTCTGTTGATTGTATGCGACATGTTTTTACCCAGGAAACATCCGTATTTGTGTGTGCAGTGATCGCTGTAATTGTCACAACCATTAACTTCTGTTGATTGTATGCGACATGTTTTTACCCAGGAAACATCCGTATTTGTGTGTGCAGTGATCGCTGTAATTGTCACAACCATTAACTTCTGTTGATTGTATGCGACATGTTTTTACCCAGGAAACATCCGTATTTGTGTGTGCAGTGATCGCTGTAATTGTCACAACCATTAACTTCTGTTGATTGTATGCGACATGTTTTTACCCAGGAAACATCCGTATTTGTGTGTGCAGTGATCGCTGTAATTGTCACAACCATTAACTTCTGTTGATTGTATGCGACATGTTTTTACCCAGGAAACATCCGTATTTGTGTGTGCAGTGATCGCTGTAATTGTCACAACCATTAACTTCTGTTGATTGTATGCGACATGTTTTTACCCAGGAAACATCCGTATTTGTGTGTGCAGTGATCGCTGTAATTGTCACAACCATTAACTTCTGTTGATTGTATGCGACATGTTTTTACCCAGGAAACATCCGTATTTGTGTGTGCAGTGATCGCTGTAATTGTCACAACCATTAACTTCTGTTGATTGTATGCGACATGTTTTTACCCAGGAAACATCCGTATTTGTGTGTGCAGTGATCGCTGTAATTGTCACAACCATTAACTTCTGTTGATTGTATGCGACATGTTTTTACCCAGGAAACATCCGTATTTGTGTGTGCAGTGATCGCTGTAATTGTCACAACCATTAACTTCTGTTGATTGTATGCGACATGTTTTTACCCAGGAAACATCCGTATTTGTGTGTGCAGTGATCGCTGTAATTGTCACAACCATTAACTTCTGTTGATTGTATGCGACATGTTTTTACCCAGGAAACATCCGTATTTGTGTGTGCAGTGATCGCTGTAATTGTCACAACCATTAACTTCTGTTGATTGTATGCGACATGTTTTTACCCAGGAAACATCCGTATTTGTGTGTGCAGTGATCGCTGTAATTGTCACAACCATTAACTTCTGTTGATTGTATGCGACATGTTTTTACCCAGGAAACATCCGTATTTGTGTGTGCAGTGATCGCTATAATTGTCACATCCATTAACTTCTGTTGATTGTATGCGACATGTTTTTACCCAGGAAACATCCGTATTTGTGTGTGCAGTGATCGCTATAATTGTCACATCCATTAACTTCTGTTGATTGTATGCGACATGTTTTTACCCAGGAAACATCCGTATTTGTGTGTGCAGTGATCGCTGTAATTGTCACAACCATTAACTTCTGTTGATTGTATGCGACATGTTTTTACCCAGGAAACATCCGTATTTGTGTGTGCAGTGATCGCTATAATTGTCACATCCATTAACTTCTGTTGATTGTATGCGACATGTTTTTACCCAGGAAACATCCGTATTTGTGTGTGCAGTGATCGCTATAATTGTCACATCCATTAACTTCTGTTGATTGTATGCGACATGTTTTTACCCAGGAAACATCCGTATTTGTGTGTGCAGTGATCGCTATAATTGTCACATCCATTAACTTCTGTTGATTGTATGCGACATGTTTTTACCCAGGAAACATCCGTATTTGTGTGTGCAGTGATCGCTATAATTGTCACATCCATTAACTTCTGTTGATTGTATGCGACATGTTTTTACCCAGGAAACATCCGTATTTGTGTGTGCAGTGATCGCTATAATTGTCACATCCATTAACTTCTGTTGATTGTATGCGACATGTTTTTACCCAGGAAACATCCGTATTTGTGTGTGCAGTGATCGCTATAATTGTCACATCCATTAACTTCTGTTGATTGTATGCGACATGTTTTTACCCAGGAAACATCCGTATTTGTGTGTGCAGTGATCGCTATAATTGTCACATCCATTAACTTCTGTTGATTGTATGCGACATGTTTTTACCCAGGAAACATCCGTATTTGTGTGTGCAGTGATCGCTATAATTGTCACATCCATTAACTTCTGTTGATTGTATGCGACATGTTTTTACCCAGGAAACATCCGTATTTGTGTGTGCAGTGATCGCTATAATTGTCACATCCATTAACTTCTGTTGATTGTATGCGACATGTTTTTACCCAGGAAACATCCGTATTTGTGTGTGCAGTGATCGCTATAATTGTCACATCCATTAACTTCTGTTGATTGTATGCGACATGTTTTTACCCAGGAAACATCCGTATTTGTGTGTGCAGTGATCGCTATAATTGTCACATCCATTAACTTCTGTTGATTGTATGCGACATGTTTTTACCCAGGAAACATCCGTATTTGTGTGTGCAGTGATCGCTATAATTGTCACATCCATTAACTTCTGTTGATTGTATGCGACATGTTTTTACCCAGGAAACATCCGTATTTGTGTGTGCAGTGATCGCTATAATTGTCACATCCATTAACTTCTGTTGATTGTATGCGACATGTTTTTACCCAGGAAACATCCGTATTTGTGTGTGCAGTGATCGCTATAATTGTCACATCCATTAACTTCTGTTGATTGTATGCGACATGTTTTTACCCAGGAAACATCCGTATTTGTGTGTGCAGTGATCGCTATAATTGTCACATCCATTAACTTCTGTTGATTGTATGCGACATGTTTTTACCCAGGAAACATCCGTATTTGTGTGTGCAGTGATCGCTATAATTGTCACATCCATTAACTTCTGTTGATTGTATGCGACATGTTTTTACCCAGGAAACATCCGTATTTGTGTGTGCAGTGATCGCTATAATTGTCACATCCATTAACTTCTGTTGATTGTATGCGACATGTTTTTACCCAGGAAACATCCGTATTTGTGTGTGCAGTGATCGCTATAATTGTCACATCCATTAACTTCTGTTGATTGTATGCGACATGTTTTTACCCAGGAAACATCCGTATTTGTGTGTGCAGTGATCGCTATAATTGTCACATCCATTAACTTCTGTTGATTGTATGCGACATGTTTTTACCCAGGAAACATCCGTATTTGTGTGTGCAGTGATCGCTATAATTGTCACATCCATTAACTTCTGTTGATTGTATGCGACATGTTTTTACCCAGGAAACATCCGTATTTGTGTGTGCAGTGATCGCTATAATTGTCACATCCATTAACTTCTGTTGATTGTATGCGACATGTTTTTACCCAGGAAACATCCGTATTTGTGTGTGCAGTGATCGCTATAATTGTCACATCCATTAACTTCTGTTGATTGTATGCGACATGTTTTTACCCAGGAAACATCCGTATTTGTGTGTGCAGTGATCGCTATAATTGTCACATCCATTAACTTCTGTTGATTGTATGCGACATGTTTTTACCCAGGAAACATCCGTATTTGTGTGTGCAGTGATCGCTATAATTGTCACATCCATTAACTTCTGTTGATTGTATGCGACATGTTTTTACCCAGGAAACATCCGTATTTGTGTGTGCAGTGATCGCTATAATTGTCACATCCATTAACTTCTGTTGATTGTATGCGACATGTTTTTACCCAGGAAACATCCGTATTTGTGTGTGCAGTGATCGCTATAATTGTCACATCCATTAACTTCTGTTGATTGTATGCGACATGTTTTTACCCAGGAAACATCCGTATTTGTGTGTGCAGTGATCGCTATAATTGTCACATCCATTAACTTCTGTTGATTGTATGCGACATGTTTTTACCCAGGAAACATCCGTATTTGTGTGTGCAGTGATCGCTATAATTGTCACATCCATTAACTTCTGTTGATTGTATGCGACATGTTTTTACCCAGGAAACATCCGTATTTGTGTGTGCAGTGATCGCTATAATTGTCACATCCATTAACTTCTGTTGATTGTATGCGACATGTTTTTACCCAGGAAACATCCGTATTTGTGTGTGCAGTGATCGCTATAATTGTCACATCCATTAACTTCTGTTGATTGTATGCGACATGTTTTTACCCAGGAAACATCCGTATTTGTGTGTGCAGTGATCGCTATAATTGTCACATCCATTAACTTCTGTTGATTGTATGCGACATGTTTTTACCCAGGAAACATCCGTATTTGTGTGTGCAGTGATCGCTATAATTGTCACATCCATTAACTTCTGTTGATTGTATGCGACATGTTTTTACCCAGGAAACATCCGTATTTGTGTGTGCAGTGATCGCTATAATTGTCACATCCATTAACTTCTGTTGATTGTATGCGACATGTTTTTACCCAGGAAACATCCGTATTTGTGTGTGCAGTGATCGCTATAATTGTCACATCCATTAACTTCTGTTGATTGTATGCGACATGTTTTTACCCAGGAAACATCCGTATTTGTGTGTGCAGTGATCGCTATAATTGTCACATCCATTAACTTCTGTTGATTGTATGCGACATGTTTTTACCCAGGAAACATCCGTATTTGTGTGTGCAGTGATCGCTATAATTGTCACATCCATTAACTTCTGTTGATTGTATGCGACATGTTTTTACCCAGGAAACATCCGTATTTGTGTGTGCAGTGATCGCTATAATTGTCACATCCATTAACTTCTGTTGATTGTATGCGACATGTTTTTACCCAGGAAACATCCGTATTTGTGTGTGCAGTGATCGCTATAATTGTCACATCCATTAACTTCTGTTGATTGTATGCGACATGTTTTTACCCAGGAAACATCCGTATTTGTGTGTGCAGTGATCGCTATAATTGTCACATCCATTAACTTCTGTTGATTGTATGCGACATGTTTTTACCCAGGAAACATCCGTATTTGTGTGTGCAGTGATCGCTATAATTGTCACATCCATTAACTTCTGTTGATTGTATGCGACATGTTTTTACCCAGGAAACATCCGTATTTGTGTGTGCAGTGATCGCTATAATTGTCACATCCATTAACTTCTGTTGATTGTATGCGACATGTTTTTACCCAGGAAACATCCGTATTTGTGTGTGCAGTGATCGCTATAATTGTCACATCCATTAACTTCTGTTGATTGTATGCGACATGTTTTTACCCAGGAAACATCCGTATTTGTGTGTGCAGTGATCGCTATAATTGTCACATCCATTAACTTCTGTTGATTGTATGCGACATGTTTTTACCCAGGAAACATCCGTATTTGTGTGTGCAGTGATCGCTATAATTGTCACATCCATTAACTTCTGTTGATTGTATGCGACATGTTTTTACCCAGGAAACATCCGTATTTGTGTGTGCAGTGATCGCTATAATTGTCACATCCATTAACTTCTGTTGATTGTATGCGACATGTTTTTACCCAGGAAACATCCGTATTTGTGTGTGCAGTGATCGCTATAATTGTCACATCCATTAACTTCTGTTGATTGTATGCGACATGTTTTTACCCAGGAAACATCCGTATTTGTGTGTGCAGTGATCGCTATAATTGTCACATCCATTAACTTCTGTTGATTGTATGCGACATGTTTTTACCCAGGAAACATCCGTATTTGTGTGTGCAGTGATCGCTATAATTGTCACATCCATTAACTTCTGTTGATTGTATGCGACATGTTTTTACCCAGGAAACATCCGTATTTGTGTGTGCAGTGATCGCTATAATTGTCACATCCATTAACTTCTGTTGATTGTATGCGACATGTTTTTACCCAGGAAACATCCGTATTTGTGTGTGCAGTGATCGCTATAATTGTCACATCCATTAACTTCTGTTGATTGTATGCGACATGTTTTTACCCAGGAAACATCCGTATTTGTGTGTGCAGTGATCGCTATAATTGTCACATCCATTAACTTCTGTTGATTGTATGCGACATGTTTTTACCCAGGAAACATCCGTATTTGTGTGTGCAGTGATCGCTATAATTGTCACATCCATTAACTTCTGTTGATTGTATGCGACATGTTTTTACCCAGGAAACATCCGTATTTGTGTGTGCAGTGATCGCTATAATTGTCACATCCATTAACTTCTGTTGATTGTATGCGACATGTTTTTACCCAGGAAACATCCGTATTTGTGTGTGCAGTGATCGCTATAATTGTCACATCCATTAACTTCTGTTGATTGTATGCGACATGTTTTTACCCAGGAAACATCCGTATTTGTGTGTGCAGTGATCGCTATAATTGTCACATCCATTAACTTCTGTTGATTGTATGCGACATGTTTTTACCCAGGAAACATCCGTATTTGTGTGTGCAGTGATCGCTATAATTGTCACATCCATTAACTTCTGTTGATTGTATGCGACATGTTTTTACCCAGGAAACATCCGTATTTGTGTGTGCAGTGATCGCTATAATTGTCACATCCATTAACTTCTGTTGATTGTATGCGACATGTTTTTACCCAGGAAACATCCGTATTTGTGTGTGCAGTGATCGCTATAATTGTCACATCCATTAACTTCTGTTGATTGTATGCGACATGTTTTTACCCAGGAAACATCCGTATTTGTGTGTGCAGTGATCGCTATAATTGTCACATCCATTAACTTCTGTTGATTGTATGCGACATGTTTTTACCCAGGAAACATCCGTATTTGTGTGTGCAGTGATCGCTATAATTGTCACATCCATTAACTTCTGTTGATTGTATGCGACATGTTTTTACCCAGGAAACATCCGTATTTGTGTGTGCAGTGATCGCTATAATTGTCACATCCATTAACTTCTGTTGATTGTATGCGACATGTTTTTACCCAGGAAACATCCGTATTTGTGTGTGCAGTGATCGCTATAATTGTCACATCCATTAACTTCTGTTGATTGTATGCGACATGTTTTTACCCAGGAAACATCCGTATTTGTGTGTGCAGTGATCGCTATAATTGTCACATCCATTAACTTCTGTTGATTGTATGCGACATGTTTTTACCCAGGAAACATCCGTATTTGTGTGTGCAGTGATCGCTATAATTGTCACATCCATTAACTTCTGTTGATTGTATGCGACATGTTTTTACCCAGGAAACATCCGTATTTGTGTGTGCAGTGATCGCTATAATTGTCACATCCATTAACTTCTGTTGATTGTATGCGACATGTTTTTACCCAGGAAACATCCGTATTTGTGTGTGCAGTGATCGCTATAATTGTCACATCCATTAACTTCTGTTGATTGTATGCGACATGTTTTTACCCAGGAAACATCCGTATTTGTGTGTGCAGTGATCGCTATAATTGTCACATCCATTAACTTCTGTTGATTGTATGCGACATGTTTTTACCCAGGAAACATCCGTATTTGTGTGTGCAGTGATCGCTATAATTGTCACATCCATTAACTTCTGTTGATTGTATGCGACATGTTTTTACCCAGGAAACATCCGTATTTGTGTGTGCAGTGATCGCTATAATTGTCACATCCATTAACTTCTGTTGATTGTATGCGACATGTTTTTACCCAGGAAACATCCGTATTTGTGTGTGCAGTGATCGCTATAATTGTCACATCCATTAACTTCTGTTGATTGTATGCGACATGTTTTTACCCAGGAAACATCCGTATTTGTGTGTGCAGTGATCGCTATAATTGTCACATCCATTAACTTCTGTTGATTGTATGCGACATGTTTTTACCCAGGAAACATCCGTATTTGTGTGTGCAGTGATCGCTATAATTGTCACATCCATTAACTTCTGTTGATTGTATGCGACATGTTTTTACCCAGGAAACATCCGTATTTGTGTGTGCAGTGATCGCTATAATTGTCACATCCATTAACTTCTGTTGATTGTATGCGACATGTTTTTACCCAGGAAACATCCGTATTTGTGTGTGCAGTGATCGCTATAATTGTCACATCCATTAACTTCTGTTGATTGTATGCGACATGTTTTTACCCAGGAAACATCCGTATTTGTGTGTGCAGTGATCGCTATAATTGTCACATCCATTAACTTCTGTTGATTGTATGCGACATGTTTTTACCCAGGAAACATCCGTATTTGTGTGTGCAGTGATCGCTATAATTGTCACATCCATTAACTTCTGTTGATTGTATGCGACATGTTTTTACCCAGGAAACATCCGTATTTGTGTGTGCAGTGATCGCTATAATTGTCACATCCATTAACTTCTGTTGATTGTATGCGACATGTTTTTACCCAGGAAACATCCGTATTTGTGTGTGCAGTGATCGCTATAATTGTCACATCCATTAACTTCTGTTGATTGTATGCGACATGTTTTTACCCAGGAAACATCCGTATTTGTGTGTGCAGTGATCGCTATAATTGTCACATCCATTAACTTCTGTTGATTGTATGCGACATGTTTTTACCCAGGAAACATCCGTATTTGTGTGTGCAGTGATCGCTATAATTGTCACATCCATTAACTTCTGTTGATTGTATGCGACATGTTTTTACCCAGGAAACATCCGTATTTGTGTGTGCAGTGATCGCTATAATTGTCACATCCATTAACTTCTGTTGATTGTATGCGACATGTTTTTACCCAGGAAACATCCGTATTTGTGTGTGCAGTGATCGCTATAATTGTCACATCCATTAACTTCTGTTGATTGTATGCGACATGTTTTTACCCAGGAAACATCCGTATTTGTGTGTGCAGTGATCGCTATAATTGTCACATCCATTAACTTCTGTTGATTGTATGCGACATGTTTTTACCCAGGAAACATCCGTATTTGTGTGTGCAGTGATCGCTATAATTGTCACATCCATTAACTTCTGTTGATTGTATGCGACATGTTTTTACCCAGGAAACATCCGTATTTGTGTGTGCAGTGATCGCTATAATTGTCACATCCATTAACTTCTGTTGATTGTATGCGACATGTTTTTACCCAGGAAACATCCGTATTTGTGTGTGCAGTGATCGCTATAATTGTCACATCCATTAACTTCTGTTGATTGTATGCGACATGTTTTTACCCAGGAAACATCCGTATTTGTGTGTGCAGTGATCGCTATAATTGTCACATCCATTAACTTCTGTTGATTGTATGCGACATGTTTTTACCCAGGAAACATCCGTATTTGTGTGTGCAGTGATCGCTATAATTGTCACATCCATTAACTTCTGTTGATTGTATGCGACATGTTTTTACCCAGGAAACATCCGTATTTGTGTGTGCAGTGATCGCTATAATTGTCACATCCATTAACTTCTGTTGATTGTATGCGACATGTTTTTACCCAGGAAACATCCGTATTTGTGTGTGCAGTGATCGCTATAATTGTCACATCCATTAACTTCTGTTGATTGTATGCGACATGTTTTTACCCAGGAAACATCCGTATTTGTGTGTGCAGTGATCGCTATAATTGTCACATCCATTAACTTCTGTTGATTGTATGCGACATGTTTTTACCCAGGAAACATCCGTATTTGTGTGTGCAGTGATCGCTATAATTGTCACATCCATTAACTTCTGTTGATTGTATGCGACATGTTTTTACCCAGGAAACATCCGTATTTGTGTGTGCAGTGATCGCTATAATTGTCACATCCATTAACTTCTGTTGATTGTATGCGACATGTTTTTACCCAGGAAACATCCGTATTTGTGTGTGCAGTGATCGCTATAATTGTCACATCCATTAACTTCTGTTGATTGTATGCGACATGTTTTTACCCAGGAAACATCCGTATTTGTGTGTGCAGTGATCGCTATAATTGTCACATCCATTAACTTCTGTTGATTGTATGCGACATGTTTTACCCAGGAAACATCCGTATTTGTGTGTGCAGTGATCGCTATAATTGTCACATCCATTAACTTCTGTTGATTGTATGCGACATGTTTTACCCAGGAAACATCCGTATTTGTGTGTGCAGTGATCGCTATAATTGTCACATCCATTAACTTCTGTTGATTGTATGCGACATGTTTTACCCAGGAAACATCCGTATTTGTGTGTGCAGTGATCGCTATAATTGTCACATCCATTAACTTCTGTTGATTGTATGCGACATGTTTTACCCAGGAAACATCCGTATTTGTGTGTGCAGTGATCGCTATAATTGTCACATCCATTAACTTCTGTTGATTGTATGCGACATGTTTTACCCAGGAAACATCCGTATTTGTGTGTGCAGTGATCGCTATAATTGTCACATCCATTAACTTCTGTTGATTGTATGCGACATGTTTTACCCAGGAAACATCCGTATTTGTGTGTGCAGTGATCGCTATAATTGTCACATCCATTAACTTCTGTTGATTGTATGCGACATGTTTTACCCAGGAAACATCCGTATTTGTGTGTGCAGTGATCGCTATAATTGTCACATCCATTAACTTCTGTTGATTGTATGCGACATGTTTTACCCAGGAAACATCCGTATTTGTGTGTGCAGTGATCGCTATAATTGTCACATCCATTAACTTCTGTTGATTGTATGCGACATGTTTTACCCAGGAAACATCCGTATTTGTGTGTGCAGTGATCGCTATAATTGTCACATCCATTAACTTCTGTTGATTGTATGCGACATGTTTTACCCAGGAAACATCCGTATTTGTGTGTGCAGTGATCGCTATAATTGTCACATCCATTAACTTCTGTTGATTGTATGCGACATGTTTTACCCAGGAAACATCCGTATTTGTGTGTGCAGTGATCGCTATAATTGTCACATCCATTAACTTCTGTTGATTGTATGCGACATGTTTTACATTAATTTGCTCTTTTTGTAGTTACACCAACGCGTGGCTAGCGTTACTTGTGTCTCAAACATGTTCAAAATGATATAGTCTTATGGTATGGGTTAAAATTAGATTACGTTTTGCTCCAAAATGCCATTTCTTAAGGTAATCCACACGAACCAGTCGCTTTAACATCAATTTATTTATTACCAAGTGATGATAAGCTTGAATCCTACCACCTACACAAACAAAACAATGTGGAACGAAAACAGATCCGCAGCTAAAAATCCAATCGATCAGCTGACGAAGCTCACCCGCCACCGAAAGCACATCTAATAAATAATAATGTAAACGTTGTATAATATACGAGGTGCGGAGAAATAATGTTAAATATTTACGAGTGCTCGCTGCGGTGTGAGCGGCGGCCGCGCCATCGATCACCGGCCAGTCGCCACCCAATTTATACTTATAATGAGTTTAAACAGAACTAGAGATGTACCCAGTCTCACTCACTAGTGTTGTGATTCACATTATGCGCCGAGATTATGTTTGTTCTACACGTATTTGTGTATAATCGAATAGATATACAGCCTCTTTTATTTCAAATGAAATGAAATTGGAGTTGAGAGTTTATTTTTGAATTTTATTTTATTTCTAGTTATTTATTTAGTCATAAAGGCTCCCGCAGAGAGGAGCAACGCCACGGCTTGACGCGACACCGGTAGAACAATTTTAATAAAGTTTTCATAGAAATTGTTTCTCCAGAGTCGCCGCCGCTGTCGCGTCACGCATGTCTGCATGAGCCTTAATTTGAAATAAGTGGTTGTCAGTGTAATTATTTAGATTGAGAAATTACTCGTTAAATATTGACGTAGGTAAATAAATGTTCAAGAAGTGAAGAAGAAGAAGTGTTCAGGATAGAAGTCGAGGGGACGAACGGGAACACGCTACGGGTACACTTGTAAGGATATTTCCATAATCACTTTATAAGGCAGACAGATTGGTGCCCAAAGTATGAAAACGCCGTCTGTTGTTGACACAGTTTCGCACCCGCACGATATTATTATGAATAGTTAGTAATTACGTACAAACAGAGTGCTCACAAATATTATCTGAGACGTAGAATCTAAAAGCTTAGTACTCGGAGCTAATTCTATTTGCTACTTGAGGTGAGTATAGTCGTCGAGCCGTGGTCCTATACAGTCGTCGCTCAGACCCGCTAACGAATATTTATTTTCTAAATTTCCGCTGTTAAATTTGCGTAATTATTATTTTAAAATGAAAAATGCACAGTTGTAAGATAAGTGACCAAGACCAATATGATCGTCGGGTCACTAAGCCGTGACAATATCACTTGTAGTTTAGAAGCAGTAGCGAATTTAACGTTGCAAACAACCTCATTACAATATGTTTTGCATGGTATTTAATATTGCTTAAAATTTTCAAATGCTCAGTTTGAAGTACATAACAAAGTTTCATATTATTATATATTTTTTCAGGAATTTTCTTCAGAAGCGCTCTCAAAAAGGAGCATTTCACGGCTGTAATATACGTGTCTTAATTACTGTTTGCAAACTAAGTCATTACCGTCGTACTATTTGTATTCTGCGCCATCGCTCAGGTGCCATGACACTATTCTGAAACTTCGGATAAGAAGATTAAATCGGGAGCCAGTAACTTAAACAACAGGTTCCTTTGGTTTTACTTTCAGCCGTTTACCAAGACACGTCTAAGTACCATTAATTTCTCTTTGGATAATCATTAACGTTTACTGTCGTGTGTGAGTGTGGCGGAATACTTTTTATCCTATCTATTTTCTAGTCCCATTAAGGAAAACCAAACGAAACAAAGTATCCGCATTCACATTTTTACAAATGCATTTAATCTACCAGCTGTATCGTTTACCTTCATAAAAACCACTGCCAAATACCGGCCATTGGGGACCGGTGGGTTCAGGCAATAGGAAAATATAGTTGGCAATATACCAAGACCGTATATCCGTTCTCTATGCATCATAAACCCGGACAAACGGCTAATTTGCCGTCACGTCCGACCTACGACCTGTATTATTAAAGCAATTTGCAGCTGCACTAACGGTAATGTTCATTAGTTGCCACTGAGGCCACTCGATACTGAGTGCATTCACACTCGCCCGGTATAAGCACCAATGTGTAGCGTACAGGTGTAGCGTACAACGCGGAAATGTTGTTCTGTGCGCGACGCTTCATGACAGTGTGTATGCAGCTCGTAACAGCTTACATAACCGACATGTTATGAGTATATTGCAAACGATATCCGACTTCATTTCAGTGTAGTAGATTTTATGATGGTTCAGTCATAATAAATGCAAAATGAAATTGTCTTAAGCGTTAAATATGAAGGGTGTAATGCTGTTATGTGCATTAAAGATGATGCTGTTAACTTTGAAAACTGTTAGCTCTACAATGTTATTAACAGGTCAAATATATCTAGTAAGTAACTAGTAAAGCTATATTCATGTATTGGAAATATTTACTTTCGCAGAAGGTAAACGAGGCACAACAGAGTTTTATTGTTATGACGTCTATAGACGTTTAGCGCCCGCGAAAGCGCTAAAAGAATAGTAACTGCCCTAAAGGACTGAGATTGCGATTGCATACTATTCCTGAAAATATCGTCAAAAAATATGAGTTTGTAGACACACACACAGATACACACACACAGATACACACACACAGATACACACACACAGATACACACACAGATACACACACAGATACACACAGAGATACACACACAGAAACACACACAAATACACACACAGATACACACACAGACACACACACAGATACACACACAGATACACAGACACACAGATACACAGACACACGGTTACAAATTAGCAACGTAACAACATGTCCAACGTACTTGATACCTCACGCACACCTGACGGCGCGGTTACATTACAAAGCTGATTCAAATGACACGCATCAGAAACATAAAATAGGGTGCGACACAATAATCAAGCGGTTTAATTGCCGCGCGCATTAGTCGCGCCGCGCCAGCCTTTGTCCGGTAATAGGACGCTGCGAGGCTGCTAATAGGCGCGCGCACGTCGCGGACGAGGGCGCCGACGCGCGACCGTGTTCTGTCGCGCGATAAATTGATGCGCTCAGTGTGTAGTGGGTTTAATAGGAATATTATATAGCGGGATAGAAGTGTTTTATTAATAACTAGTTCAACAACGTTTTCGTTTAATTATAATATACAAGAGATAGAAGGAAAAGAAAAATTGGTTTAATAACGTTCATAAAGCCACCAATTCTACAAGTTTTCTGGACCTTACAAAGGTGTCTGAAAACTGTTAATGGAACTATTTTTGAATAAATAAAAACTTTTTACAAAAAAAATACAACCGACTCCCAAAAAAACACTACAAAAATAACTTTAATTACGGAAGTCCGTGTCTTTGGTTTCTTTTTAGTTTCATTTTTTGCCACCGACTTCCGAAATTAAAGTTATTTTTCACTTTGTAGTGGTGGAATACCACTCTGCAAAATAAATTAGAGCAGCATTCACATAGACTATGTGGGAAAAATACGTATTAAATGATTAAAGCTAACTCAAAAGCATCAGAACTTGAAGATATTTATTTTTATATTTTTATGCAACCATCTCAAATAAAAACTTTGCAAAAAGGCAAATATACGTCGCGCTTAACCGTGTCAGAAGTTTGGAAGGCGTAGTTTTATGTTGACGGAGATAACGAGGCTACGAAATCTGACTTCTGACAATCGAGGCCACACATAACATACAACTCAAGTAGCGCTATTTGAAGCGGCATTAAAATCTTTCTTCCTTTCTTTCTTTTTCTTTCTAAAATGATCTAAAGCCAAAGTGCACCTCATGACAATTCCAATAAGCTCAAATACGGCTAGAATACATTGTTTTGTTACTGAGTTCCAGTGCCTACCTTCCGGCTTCTTCATCAGATCGGTTCGATGGTACCAATTTCATCAGAACCATTTATTTAAAGCTTCGTCATAGTCGCTTAACTGTCTTAATCGAGATATCTTATCGCCATCCGTGAAATACTTATTATCATTGAGAAGTTCCCGTGGCCATCTGTGGTCTTCTTCATCAGTTTCACTTCACCATATGCTACTTTCTGAATGCAAATGCTTGATTTGTTAATGAAAATACTAAAATCGCTATATGTATGACTATAATTTTTGAGGAGTTCCCTCAATTCCTCGTGGATCCCATCATCAGAACTAGATTTTGATAAAAATGGGACCAATCTGGAAGTATAAAAAAAAAAGAATTTTCCAAATCGGTTCATAAATGACGGAGTTCTGAGGTAACAAACATAAAAAAAAAAAAAAAATACAACCGAGTTGAAAACCTCCTCCTTTTGAAGTCGGTTGAAAAGAGCCTGATTGTAACAAAATCTCGTAAAAAAACAGTTTTGACACATTTCGCCAATCTTAACACCTTGCACGCGCATGTAGCACCTGTAATTACAATTCAACAAAGTGCCAGGTGGAACTAACCCCAAACTAACTTGATGAAACTTGTCGTATTACCCTCGTAACACACTGTTTAAAGCTTGTTTAAAGGGACGACTTATGTACATGATGTAGGAAGGTATTTATCTTTCTTATAGGGTCGTATAACACTTCACACTAATAATTACCTAACATAACATTAGTACCTATTAATATTGAATAAAGTTATATTTTGTAACATCAGTGTAAAATATACATTTTCAGAGTAAGTGTCCGAGTGAGTAATCAATCCTAACAGGTTTTTATTCAATGTAGCTACTTATTTAACTTTTTTTCAAGAAAAATGTTTCGATGAAAACATTTCTCCCGCGGGAGGGTCGGTAAGATATTCCTATTTTCACACATTATTTTCTTAGCTGTCCTAGTTACTTAGCTGTGTTTCAAGACCATATTTTCTTGCCTATAATATTACGTTAACGCGGTAATTATGCATTACCTACTTAATGATGTTTCTTGAATTGAATTACCTACTCATGAAAAAAATGAAAAAAAAAAAAAAAATGAAAAATGGTTTATTATTATTACAAGTAATATCTTAACAACTAGTGATTGGAGCCTCCTTTTAAGCAAATAAGCCTGTATTAGGAGACTCCGCTCTTCCAAATCAATTAGTTTAATTTACTTGTTTTCTATTGTAATATAAAGAAAATTAAAATTAAAATTAAATCTAAAATTAAATAAAAAAAAAAAAACACAAAAAAAAATACGCAGCCCGTACATAGGCATGCGAGTGTGTTAGTGAGAGTGAGTGTGCGAATGTGAATGTGAGTGTGTGAATGTGAGTGTGTGAATGTGACATGTGAGTGTGAGTGAGGTGTGTGATTGATAAATGTGAAAGAACCAGAGTGTATGCGTGAGGTTATGGATGGTGCAGGCATCAGATGTGTAGGGTTATATTTTACTCCAGCAGCGTCTCCGTTTCGTCATAGGTTAGTGGTTTTATCCAATTAGTTACAATTTTTTTACATTCATTTTGCTTCTTATCGTATACGTAAATCTCTTTGTTAAGTTTGTAATAGCTGAGCTGAACGTTTTTTGTATTGAATACGGGCAAACTTGGTTTTAGTTTGAGGAACGTCCGCTATTAAATATTTTCTTCTTTTCAAGGTTATCTTGGGGTCAAAAGGAAGAGTTTTGTGTTTCTTTAAAACAGTTTTAATTATATATAGTTTTCGCACCGAGAGTAAATCGCTTATTTGGTAAAGACTTTGTGTAGGATATCTAAGTTTTTTAAAGTACATAAGTTTAATTAAAGCTCGTTGTGCCCGCTCAAGATTTATGAACTTAGACTTCGCCGCACCCCCCCAAATGGGGATGCAGTACATTAAGACGGACTGTACCAAAGCTACATATATTTCGTTGAGTAGGTTTTTAGGGGTATTTGTGCTGGTGGGTACTTTTTTTGGTACAATATACCTCAGCGTTTACTCATATAAGGTAATTATGCCCTCAGATCCAGTAACTCAATTGTTGGCAGGTATGTTATTCGATGCGCGCTATAATTAGATCGAGTTTATATTTACTTCGGTACTCGAGGCTATTCGATACTTAGAAAATATCAGATGAATCAGGGTCTTGGTAGTTTTCTAATTAATGGCTCTAGAAAAGAGAGACCTTCGGCAAGCAGTGGGTTAAGTCGGCTGTGGATAATGATGATGAGTATATTGTTATTTGGTTAAATTTTCGAATCCAATGTCGATCCACCAGTTACTCAGTCGTGCTCTTCGCGCCATCTTTGTTTTCGTACCCTTTCAAGTTTACTACAACTTCGGTTCACTGCCATTAAAAACGTAGTCCTATGAGGAACACCAATCACATATCAGATACATTGCCAATACATATAAAACGAATGCTCTGTTCGTATCAGCAATTCATTGGGGGGACGTGCAGCGGCGCGCGTTGCGTCCGATACGGGATATTTGCGGGTCGGTCCGTACATTTGCGGGTCGGACAGCACATATGCGGGTCATAAGGGAGGATATTTGCGGTGCGGCGGCGGCGGGGCGCGGTGGCGCCGTAACCGCACGGAAATTGAAATATTTATCGTTAGCGACGCGCGTCCTATGCGGTGCGATGTTACCAGATGTGCCAGTAGCGGTGCGGTGCACTCCATACATTTTGTCGGTTAAAGAAGGTTGTACAGGCTGTGAGTTACTGGCGGAGTGAGGGCGATAAAGTGACTGAATATCGAATGTATAGACCACAGAATAGATAGATGAATCTATTCTGTGGTATAGACCGCAACAGTTTTTATTGAGATGCAATTTATTACATACGAAAAAATTTCATGCTTTTTCAGTTTTATAATCCGTTCGTCAATCACCTATTGCCCAAACAGTTAGATTGTATCGAGTGTAACGTGCTCGAAATAGTGAAAGTCAAACAAACAAGTTTCGCTCTAGAACAGGAATCCTAAATATGTATTTAAGAATTAAGTACATATATCGGCTACCTAGGTATATCATGTAGGCAAAATGGCGTTCATAAATAATCTGTTTCACTGACGTTTTCTAAAGCTTTTCTGTCTCGTTACCTTATATCACCACATTATATTCTATCGTTCACATACAAGATCCACATAAAAAGGAATCGTACAATCATAACGCAATGATAATATTTCCGTACGTTCCCTAAATCTCCGTGGCCTTTGTGTTGGCTCCCCTGGACGTCCGGACCTCAATCATGCAGGCATCTAATGTGGACAGCGTGACCCCAAACAAGGAAATGTAGGATATTTTTTAGAGTAAAGGAAGCGAAAGGTTCTACATTTGTAATACTATAGTCTGCCACAATACTATAAGTTAGGGGTAAGACGAGGTTTACTTAGGTAGCGTAGTCGACAATAATAATAATAATAATAACCCCACCGCCGTATCTCTACGTTGACGTCGTGGTGGGGCTTGCGCGCTCCGAGCTCTGGGTCTGTGCCGGTGGAGTTTACTTTGCCGAAACAGGTCTAGGGTGAGGAGCCAGACCAAGAGAGATACGTGAACCCGCAGGGCAGCATGTGGCGAGCTGTTGGGCAGTAGCGACCCCACGGACCCTATTTCCCGGGAGAAGTCTTGTTCTTCACCTCTGGCTTGCCTTTATTGGCCGGCTGGAGTGACCACTGACGGGAACAGAGCTCCCCCCTCATTCTTGCCTTTATTGGCCGGCTTGAGTGGAGATTCGCAAGAGCAAACGTGCTCGGAGGAAGGAAGTATTCCAGTAAGTGCTTGTAGGGATCTTGACCATCTTCCGGGCTCTGGGATTGTTCTGAGAGCCGTGGAATACCTCTCCACTCCTGAAGCACCTCAGGACATGTTGCCCCTTGTCGCTACGTCACTATGTGCTAGCGACCGTTTCCGGGGGCCCATTATTGAGTGTGCAAGTCACCCCCTGCCAATTTATCTGTGTATATTATATAACATTGGTCAGGCAGGGGACATAGTTCTTCCATAGTTCAAGGTACCCAATCCATGTAGCCACCCAAACCCATAGGCCCAATGTGTTTTGTTTCCATGTTCTGCAATAGTCCTGCACCAACCGGGGATTGTCCTTGGGTGCACTTGCATAGTGCATACAGGGATAATCGTCGGCTGGTGCCTCCTCGTCATTTGAAATTGTCTAAGGGGCCTCTACGAGTTGGCTTCGGCCCCTCGTACGCCTTCCAAAGGTCCGGGACCCCAGGGTCCCGAGATAAGCGAAAGACAAAAAAGAATAATAATAATAATATTTATTTATTTACTCAAAAACAGTAGGTAGGTACAGTACATTCTTACAAATATTAGGCTTACAGTTTAAATAAATAAGAGAATGAGCATCCGCAGCTGAACTAGGCGTGAGCCTGTATTTCAGCTAACAGCGCCGTTTCCCCTCAGAAACAATATACTAGGTAACCTAAAATTAGCAAGAAGCAAAAGTTTAGGACCATTACTAATCAAATAGAATTAAGAAATTAAGGTAAACTAAACTTAAATTACTAACAATTTTTGAGTGTGCGTGAGGATTTGTGTGTGAAAATGAGAGGGTGAGTGTGTGTGTACTGTGTGGGGGTGTCTGTGTGTGTAAGTGTAAGTGTATACATATGGCTACATGATAAATGGACAGGAATAGAGTAATATACATTTATATATATATACAAACAAAAATATTAACTGATTATTTGAATAAATTTTTCAGTGTCTTCGTATGATAGTAACGACACTGAAAGCATCCAGTTCTTACTACAGATAAGTCTACATTTAGGATACAGACTAATGGACGCGATCCCTTCTTAGCTCAGAGCTTAGCAATGTTACACACTGTACCTACTTATGTATTTTGGTTGCGTTTACACAAGGTAAGTTTGTTGACTAATGATAAGTTTAAAATGTCCTATTCTGTTCTTAAACTTAAACGTAAAGCATTTATTTCAGTTAAACCCATCGCAGACACTTCTGAACACTGTCCGAGAATCGGTCAAGTCAGAAAGTTGAAGCTAGTTGCCCATTCCATAACGTAGATCTCTATGGAGAAGAACGGGCACTCTTATAAATGAAGTTATTACAAAATCCTGGGTACATTATGATGGATACATTAGGTACATTAGGATAGATGATAGATTGGGTAGGCTTATTATAGAACTAAATAGATCGAATGAATTTCTTCTGTGTGAGAACAATGTAAAAAAATATTTCAATACTTAATTATTTATTGCATTCCAAAAAAAAAAAATATATTAAAATCAAAAAAAGAAAAACAAAGAAGATTAAAAACAATTAAGCTTCGTGACGCCGTTCTACTTCTAGTACACCGCACCGGCGGCGGCGGCGCCTTAACCCGCACAAGCCAAGCCTTTAATACCCTAGTGATTCGACAGGGAACCATTCGTCCAGTCTAGCCAGGTAGGTCTAGGTACCGTCTAGCCGCTAGACAGAAAATAATGGCTCCCTAACTCACTACAAACTATACAATACACGTTATTTATCCTAATTTGTAGCAAAATATGATTCTGCAGACAACACACATCGGCCTGAGATATTACGACCCTTTCTATGAAATGTTGACGACTGAGTTGAGCTATCCAGCTTTTGGGAAAGATTAATAAGAATATGTAGGTAGGCACTTAGTCATTATTTTATTAGATGTGGAAATATCTATTGTTGTTTTTTTATTATTATTTATTTTCATATTTGATAAGCAGTGGCACAGGGCGACTTAGATGAAAACTGCATTTTGTAGAAGTCGCGTAAGTGTAAAATAAAACCATAATAAATAGACACTAAATTATTAATTGGACTACTTTCACTGGAAAACATAGAACCAACCTACCAGTACTTTATTGAGCTAACTTAATATCCTGACCAATATACCATTGAATAACTACTATGCCCTTTGACCGCTAATTACCCCTCAGTACAACTACAGTCGGCCATTAGCGACCATCAAATGAACTAGCCACAAAATATTGGTTTTGATGGTCCATGCGACACTTCCGCATCGGCTAATTAGGTACCGAACTACCCACTATTTCACATTTTTTGTATATGTAGTTGCTTATTAAAGAAGAGTGTAAATGCAGCAGTACAAGCATTTCACGTGTGGTTCACTATAAACAAATTGTTAATCTGTCTGCAAAGACCAAAATACTATTATTTAGAACGACAGCCCGTAATAAGAACGATTTAAAGGTAGTTTTGAATGATGACAAAAAATGCTGTCGTCAAGGAGGAGTTATATTCTTAGGTAAACATATAGACGAACATTATAAAAAACATATACTGGTATTCAGCTGAATCCGGTTAGACTGGAAGCCGACCCCAACATAGTTGGGAAAAGGCTAGGCAGATGATGATGACAACGAACTGCTAAATTGGATAACAGAATTAAATGCTATAAATGCATGTTCCGCATATTATGCTTTAAAAGGACTTAGACAAGAAAGTAGCATTGAGCAATTGAAAATGGTTTAATTGGCGTTGGTAGAATCAAAAATTAGACATAGCATAATGTTTGGCGGAAAAGTTATGACTATAATAACAAAAGAGCTTTTGTGTTACAAAAACGCGCAATTCACACTTTAGTCCGTATCCCGCAAAGAGAGCTGCCGTGAACATTTCATAAATCTGAATACACTTACAGTGCCGAGCATTTCTGTATTAGTGCTTCTAAGTAACATGACCAACTATACAACGAGTCGTTTTGCATCCTCGTCAAATTTAAGGATGTGGTATAAACAATCAAACCGAACAACTTTTTCCATGGCACCAACATCGTAATCGCGAAAAAATTATCAGCCGTCCTATACTTTTGCATCGAGTGGGTATTGAAGTTTTCTATGGGATAGTTGGAATTTTTTTCGAGATTACGATATTGGTGCCATGGAGAAGGTTGTTCGGTTTGATGTTCTGTATCACACCCTGAAATTTGACGAGGACGCAAAACGACTCGTTGTATACATGAATACGAGACAGCCGATGAACGACAGATTAGAGCAGACAAGACATTACACGTTACAAGGTACAGCCTAGTTTGAATATTGTGAGGCACAGTCCCAGACATCAATCGGAAGTTGAAGTTGTCTCTAGATACTCGTATAAAAAGCGCTATCTACTCAAGCTCTATTAAAAAGCAACTAAAAAGTTTCCTGTTGAATAAGTGTCTTTATGCTGTTGAATATCTATAATGAAATTCCTATATTATGTTGTATTTATGCATTGTTGTAATATTTAGCGTTTTTTTTTTTTCTTATGTAATTTAATTTTCTTTTATAAACCATGTAATTTCAGGTACAATTTATTGTTCATGGATAAACGACTTATTAAGGTTCTGTTTTTGATTTCAAAATAATGAACTTTAAGATGTGTATAGACAATTAACTTTATTTGTGCTGAGCCTGTGATAAGTCACTGGCGGTGAAACGCGATTTTGTCAAATATAACCGCAGGCAAAAAAAAGCTAGTATTTTTTGCCTGCGGTTTTGCCCGCTTCGATAACGGAAATTATCCCACTTGAACCGTACATTTTTCCTGGAAAAAAAGTAGCCTATATGCTATTTCGGACTATAATCTATCTCCGTGCCAAATTTCATCTAGATCCGTTCAGACGTTCTGGCGTGATTGAGTAACAAACAAATCCATGGAAACTTTCGCATTTATAATAGTTTAGTATAGTTATTTTGAATTATGTTAATACAAATTTTGTATTTTGACTATTTTGTACAATCATTATTCTTTTTTATTTTTTGGACCGGTCGACGTCATCAAGTCACCGCCGCCGCGCCGCCGCGACGCCGCGCCGGCTATCGCTGACGACCAGCGCTGTGGCTCTGTTTGTGGCACCTGAGAGTAGCATTGCAGCAGCAGAGTGCTGACTGATGGCCTTTTTACGCGGATGTGCTTCATACTTTCCACATGTTTGTTTTAGTTTTGTGCTTTATTGAAGTACAAACTTTTTTAAGCGTGTAAAGCGATTTTTGGTAAGGGGAAATCTTACGGGACTCATCACCGCGACACCACGATACCTACGTTTATGTTCACTTCTGTCGGCAGTCCCATGGCTACCCATGTTTTTTTTTACTTACAAATTCGAATGAGAATAGTTTTAATTGAGAGCCAGGATTGCATTTAAACAGCAATAGAAAACCAATATTTAATTAAAAACGAGTAATCAAAGGATGAAGTAAAGTAGCGAGTTACAACTCCCTTGACGTGACACTTCACAATGAAAAACTGTCACTTTAGACTGACGTATAGGCGAAAATGCTACAGTTTGAACTTAACTCACTACATGTCAGCCATAACAGACTGAACCGCAACCGTGCACAGACCTCTACCAAAACAATAAGCTATCTATTCATGTCAACTTATTAAAAAGTGATCCTGTTATATTTTGACAAGTGACTACTTCTTCGCGTCATTCTTTTCCACAACACACCTTAGATATTTCCACTGGTTATCATCCGCCGCGGCGTCGTCCCGCTCGCGACAATGGCCCAGCGTGGCGCGTCGCTCTTCCACTGACACCCACTTATATCCGTCACAATGGCTACACATTATACTGATATATTCCTCACATTGTGCTGCTGTATGTAGATCATCTGAGATAGCTCTGAGGGACAGGATGAATGCTAATAGACGGGCGCGCGTAAAATGTACTTCTTTGTTACTTTACCTGGACTTACAACTTGTGGAAAGAAATAATTCTTAAGGATTTGTGAAAATCTATAAAGCTCATTTACACAAGTCTAGTTTATGGTAGCGTGCTTCAGCAAGGGTCCAATATCTTGCGAAACACAAACCTCCCAGTGTTTGTAACGTGTAAAGTCTTCATTTACCTCCAGGTAACAAGTTATGCTATTTTTCTACCTCCATTTTCGGTCCTGTGGTTTACCGTAAAAAAGGACCAAAGAGACGGTTTCACATTAATAACATGAGAAGGTATTTCCCGGTGACCGTCAAATACATTTTACTTCTTTCTTTTAGTGAATATCGCAATGTAATCTTATTTACACATTTGATGTTACAACCTCCCAAATAAATATATGTAGGTATTTAAGAGTCGAAGCGTCCCGCGCCTAAGTAATATTTTGTGAATTTTCCTTCTTCAGTCCTTGAAAATATAAGAAAAAGTTACTTTGACGATATGATTGATGCAGTGGCAGAGGATACGCTGAGAACTGCCAGGTTTGATTCCCGCACGGGAAATATACTTGTATGATGACCACAGTTATTGCAGGTCTGCCTAATCTAAGATGTTTTGTTTGCAAGAGGAGTACATAATTAATTTATGTAGGCGATTTATCATTCTGTTGACGCAACCGCAATACAGGAGACGAGAAATGCCTCGTGCCTCAAAAATCAGCTGTTAGCAGCTGTCTTGTTCGAGTGGAATTCATGAGAAGTAGAAGTTATTCAGTTGATTAATTTCAGGCTTGACAGAATTACCGAAGTTTTGTCTTTACTAACGTATTTCTTGCTCTTGAAATATGTAGGACCCACGTGAGTTAACCATATGACTAGCCGACTAGTTATACGTACTTATTACATAATACTACACATGTGGCTAAGAATAAGGATACACTCAACAAACATCTCAAGACATAATCGAAAAACGTTCGCAGACTCCCCCCCCCCCCCCCCCCGTCTCTGTTTATCGGTATCTAAGAGAAGAGATGATCTATATTCTATGCTTGTTTTCCATATTCGGAAGTTTTGCTCCTCGGAGCCGCACATCGAGTAGATAGATATTCAGAAATTCGATGGTTTTTCCCACGGAATGATTCAGTGCTTCGCTTCCTGCTATAAGGTAGTTTTTCTGAATTTGAACGAGTGAAGAAAAGTATTATCACTGCTACCAGTCTTTACGTGGTTCTCATTAAAATGGCTAAAAGAAGTTTTAATAACATTAAACAGCAATTTAGAATTATTTTAAGGGTACTGTGGCAATAAAGTTGCGTGTGGTGTAGTGATTTTGAAGAATTCAGTAATTGCGGGGCCTTATAATCGTTTTATAATAAAAACCAGTCGTTTTCAGGGTCTGCGTATGAATCCTCGTTACTAAAATATATTTATATTTTTCGCCCTTGTTATCATATCCTCGTTTTTTTTCTATCATAAACGGTTTATGTTAATAAGAGAGCACGCGGTTGGTTTTAATCTCAGCCACGCCTAATGAGATTTTGATTCTACAGCACGCGATTACAATAATAAATGAGATCTGATTGTGACCTACTACTAAGTATGTTTTACTGTACGAGAAATCGTGTTTAAGTTACATTTGTTTGTAATATTTTTCTCGTTAGGATTCTTTTAGTACGAAGGTGTTTGTAAATTGTTCCTGAACTCCTGATAAATGGGAATAAGCTGGACCATAGGACTATTTACCAGTGTAGGTAGTCATTGGAAACGTTTTGGTGTATGTTAATAATGATTTGTGTTAAATTTGTTTTTTAATAGTGTTTTCCAATTGATGTTTACGAAGTGCTGTGTAGATTTTGTATGAGAAAAATATTGAATGAATTAAGCAAATACCTATGAATGAATACAGCAAGAAAATTCGCACTTATGCGAGTTTGGTTGAACGTAACAAACATACACTTCGAGACAGGATGTAGGTAAATATTATCAGACGCTAGTGCGAGGTAGTTTTAATTACATATTGACCGCGGATCAATACACACAAATACTCAGAATATCAGTGTGTTGACAAGTTTTTACACCAAACATTGCTTGACAAATACACTGATGATGATGTCAATGTATAATGCATATTGCAAAGTCAAGATACTGACGTATTAAACTATAACGTTCACGGCCGTATCACGGACACGTGCGGCGACGTGACACGTCCGGAGCTCTACTCCAGAGCGACCGCTCAGTTGTTCAGATGGTCGAGTGGCGACGTTGAACGTCTTTACGTACGAAATATACTGCATTGTAAATGTTAGGAAATAAATCAAGTTAGTTCTAAATATCATGCTTTAACATAACATAACATAACATATCATCACGCCAGTATTCCCTGAATGTTTAGGCAGAGGTGTATCAGTAGGACCCACATTTCGCCAGTTAAGTTGAAGTACCATGTGATGGGGGCGAGCCTGTTGCCATCAACCGGGCGCCAACCTAAGTTTAAGTACCATGTGATGGGGGCGAGCCTATTGCCATCAACCGGGCGCCAACCTAAGTTTAAGTACCATGTGATGGGGGCGAGCCTATTGCCATCAACCGGGCGCCAACCTAAGTTTAAGTACCATGTGATGGGGGCGAGCCTATTGCCATCAACCGGGCGCCAACCTAAGTTTAAGTACCATGTGATGGGGGCGAGCCTATTGCCATCAACCGGGCGCCAACCTAAGTTTAAATACCATGTGATGGGGCGAGCCTATTGCCATAAACCGGGCGCCAACCCAAGTTTAAGTACCATGTGATGGGGGCAAGCCTATTGCCATCAACCGGGCGCCAACCCAAGTTTAAGTACCATGTGATGGGGGCGAGCCTATTGCCATCAACCAGGCGCCAAGACAAGTTTAAGTACCATGCGATGGGGGCGAGCCTATTGCCATCAACCGGGCGCCAACCCAAGTTTAAGTACCATGTGATGGGGGCAAGCCTATTGCCATCAACCGGGCGCCAACCCAAGTTTAAGTACCATGTGATGGGGGCGAGCCTATTGCCATCAACCAGGCGCCAAGACAAGTTTAAGTACCATGCGATGGGGGCAAGCCTATTGCCATCAACCGGGCGCCAACCCAAGTTTAAGTACCATGTGATGGGGGCGAGCCTATTGCCATCAACCAGGCGCCAAGACAAGTTTAAGTAGCATGTGATGGGGGCGAGCCTATTGCCATCAACCGGGCGCCAACCCAAGTTTAAGTACCATGTGATGGGGGCGAGCCTATTGCCATCAACCGGGCGCCAACCCAAGTTTAAGTACCATGTGATGGGAGCGAGCCTGTTGCCATCCACCGGGCGCCAACCCAAATTCAAAAATATATTCTAAAACGTAGACCATCTTTTTAAAATTCAACAATATAAAATATGTCTTTATTTTATTTGAAACTCAAGCGGGATAACGTCTTGGGTCGTCATTCCGATGCGACGTTCCGTGTCGCTCGCATGCCTGTCTGGCAGGAATGGCTGAGGGAGCTGGTTGCGCCTGACATTGTAACTGAATTCTCATAAAAAACAATTGCCTATTTATTTACGTTATACTTATGGGAGAATCTATCGAAAAAGCTAAAGTTTTGCAATTCTGCAGATTAGTTTATCAACTAATCTCCTCCAGACCGACTCGGTCATGGAAACCTCTCAGTGGAGACCAGCCTTCGGCGTGGGAGATATTATAGTGCAGGCGTGTGCGCAGACACAGGTGCACTCTCTCTTCCCTCAATCTCATAGTCCGATGGTCCGACACGACCAGAGAGAGACCAGGTGCTGGACCAACAGCTTAACGTGCTTTCCGAGGCACGGAAGTAACACACCGCCAACTTTCAAAGTCCGGGAAACTAAGAAATTCCTAAAAACACTTTCGGCCACTTTTGCCTGACCCGGGAATCGAACCTAAGATCCCACGCTCAGCTGTCGCGCTGATTAGTTCAATACTCAATACATTTATTTGCATAGTTATATATGTATGGAGGCATGAGGAACAGGGTGTAAAGTTCACTCATCCTCCATAGAAAAGGAAGGATCCTCCGACCAGACGGGTGTCGTGTCTGGTGGGTAACTGCCCGACGGGTACCTCTGCGAGATGTCGCTACGCCCCGTAAGGCGCGTGGCGTGCGGGTCCAGAGCGCAGCCCCCCGTCCGCGGACGCTATGCGGTGGCCCGTAACTATGGGCCCCTCGTCATGTTCGCCACTGGCGAAAAGATGGCTGGGCGTGCTGCATTTTCACGCCCATGAAAATGGTATCTGTATTTGTGTCCGTAAGCTCGTCACGACATATGCATACCGCCGCTTTCTTCACCGTATCCCGGCAGTCAACCCCTACCAGGTGGAACTCTCACCTACATGAGAGAAGCCCAGCAGGAGGCAACCAGCGACAGGGATTGCCCGACGGTTGATGTCGGGACGTTGTATATATGCTAGTCGCGCGGTAAACTGTAATTGCGCGATGCAGGATTTAGCGTAAAGTTAGTTTGATGCGTAATTCGCTTGTGGCGATGTAGATGCCGCCACATATATGTAATGTAGTTTCCACCCCTAACATAAATGCGAAATTCCATTAGCACCGCTCTCAAACATCCCTATTTTGGACAAATTTTCGAGAGACGAAGCGTGAAATTCCTCAAATTACATTCTGTAACCGTTCACATTGGACGGGTAGTGACGTCATAGATGGCCGCTTATTCCCTACAAATTGTACATGCATGGCGCTGAATAAAATATGTGCAAGCGACACAAGGATCAGCGGAGATTGTCGAAGATCGGTGGAGATCCCCGAACCCGTTGACAAACAAAATATCGGAGTATTTTCCGTAAAACGAATTTGAATAAGGTTTTTGTGCAATTTTGGCGTTGTATTTTAAACACGGATTGATAGAACTGGCATATAATATATACCTATGTCACATTTTTAGAAAGGCTGATATTTGTATTGTTTTCATTGTTGTTGTATTTTGATTCCGTAACCTTGTTTGGGATTGAATTGAATATTTATAATTAATGTTTTATTTTATTCTTATTGTTTTTACCAAAACTTATAATTAAAACTAATGCTCTTGCAATCGATGCTAATATGACGGGTAGTCTTCATAGCTTGAAAAGCGAGTATTCAATTCTACAAACCGTGACATGACTCATCCTTCATGGGGGTTTAAAACGTTACAATAAATAAAATACCTCCCCACTTACTCCAGCTGAATGAAACGAAATTTAAATCTTGTATAAAACGCACACTATGCAGCCAGGCATGTTATAAGTTGGGAGATTACACAGAACCTCTTATCTGTTCTGTGGGAAATTACATCCTTGACAAAAATGCTTGGCTAAACGCTGATCCTGCTTCACAAGGACGCATTATAAACTAATTGATTAGCATTCGAAAATATTATAATTGGTTTATTCGATGCTTTGAGTTTCATGTAAGTCTCAAGAGCAGCAGGAAATCCGGGCTTATTAGCGGATATTTGTGAAAGTAAGTCTTTGGCCGGATATTGCATATAAGAGTGTCTCTATCCTCGCCCGCCGCTGCCGGCTCGGAGAACCGTTTGCTAATATCTGACATTCTTTCCATTTATAAAGCAATCTGTATTGGTTTTATTTAAAGTAGGGTAGAGCTTCTTTTGATCGTTGGATTTGAGAATGTGTTGTGTTTTGATGTGAGCTTAAGAGCCTGCGTACCTACCAACATAATCAAATACCACCAAATTTATGATTAGGTATTCATTGTTATTATTGTAATAAATAATTACAAATACAGGCAAAAACATATCTCCTGTTGTTGTTTTAGTACAGCAGTATACCTATATATATTTATGTGCCTCTTTGAGGTTTACAATGTTAATATACATAATAACTTTTTCAGCTTACGTTAAAAACCGAGAAAAACGCTTGACTCTTTTCAAAGGCAAAAATGTACAATGTAATCTAAAAACAACGCAATTTTGTCCTTTAAAATAAGGTTTTAGAATTTTCCCCCTTTTACAGGAAAATACGCGGAAGGAAACACTGATTAGCAGATTAATACTCCAATTTAGGAGAAAATTGAAAAAAGAATTGTGTTGGCATTGTGGGAAGCAAGGGTCCACCATTTATATTGAAAGACGGTGACTTTATTGTAAAATTCAATAAGATTTTTACAGCGAATTAATTAGTTTTATGGTATTGGAAAAATGGCACCACAGTCGACTACTTATTAATGTATATGTAATTAATTTATTTATTGTAATAAATTTATGTACCTAGCATGTAATATTTTATTTTGGCCATTAATCCCTGCAACACAGATATACCAGTGACATATTACGCGTTACTAGCCTTGCAAACAATAGTCGTAGCTGATGAAGTTCTTCTTAAATAAAATATTTTTACAGGTCCATTCACAAAGACCAAAACTAGCAACATCTAGCAGTTTATTTTTGCATTACAATATTATTTTCAGCTTTTGAGTTTTCGCATCAAACCACTGTTAGCCGTAAATATGCTTTTCCTATCGAGCTAGCAGTGTGCGATGTAGTAAATCCAGCGCATTCAATTATCTGCATGTATTGGAAAATTATTATAATGTACGAAACACGATGGTTTATAGCAGCTTTTATATTCGTAGATAATGGACAGTCTAGGTACGAAATTACTATCTGAGCTAATCAATAATGAAACACTATTTATCTAACAATACCTTGCAGAAGAAAATCATAATGATAGAACGTTATTTATTATCGCATTACGGTCATGTACCGTGTTCGTCTCGCACTACGTATTGCGTGAATGAATGAATCTAATTTAGATGGATACATTACATAGCTACCGTCAAACTGTGCCAACAAACTCGAAGCTAAAAAACTGTCGTCTGCAAACTCAAATAAAAATAATTCACTTTGTTCCAGACTTTTGCACATAAACATAAAACGTTATACTTTTTTCACTGAAAAATCTTGTTTCAATAAGTCTTGTCAAACGAGACAACTGCTGGCAATGTTCTTATTGCAAACCCTGCACTTGGCCCCTTATTGAAACTTACACTTTGAACTATCCGCGTGAAATTGAAACCTATCTCCATTTTCCTAAAGGCTATTTTAAACGAATCCGCTATTTTTCAGGCAAAACATTTCACACTGTAAATTGGACTTAATAGTTGAAAAATTACAGTTTAATATCCTTTGTGGTGGATTTATTCAAAGCGTATGGATTTAGGAAGAATCGATCGCGGTTGTGAAAGAAGACGGATTAAGCCGGGAGCGATAAGGGCGCAGTCTGAACGTAGGCGGCTAAGTTAGCAGTGTGGGGTCGTTGACTAGCAAGTTGGTAACTTAGTGGCAAGTTGCGAGGTTCGGAGCGATCTAGTAGATGTGCCGACGAGATAGGAAGCCGATCCGTTTTGTAATTAGGAGTTGAACGTCGTTTGAACTCGAACTATTCTCATGATAGTTTGATGGCCATTGTGCTAAGTTCTGGTGAGCGTTTTGTGTGGGCCTCAAATTATTTCTCGTTTGGTTGCAAGTATTTTTGTAACACGGGGCTTCCCTAGACTAACCTTATCCTGACTATACGTGTGCGTAGGTACTCACAATCAATTAGCCTTTTCCCAACTATGTTGGGATCGGCTTCCAGTCTAACAGGATGCAGCTGAATACCAGTATTTTATATGGAGCGACTCCCTATCTGACCTGCTCTACCCAGTAACTGGGTATAAGACTGGTTGTCAGACTTTTGGGCTTCTGTCGACCCGTAACGACTGTCAAAGACCCAGGACTGACAGCCGGGACCAACGGCTTAACGTGCCTTCCGAGGCACGGAGGAGTATGTAAAGATGGTCACTCATCTACTGACCAACTCCGGCATTCGTAGCTTAATCTGACGGATCGACCCGTGCGGTTGTTATTACTTAGCCATAATATTAGGTAAAAAGTGGATTCATGATTTTGTACCTCCGATTCTGATAGTTGGTCGATGAAACAGGTACAAAATTTCAACGATTTGTTTCCTAAACAGGGTGCTCATTTGAAAAGCCCTCAACCTCACGCCCTCGCCGTGACGTCATCTGCAGGCAGAGTGGTTGACGTGATTGATAGTCATGACGGCGCTTATCGATAAATGAGCTGCGAGGGTTGATAATATAAGGGTTGTCTAAATATTTAGAAGTGCTAAAGGAGTCGGGATCAGCTGATTGGATTATTAATAACTAAAGAGAGTCTTCTTGTTAGTGATGTGAATGGTTCAATGGGATTTTTTGAGGGTTTTTGCAGAAAAAACCCTAAACCGCGTTAGATTTTGATTTACCTATTGAAAGAGCAGTGGATGTTCAAATTCCTCCACTCTGCTTCTTTTCTCCTTTCGTGTTGTGATTGGGACGATGTACTCAAATATTTGCTTTGGAATTACCTACTTTATACCCTACTCCTGTCTCCTAAGGAGAACATTATGTGATCACAATTCGGTAAGTTTTAATTCTAACCGTAATAAATTGGTAGGCCTAGGTTCTGAAGGACTTATACTTTCACAGGTAGATATTAAAATAAGTATACATTCTTGAGTTTTTTTTTTCTTTTGGTTTTTAAGTCTTATTTCGTCCATCCATGATAATTTTATCGATAACACCTATCCGTTTACTTCTGTGACGAATTTATTATATTGTTCTTCCAACCAATTTTATTAAGCATCTTAAATTATAAGTCAATAGCGTCAATGGAGCTTATACCTTATAATTATGAATAACTAATTAAGTACATAATGCTTAAATAAATAAATACCTCATAATTATGTGTATTTCCTACTAAAAATATGTTATTATTTCCTATATTATTAATTTTTACTAGTTATGATTTACCAACGAAAATATTGCTATCAAGTCACGCGCTGATATCATCGTCAATTCTGTTGACACAATCTTCGAAGTAGCATTTGATCCTAGAATAATATTTGACCCCTTAAATCATAACCTATTTTAAAATCATTAATTTGAAAAAGATTTGCCCCATGAACCCCCAAAACAGATCCCATAATTAACCTTCTCGTTGATCCTCTACAGGAATGTAAAGTAAATACAATTTCCCGCTTCTCCATGGAGTATAAAACAAACCAGAAGGCGCGAACGCGCATAGGACGGAGGCAACAGTCTTAAATAAAATTAAATTGTGTAGTTTGACATTTGGCCGACACCTTTTTCTTAACGGAGCTGTTTGTTTTTCTTAATATTACTTACTTTAAGTACTTACGCCTATGCCTAAACCTGTGAGGCAAATATGCGTTATGTTTAGTTTATACATATATTGTAAATTCTAAGGGTAAAGGAGACAACATTTGATCCCAAAAAAAAATTAAAAAGCTTCCGTATTACGCGGGTAGAGGGCAGGAGCGGGATGTGTCACACGTCCCAATTCTGCCCCTACCCGTTGTTTTACTTTTGAACATAGCTTGCGGCATGGAATTATGATCGCACCTAGCCTTCTGGTTTGTTCTGTATTCTGTGCGCTTTCTGTAGAGTGGAACAAAAATAATGACCGCGGTGTGAATTTGAATAATGTTATTCATTGCGCGAGCGCACGCAGGCGCCCTCTGGCCTCAACGTGGGACTTACTTGTACAAACGCGGATGAGAATTTAAAACCTGGTGATCGCTATTGTAGGAGATGAAGTTGGATGATTGTTGTGTTTGTTATAGAGGAACATGTATTGTCATGTAGAAATAGAAGGTGCATCTTGAGTACTAACTACCCAATGGACCAGTTTACCCTACACAGCACACATACACTCTTTACATTTCACCAATAAACCTGTTTAATAAATACGTTCACATCAGCAATATTACGCAATTATAAATATTTTGTAAAACGTGTTATCCCACTAAAGCACACTGTTCTTCATTTTGATGAATCCCTAAGATGGCTTTCAATAGAGATGTATGGAAGAAGAAGACACGCTGCACAGACACCAATTAAATTAATTGGGATAACGGTAGGATGAGGATGAGGATGATGTAGTAATTGTATAATTGGAGGCGAGCTCTTGTGTCTGGAACCCGCACGAGGCTAGTTATGCACTTTTATTAGAGAAGGTTCAAAAAGCATTTCTGAGATTTCTCTATAAATTCCGTTATGGATTTTATCCATTTTTATATCCAACAAAATTTCTCGTAGGATCTCTAGGATTTCATATGTTACAAACTAGGAGAGCCTATGATCAGTTGTACATCATGCTTAAAATATGTCGTGGGATAACAGATGCTCCTGATCTCCATAATGAGCTGATTCGCCTTTACGTTCCAAGCAGCTATCTCCGTGGTAGAAAACACCGTCTACTAGCCGTGCCCACAACTCGAACAGTGGTCCGCGCCTCATCCCCTGTTCCTCGCGCCCTGACTGCGCTTAATAACGTCATGG